>JANUWF010002384.1:0-454306 GCA_026120185.1 Voacanga thouarsii | reverse complement strand
TTTGGCGGATTGCCTGCAAAAATATATCCGATTGTATTCAAACTTGGTCATCACATTTTTATAATGAATTTAAACAAATCTAACGGTCGGATCAATAAATGAAAGTGCCTATCTTTGTAAATGCCTTAGGTTTTAGGTCTTTTTGCATTGTTGATGGCTAGATAGCATTGCCATGTTGTAGGTGTTCCGTAGAGGGAGAGAGAGACAGCCAGTCGGCAACTGAGTAGAGAGGAATTGCTGGTAGACCAACGAGTAGAGAGAGAATGACTGTGGTGAAGAGTAGATCGAGAAGGAAATATGACCACGGAGTGGGCATGGGTGTTTTGGCGGAATTTGGCAGAATTTCTCAAAATTTTGAGTCTTCAATATTCTTAGTGCACGATTCGGTATTCTGCTTAACCATGGTTTGGTTTTGCAGAGGAGGGAAAAAAAATGTGAAAACAAATGGATTTGGAAGGTAAGAGGTGGGCCAGGACAGGTGTTGTTCACATGAGGACCTGGTCCATAGGTGGGGCCGTGGACTGGGTCCATGCAAGAATTTCTCGTTCCAAATACTTACACCAAAGCCAAGAAACCAATAAGGAAATTCAATAAGGCTTCTATGCAAACCCAACAAAATAGCAGGAGCACAAAAATAAAATGTAGCAATAAATGAAAGCCAAAAAACACAAGAATAAGATATTCCAAAATTTTTATGTGGAAAACTTTTCTAATGGGAAGAAGAAAAACTCTGGGACTTTTTAGGTCCACCAGAAATCTCCACTATCAACAAAGAGAAATGTAAAGAGAGCTTCAGCCATAACCACAACAAACTACAGGCCTAAGAGAACAAGAAATGGAAAGATATCACAATAAAAAAGAAGAAAAATAGAGAAAAGTCACCAAAATCAATTGTTGTTTAGAGAATCAGTCTTGAACCATAGAGAAACTTGATTTCTACCACTATGTCGTAGAACAAGGTATCTTCTACCAACAGTTCAAATTTGAGCTCAAAGGGACACCGTTACCCCTTTAACTGTCAACTTTCTCAGAGAGATGCAATGCTGCGTTTTACCGTCGTCTTGCTATGTTTCGTCTACCTCTCACGCTGTTGTTTTACACATCGAAGGAGGCTGAGAAAATTTTCTCCTTATGTTGACATAATGGGGCAAATGAAATCATGGGCCTTTTATTTTTCACATTGGTTGGAGGCCCAATAAAACCCAACATAATAAACCAAAAACAAATGATTGTCCCATCCCCAATATGTGCTCCAACATCCAGGAGCAAGAATGTCTTTTAACTAGAGCCAAATGTTCCAATTTGACGAATCATCGATAAGAATAACTAACGGAAATGAAGGAACTCGTAGAATCCACAAAATTTCTTATGTTCACAATAGATTTGGGGTCGTACATGTTCGGTACGGAACTTGTGGGGCAATTTAATGGCTATGATCTGTTGGTATGCGAATTGTGCGGCAACTAACAAGTCATGTCACACTTAAAAAAACAAGGCCAAAACAACATCGTTTTAGCCTTGTTGAGCCGAGCAAATGGCTCAGCTCTAAGCCAACTTTTACACACACTCCAAAGGCTTGTACTTTTCTCAACTTTTTAGTTTTCCAGATTTTCAAATACCTACCCAAATCTATGCAAAGAAAAACAAAAGCCATTCTGATATGCTTATGCTTCCACCCTTTTATTTTCTCTTTAGTTTCTTCAAAAAAGAGAAACCTTTTCTCACAATACCTTAGGTAGAAGTAAACTTCTAGGAAATTTAAAGAGCACAATATTGTTGTAGCAAAATGAATTCTGGGAAATCTGAAGAGCACAACGTTGTTGTAGCAAAATGGGTCAAAAGGTGTAATACCCTGCATTTTACCTTTGATTGGCTACTACTTGTAATAAGATGAGAATTTATATTAATGGCCAGAACAAAAGTTGATCAATGTAATGAGACGAATATTTTAGTATGATAATATTTGGTTGGGACCTGTGTGTAATTATTGGGGATTTGTTCTACCCGTACCCTAAATCTCCAGAAGGCTACTATTATTAATAAAATAAAAATTTGAGGGTATGCTAAGTAGAAAAATTGATCAAAGCGATGAAACACACGTTTTGGTATGAATTATGCTATCCAGGTCATCGGGGGCATTTTTGTTATTTTGACCACGCCCGCAACTTTGACAACAAATTTGACCAAATATAAAAGGAATTGAAAATTTTAAGAATTACCAATGGATTCAGCAGAATTTTTGGAGTTGAATGGTGAAATAAAATATTTTTTCGTTTCGAACCAAATTTTGGTCATTTCTGAAGAAAATAGAAAATCACAGTTAAAAATGGTGCGTGTGGCATTTTGTGAGTGGTAGCCCATGGACATGTGTTAATTTAAGAGCGGTTGCATGAAAAGTTCATGCAAGACACATGGAATTAAAGGATTACAAAATAAATGAAGAATTATGTGTAATTTTGTGATTAGAACACATCACTCGTGGGCCCATTTGATTAAGGTCTTGAGCAATGTAATTGGTTAATATTTGGACCAAGAGAAGATGAATGAATGGTTGGAGATTGGCCAAGAATTTTGGCAGTCATGCAAGAAGAAATAAGGGAGTTTTTGTGAAGGAAATAAAAGTAGTTGGTGTGTAAATTTTTCATTGAGACACACCTATACATTAGCCACCATACAATTAATTGATTTAAAATTTTCTTGGCCAAATTTCTGATGAGAATGGCAGTGGGAAGGCTGTTATAACAGCCAGAATTTTGGCCAGCCTTGAAGAAGAAAAAAACAAGAGAAAACAAGGAAAGAAAAGCTAGAGAAAAATAAGGAGAAAAAGAAAAATGAGAAAGAAAGAAAGAAGTGTGTGTAAGACCCTATTTAAAACCACCTTTATTATATGGGGAAAGTCATGCATGGCATAACATTTTTATATGACATTTGATAACTTGAACCATTTTCATGGGTATATATGATCTATGAGTTGGTTAGTTTATTAATTTATTTACTTTTGATATAATGGTTGGAGGACTATTTAAACAAGAGTAGTTGTGTAGTCTAGTGGATAAGGCTTTGTGTTTGTTTCTTGGTGGACTTGAGCTCTTGTTTTAAGAGTATTATTAGAAGGGAAATCGAGTAAGTGAGTGGGAGTTAAGGGAATTTGTCAATTTCTTAATGGACTTGAGCTTTTGTTTTATGAGTAGAATTTATTACAAGGGAAATGGAGTGAGTGAGTGAGAGTTAAGCGAATTTGATAAAGGAATATTTAAACAAGAGTTGTTGTGGTTTATTAATTAAAACAAGAGTTGTTGTGGTTGAGTGATTAAAACAAGAGTTGTTGTGGTGTAGTGGTTGAATCTAGAGTTGTTATAGTTTAGTAGTTGCAACTTAGTGTTTAATACTTAGTGACTTGAGTTCAAATCCCAACTCTCGCAAACCTTTCCATTCTTATTTCTCAAGTTCTCCTCAGCTAACCAAAAACCAATCACACACACACAGACACACTCACGAAAATTCCAGCTTCCCTTACTCTCAAATTCCCCTATGGTTTTAAGCAAAAATCACAACACAAGACCCTAAATTTTCTTCCCCTATTTCTACCCAAAGCTGAACCAAAAATCAGCCTATACTTTTCTCCTTTTCCTCTCATTATCTGGGCCGCTTTAGCACCCTAGCTCACAACCATAAACTCAAATTCACTGCAGTTTCAGCCAAACCAAGAAGAACAAAAGTTGCCATTTTTTCCTTGTTTGTTCAAGAGTCCAAAACAAGGTGTAGTCCTTCCAAACATCAAAACACCTAAACCTAACCTATACTTTTCATCAAAACAGCCACCAATCAAACCCTAGACCTCTCTTCTACATGAAAGAAACATCCACCTTTTTTCTTCAAGATTTCAGCCATTACAACTCCAATCACCACCAAAATCAAAACCTAAGAGCAAGGTAAGCAACTCTTCAACTCTTCATCAACTCAACCTCAATTCTTCTCATCTTCTTCTCCTAAATCTCAATCAAAAGGGACTAATTTACACCCCCCCTATTTTTTGTGATATTTAAACAAGAAGAATTAAGGGACCCAATCATCTTTTCCTCTCAAGTGAACTCAACCTATTACCAAGGAGCCACCTTTGCTTCATTGTCTTGTCTCTCCAAGAGGTATTTTGAGACTCAATACCTATTGATTTGAATGAGGCTGATTTTATAGTGATGCTATTACGTATAAAGTATAGCATGAATGGATGGGATGATTGAGTTTGATAGAGCAATTGTTGATCTAGGTGAATATGAGGTGAAATATTATGATATCATGTTATGTTAGACACAGATTCATCTTATGGTTAGTTAAAGATGAGATCATTTGATTCATATGGGGTTATCATATGCATTTAATGATAGTTGAGTATGGAAGTTATCATGCTGATTATTTAAATTGAGTATATGCATGCTTGATGATGAGTAGCATAATGAGACAAGGTTATGGGTATAGTTTATTAAATTGATTTGTTTAGATGCCATGGTTGATCTATGGAATCATGGAGATTCATGTTGCATGAAATAATAGTGGCCAGGCCATGTGCACTATTTCGGTTCTAACCATAGAAACATTGATTCTAAATAAGAAAAGTAAAAAAAAGATCAAGTGTTGCCTTGGTTGATTATTGAGAATATCCAAGTAAGTCCCTGCATAACTATTTTTCTAAATATTACATGTTTACAAGTATTTTTGTACAATGATATTTGAAATGGTGTCAATATGATGATTAGCATGATGATTGGAACGTTGGTTGAATATGATGAATTGTACTTTTGTATTTTGATACTTGGTTTGAGAAGGTAGTCATTTTATTCTCTAAATGAGTTTGTCAAATCTCAACTTTTGAACTAAAAATGATTTCTTTTCTTTATCACTAAACGTTTTGGCAAACTTATTGTGAAAAGCCACATTTTACAAAGACAAGGTAATCAACGATTGTGAAAACAAGGAAAATGATTCTGTCCCTAAATGGGGAGCGTTGAGTACTCAATGAGGATAGGCTAGTGGTACTAGTCTTGAAGAGTTAGAGTGAGTCTTCTGGCAAGAGGTCACCTCTAGAAGATGAACTTTACTTGGAGAGGTGACAGTACTACTTAGTCAGGCCAGTCGAGTTAGCATATGGGTCTATGTGGAATTTATTTATCCGAGTTGGACAACAGTGTGTTGGGTGTAGAGATGGAGGAGTATCTCACCCTAGTTGGAGGATCCCCCATTGCCCATTGTTGAAAGGTTACATTATGACGCTATCGTGGTGGTAACCATGATATGAATTGTAATGCTATTATTTGAATCATTGCTAATCCCTACATAATAAACTTACGATTATGATGAGATGATGATTTATTGAGAACTGCTTTGGATATGATGAGCAATGCTCCTTTATGAAAAGTCTTGCAAACATGATTTTGTGGTTTTAATAGACCTGCCTGCACGAAATGTTTATATATAACATTCGCACACATGAGACTTACTGAGATGCCAATCTCACACTATTTTATATCATGTTTTTAGGGGAGTGCATTTATTGAGAAGGTTGAAAAGATAAAAGATGACCTTCAGTTTATGTATTTCTCCTTTGTATTTCTTTTGAGAGATGATTGTTAGTTTTAGATTCTCCAACTTGTATAAGTTTTAACTTTTGTTGTAATAAGATTATCGCATAATTTTATTTAGTCATTTTTGTTCCTTTTGTACCTCATTATAAAGATCCCTGATCCTTTGAATAGGGCGACATCCCACCTATTTGGGTACATAGGTAATGGGGTGTTACAAGTGGTATTAGAGATTAGGTTTTGGCAATTGATTTTATTGAATAGTACCTGAACCCTAAGATGATTAGAAGATCTGCAGCTGAGACTGGGGGACTTGAGATTAAGGGGGAGATAGGATAGATAGTGGAACCTTCTCCTAAGACTTCTGAGGATTCCAGCAACTCTAGAGAAGATTCTCTTATTTTGTACCAAGATGGATTAGGTTAATGAAAACATGATTTTTATTGATTTTTCTATACTATTTTAGTGTTATTCTCAAAATTCATTTCTCATCGAATTGCAAATTATTTCTAATCCATGAGCCAATTCATTGCATGTCATGAACTTTTCCCTGAATGAACCTTGTATTGGGTGAAAATAGATGGCACCATGACGCAGGGCTATAAGACATGGTAGGGCTACTCAGGAGAGTGAGTCATCGGCTCTCGAGTCTAAGTAGGCATGGCGATCCACACCAAAGGTAGAGGAGGACTCTGAGCAGGAGCAGGAATTGACATCGAGAGGGTCCAGAGATGTGACCATGGGACAATCCTTTGATAAAATGGTTGCCATTCTTTAACATTTGATTGAGAAGATGGACTAGGTGGATAAGAAGTCACCTAAGGGTGAAGATGAGGCAATGGAACAATTCTTGAAATTCCAACCTCCAACATTCCAGGGAGAGGCGGAATAGGACGAGAAGGCAGAGCAGTGGATTGAGTAGATGGAGGACATTTTCACAACACTACAATATATAGAGAGGAGGAGGGTGAAGTTTGCTACATTCAAGTTGAGAGGAACTCGTCCTCCTTCATCTCCATTATCTATTGCATAATGTACTCTGCTCTAAAAGCCTCAACAAAGTTCTCCCATGTCCAGTCATAATCTTTCCTCTCCTAGTCTTCGTACCTATCGACGACTACGATATAATTCTGGGTATGTATTGGTTAACGAAACATAGAGCAAGAGTGGATTGCAAGGTCAAGACAGTGCAGTTCGTTAGACCCGAATGTGATATATTGGAGTTTAGTGAGAAGAAGGTAAAAGAGTTGAAATTCCTAATAGCGGGAACAAAGGCCTAGAAGATGCTGAAAAAGGATTGTGTAGGGTATCTGGCTTACTTAATCAATAACCCAAAAGATTAATGTACCTTGGAAAGCACCGAGGGGGTGAAGGACTTTGCAGATGTATTTCTGGCTGAGCTCACTTCTCTCCCACCATCACAGGACATTGAGTTTACTATCAATCTAGTTCCTAGAGCTGAGCCGGTATTGAAGACTTCCTATCGCATGGCACCCGCGTAATTAAAGGAATTGAAGGAATAGTTGGAGGAGTTGGTTAAGCAAGGGTATATAAGACCCAGTACGTCACCTTGGGGAGCTCTGGTGTTATTCGTAAAGAAGAAAGATGGGACGTTGAGGTTGTGTATAGACTATAGAGAATTGAACAACTTCATGATCAAGAACAAGTACCCCTTACCTCTAATTGATGAGTTGTTCGATCAGTTACAAGGTTCTTGTTGCTTTTCTAAGATGGATCTTCGACAAGGTTATTACTAAGTACAAATCAAGGAGGAGGATATTCCCAAAATAGCCTTCAATACTAGATATGGGCACTACGAGTTCGTAGTGATGTTGTTTGGAGTAACTAATGCACCCGTCGTTTTCAGGGATCTTGTGCACAGAGTTTTTCAACCGTACTTGGATAAGTTCGTAGTGGTGTTTCTAGATGATATTTTGATCTACTCGAATAGTCTCGAGAAGCATGCGGAGTATCTGAAGTTGGTACCGGAGAAATTGAGTAAGCATAAACTATATGCCAAGTTTAGCAAATGTGAGTTTTGGTTAGATTTAGTGGCCTTTCTTGGTCACGTGATATATCTAGAGAGGGAATTAAGGTGGACCGAGGAAAAATCGAAGCTATCTATAATTGGAAACAACCGGAGAGCGTAATTGAGATTAGAAGTTTTCTTGGATTGGCGGGATATTACTATTAGGGATATGCCCTAGAGTCAATTTGTACTTATGCTATTATCATTATGTATTATGTAATAACACGAGGTATTTCTTTCCATGAATAGTATATTTTATTTTGTGGTCATCAAGTATGTGACTTGATAGTAAAACCCTACAATTAGTACAATTACTATTTGTAGATTGTCCCTGATCGATTATTATTAGTGGAACAATAATAAATTAAGATTAGTATGTCTATGACTTGATGGCTATATTTTACTGGTCATGGATATATATGGCATCAAGTCAAAACATAAATAAATATTAGAGAACATTGCATTGGAGATGACCTATTGTGAGAGTACTTCATGGAACATGTCATAAGTACTTTCTAGCCATAATGATATTAAAAGTCCTTCGACCTGAATTCATCATAGTTTCCTACTTGATAAATTTTATATTTTGACGTTGTCTTTAACCAGATAATAAATTAGACTACTGTTGGATATAGAATAAACTAAGGAGAGGAATATGATTGATAGTGAAAGAATTTGTCTCTCTCAATTATGGGAGAGATATCCATGAGCCCCTTAATAAGTTAGACTGTTAAAATACATGACTATGCTCAAATATATCAATTTGAGGTATTAATATCATTTATTTGAACAGTCTACTATGAGATCAAGAAATAATTGATTAAGTTTAATAAGGATGACATGCTCCGTGCCTTATGATTAATCTGGATATCGTGTGACAAAAGGACTAAATATAAAGTTATGATTTGGTTCAAAGAGATCACTGATCTTTATTTAACCTGGATAGTTATAATGTTTTGTTAGAAACCGCTTATAACTTGTGGGCCATTTAAATATGATTTTGGCACACTGCCAGTGTTAAATGAACCTATAGGGTCACACAACAAGCGAACTCGTTAAGTTATTTTTCTGGTAACCAGGTTCGATGAATATGGAAATATGTCTAAGTTAATCTAACATAGAAAATTGACTAGATACAATGAATCTGGAAATAAGTTTACGTTCGATGTATCTAGATGATATCCAGATTGTAAGAATCTGATTTGGTAAATTAATTAGTTAAATTACCGAAATAATGGCAGAATCTTATCATAGCAGTTTTAATTTAAATTGAATTTAAATTAAAATATGATAAGATATTATCAGAGTTGGACTCAAGGAGATTTGGGTGGTTTGAAAAGAAAATCCTAACCGTCTTCTAAAAAGTGCTCTATGCTAAGGAAAAAAAATATCCATGCCTCCATTCACCAGAAAAACTTAGGCCTCTCAAACCCTAGGTGCTAGTACTCCTAGGGTAATGGGTTGGTTCACCATGTGTATCTGATAGAGGGTGTTCATACATTGTATCATCTGGTGATCATTCAAGTAGCACGTACAATAGAAAATCAGAATTTAAAAGATCTTGATTACTCCATACAGAGGTAATTCTGTAATCCCTAAATCGTCTTAATCATTTGGCTTGGGTCATTGGAAGTGATTCGTGGATGTTTTTCGCATTTAGGAGTCCACGAATCCTAACAATTACTGGTGGTTCATCAAGAACTTCTCTGTACTGGCTACATCGATGATTCGACTGCTAAGAAAGGACGTGTCGTATGTCTGGAGTGATAAGTGAGAGAAGAGTTTTCAAGAGCTCAAGAGAAGATTAATGACAACACCGGTATTGAGTTTACCTGAGGAAGGTAAACCCTACTTCTTGTACACAGATGCCTCTAAGGAAGGTCTGGGGGCAATGCTGATGCAAGATAGGAAAGTTATCACCTATGAATCGAGAAAGCTGAAGCCGCACGTAGTTAACTATCCGATGCATGACTTGGAGTTGGCTGCGATAGTGTTTGCCCTGAAGAAATGGCAACACTACTTATAAGAAGCGGAGTATGAAGTCTTCACATATCATAAGAATCTGAAATATATCTTCACTCAAAAGGACTTGAATCTAAGGCAGAGAAGATTGATGGAATTTTTGGGAGACTATAAGTGTTCAATTAGCTACCACCCGGGGAAGGCTAACGTAGTAGCTGATACGCTGAGCCGAAAGGTGAGGATGGCTAGTATAAGGGTGCAAGAAGTCTAAATAGTACAAGAAATCTTGGAGCGAAAGGCGGAAGTAGGAGAAGGAAAGATCAGCTTATGTAATCTGAAGATGGAACCTGAGCCGAGGCAAGAGATTAGAGAAGTGCAGCAAGGCAACCAAGACTTTCAAACTTTTAAAGCAAAGGAAATCAAAAGAGGAAATAAGGAATTTCGAACTAATGAAGCTGGAGTGTTGTATTTTCAAGAACGAATATGTGTATCGGATGACCCAATATTGAAGAGAAAGATAATAGGCGAGGCTCACAAGAGCAAGTATACTATTCATCCTGGAGAAGTGAAGATGTACCAAGATTTGAAAAAGGCCTACTGGTGGCCGGGGTTGAAAATGGATGTGACACAATACGTCTCTACTTATCTAACTTGTCAGAAAGTAAAGGCGGAACATAAGAAAGCAGCAGGATTACTACAACCATTACCTATTCCCAAGTGGAAGTGGCAGGAAGTAACGATGGATTTTGTTACCGGACTACTGATGTCAAAGACTTTGAAGGATGATGTTTAGGTTGTGGTTGACAGATTGACCAAGACTGCTCATTTTATTCCTGTAAATGTTAAGGATTCTATAGAGAAGCTGGCTACGGCATACATTCGAGAAGTGGTCAGATTGCATAGTGTACCATCGGGTATTGTATCCGGTCGAGATCCTAGGTTCAGTTCAAGATTTTGGACCAAGTTTCAAAAGTCAATGGAGACAACTCTAAAGCTCAGCACTTCTGCTCATCCACAGAGTGATGGACAGTTCGAGAGAGTCATCCAGATATTGGAGGACATGCTTAGGGCTTGTGTGTTGGATTTTAGAAATAAGTGGATAGATTGTATGCCCTATGCTAAGTTGGCATACAACAACAGTCACCAAGCGTCAATCATTATGGTACCTTATGAAGTATAATATAGACGAAAATGTCAAGTACCGTTATACTAGGATTGGAATGAGGATAGGCAAATCGGCAAGACTTGGGAAGTAAACCTTAAGGAGATGGCAAGCAAAGTAAAGATGATAAATGAGTGACTGAAAGCAGCGCAAAGCCGATAGAAGAGTTATGCAAACAACAGAAGAAGAGAATTGGAGTTTCAAGTGAGGGATCAGAGTTTTCTAAAGATAACACCTAGTAGGGATATTTTGAAACATCCCAAAAGCAGGAAATTGAGTCTTAGATATTTAGGACCAATTCCAGTGATCGAGAAGATTACACTTGTAGCATATCGATTGGAGTTGCCGGAAGGGTTGGCAGGAATTCATGATGTGTTCCACGTATCTCAATTAAAGAAATACAACCCTGACCCAGAGCATGTATTAAACGATGAGCCATTATTTCTACAACCTGACTTGAGCTACGTGGAGAAACTAATTAAGGTTCTGGATCAGAGTGTCAACGTGTTAAGGAGTAAGCAAATACCTATGGTGAAAATTTTGTGGAATCATCATGGTACCCAGGATGCTACATGGGAAATTGAAGAGTAGGTGAAAAAGAAAAACCTGAACTTGGTCTAAAGGTATAACGCTCTGAATTTCGGAACGAAATTCTCTTAAGCAGGAGAGGATATAATACCCTGTTTAAAACCACTATTATTATATGGGGAAAGTCATGCATGGCATAACATTTTATATGACATTTGAAAACTTGAACCATTTTCATGGGTATATGTGATCTATGAGTTGGTTAGTTTATGAATTTATTTACTTTTGATATAATTGTTGGAGGACTATTTAAACAAGAGTGGTTGTAGTCTAGTGGTTAAGGCGGTGTTTGTTTCTTGGTGGACTTGAGCTTTTATTTCATGAGTATTATTAGAAGGGAAATTGAGTAAGTGAGTGGGAGTTAAGGGAATTTATTGGTTTCTTAGTGGACTAGAGCTTTTGTTTTATGAGTAGAATTTATTAGAAGGGAAATGGAATGAGTGAGTGAGAGTTAAGGAAATTTGATAAAGGAATATTTAAACAAGAGTTGTTGTGGTTGAGTGAACTGGTTGAAGCTAGAGTTGTTGTGGTTGAGTGATTAACACAAGAGTTGTTGTGGTGTAGTAGTTGAATCTAGTGTTATTATAGTTTAGTGGTTGAAGCTTGGTGTTTAATATTTGGTGACTTGAGTTCAAATCTTAACTCTTGCAAACCTTTACATTCTTATTTCTCAAGTCCTCCTAAGCTAAGCAAAAACCAGTCACACATACAAAGACATACTCATGAAAATTCCAGCTTTCCTTACTTTTAAATTCCCCTCTAGTTTTAAGCAAAAATCAAAGCACAAGACCCCAAATTTTCTTCCCCTATTTCTGCCCAAAGTTGAACCAGAAATCAGCCTATACTTTTCTCCTTTTCCTCTCATTATCTGAGCCACTTTAGCAGCCTAGAGCACAACCATAAACCCCTACAATTTACTGCAGTTTCGGCCAAACCAAGAAGAGCAAAAGCTGCCATTTTTCCCTGTTTATTCAAAAGTTCAAAATAAGGTGTAGTCCTAGCAAACATCAAAATACCTAAACCTAGCTTATACTCTTAATCAAAATAACCACCCAATCAAACTCTAAACCTTTTTTCTACAAGAAAGAAACAACCACCTTTTCTCTCCAAGATTTCGGCCATCACAACTCCAATCACCACCAAAATTAAAGCCTAAGAGCAAGGTAAAAAACTCTTCAACTCTTCATTAACTCAACCTCAATACTTCTCATCTTCTTCTCCTAAATCTTAATCAAAGGGGATTGATTTACACCCCCATATTTTTTGTGATTTTCCAACAAGAAGAATTAAGGGACCCAATCATCTCTTCCTCTTAACTGAACTCAACCGATCACCAAGGAGTCACCTTTGCTTCGTTGTCTTGTCTCTCCAAGAGGTATTTTGAGACTCAATCCCTGTTGATTTGAATGAGGCGGATTTTATAGTGATGTTATTATGTATAAAGTATAGCATGAAAAGCATGAATGGATGGGATGGTTGAGTTTGATGGAGCAATAGGTGATCTAGGTGAATATGGGGTGAAAAATTTGGATATCATGTTATGTTAGATCTAGATTCATCTTATGGTTTGTTAAATATGACATCTTTTGATTCATATGGGATTATTATATGGATTTAGTGAGAGTTGATTATGGAAGTTATCATGCTGATTATTTAAATTGAGTATATGCATGCTGGACAATGAGTAGCATAACAAGAGAAGGTTATGGGCATAGTTTATTAAATTGACGAATTGTACTGTGATATTTTGATACTTGGCTTGAGAACGTGGTCATTTTATTCTCTAAATGAGTTTGTCAAATCTCAACTTTTAAACTAAAAACAATTTCTTTCCATTATCACTAAATGTTTTGGCAAACTTATTGTGAAAAGCCACATTTTACAAAGATAAAGTAATCAACGATTGTGAAAACAAGAGAAATGATTCTACCCCTAAATGAGGAGTGTTGAGTACTCAGCTGGGGTAGACTAGTGATACTAGTCTTGAAGAGTTAGAGTGAGTCTTCTTGCAGGAGGTCACCTCCAGAAGATGAACTCTACTTGGAGAGGCGATAGTACTACTTAGTCAGGCTGGTCCGAGCTAGCATATGGATTCTTGTGGACTTTATTTATCCAGGTTGGAGAACCGGTGTGTTGGGTGTAGAGATGGAGGAGCATCTCACCCTAGTTGGAGGATCTCCCACTACCCATTGTTGAAAAGTTACATTAGGACACTATCGTTGTGGTAACCATGATATGGATTGTAATACTATTATTTGAATCATTGCTAATCCCTACATAATAAACTTATGATTATGGTGAGATGATGCTTTATTGAGAACTACTTTGGATATGATGAGTAATGCTCTTTTATGAAAAGTCTTGTAAACATGATTTTGTGGTTTTAATAAACCTGCTTGCACGAAGTGTTTATATATGACATTCGCACACACGGGACTTACTGAGATGCCAATCTCATACTATTTTACATCATGTTTTCAGGGGAGTACATTTATTGAGAAGGTTGAAGAGATAAGAGATGACCTTTAGTTTATTTATTTCTGCTTTGTATTTCTTTTAAAAGATGATTGTTAGTTTTAGATTCTCCAACTTGTATAAGTTTTAACTTTTGTTGTAATAACATTATCGCATAATTTTATTTAACCATTTTTGTTCCTTTTGTACCTCATTATAAAGATCCCTGGTCCTTTGGACGGGGCGACATCTCGCCTATTCGGGTACGTTGGTAGTGGGGAGTTACAGGGTGTGTTCTTGGTGTTCTTGGAACAAAATCACTTCAAATAGCCTCAAACACAAGGTAAAATCCTTTGCTTCAAAAATTAAAGTTGTAGATTTTATTATGGTGATCATTATGAAGTTAATTTTAACAAGAAAACAAGATTTTCATGTCTTAATTTTGGATTAAAGCTAGGGTTTGTAAACTCTGTGTGTAAACCTTGTATATACCTATGTGTTCTATGTATGTCGGCTACCTTGAAGCCTTATGGATTTTGTTTTGTGGAAGGAAGAACTGAATATTGATGGTAGTTTGAAGGATTGCTTTTGGTTGATGAGATGATGACCAAAGTAGAGTAAAAATAGAATTTACTTGGTTGGAAAAATGGATCAAACTAGCTTTTGATTAGAATAGATGAATTTGTGTTGAATAAGTGTGACCGTTGTGAGCTATTGGAATCTAAAAATCATAGAATTAAAGATGATTTGAAGGAAAATTGAGTGAATTAATGGTTCCAAAGTATTAAAGGCTAAAAGAAAACAAAGGAAAGCGTGAATAGTAGGTTTGGGGTAAAACCACTGGGGCTGTTTTTACCCAGTATCATATCATGGGAGATAAAAATCAAGAAAGGGCCAAACGATAAATAAATAGGTCTATAAGCTAAGCCTAATTTGATATTTAAAATAATTAATGTTTTGAGAAAAAAGTACTAATAAGTTGAAGGTTTAAATCTTGCTAAGAGAAATTCAGAGTTTAATTGGTGACAAGTCTTAGGTATTAGGTAAAATAATGATTTATTAATAATTAATTGCTAGAAATAATTGATAACTAAAATTAGTTGAAAATAAATTTAATGAGTCTTGCTTGAAAAATAATAAATAAATTTTTTATGGGTTTTGATTAAAAGATAATAATTAAATTTTTAGTAATAAATATTTTACTGATTATGATTATTTCTATAAAAGGCTTTAGTTGATTTCGTTATTTTATATAATATCTACACACACACACACACACATATATATTATTTTTCTAGCAAAAGCTATTATTTATTTGACTAAAATATCCTTATTATATATAATAATCCAAATCCATCCCTCCTAGGATTTTTTTCGAAATTACTAGCAAAATCATATTATGAAATATTTTATTAATAAAAATTAGCTTAGGGACAACTAAGTCGTGATCATATTTCTATAGCTAACCATAATAATGAACATATACAATCATTCAATTCATCAACTCATCCAAATCATGGATATAAGTATAGATCTAAATTTACTAAGGTATGATCTAACATTTACTAACATAAATATAATCATGGCTTTAACAATCACACAAGAATATAAATCATATTCATCATAGATGACATAATCTTTAACATACTTGATCATGGAAACATGCATTAAACCCTAAATCATCACACAATCAACCAAGATAATCCCTTCATGCATAAATCTCATCTCCATCATATTCATACATATGTTCATGCTTCACTCTCAACTCATCACAACAATATATACTCAAACCCCATTCATGATTCATCTTCTATCAACATCATTCTAGAGACATAAATCTAGAATTTAAAAGAAGGGTTAAAAAGACTTACTTGATTGATGAAAACCTTGAAGGAGTTTCGAATGAATCTCAACTCTTAGATGACTAGATCCGTCCAAAGAAGATGGAGAAAGCATGGCCATTGGAGAAGAAGCCATTCGGCTAAGAGAGAGAGAGAGAGAGACCATTAGTATGTTTATTCAAATATATATATATTCATTAGAGATTAAGATTAAAGAGGATGAAGTTGTTAGAACAACCCTACCTTGAAGGTGATATTGAGCCTTCACAAAACTTCTGGTTTTTTGTCCAAAAAGAGCAAGTTGGATTTAGGAGTTTGATGTTAAAAATGGTGTGGATGGACTCACAACAGTGAATAGATGAAATCTGGAATTTTTTGAAGAAGTTTGGAGTGATTTGAAGAGGTATTAGACAAAAGAAAGGAGTAGGTGTTCTTGGTATGTTATGTGTTCTTGAAGGTTGAAGAGAGTAGAGAGCTTGTAGATTGGAGGCTGCCGAATTTCTATAGGTTCAGGGCTGGTCGAATTGTTTGTAGGGTTTGCTAGATGATTTTTTGGTTTGGAAGGGAAAAGGAAAGGTTAGTTGTTGAAATCCTTGAAAAATATTTTTGGGAAGCAAATTTGGAAGCTAAATATACAATAATATCTTTGATTATTGGAGAGCTTTTGGAATGCTGCCATGGCCGAATTGTTGACCAAAGTTTCAGCTGGATGAAAGCTGGTTGAAGGAGGGGTAATGGTGGCCGAAAAGATGGAGTGAAATGGTCAAGAATAAGTCTGGTTATTTGAAAAACATTTCATGGAAGGTTGCTAAATTAATGTTGATGGAATTTTGGTATCCAATCAAGGCATGATTGCAAAGATTTGTTGGAGAGATTTTCGGGCAGCCATGTTTGATTTTCGTGCAGGTGCTTGGGGAAGACAATGGAGTTCTGATCATGGTTTTTTAAGAGTGGTTTGTGTAGAAGAAAGCTGAAGTTTCGGTTAGGGATGAATTAGGAAACAAAGCTGTAAAATTTTCTGCACAGAATTTTCACCATTGCTGGAATTTCTCTGTTCAGTTTCGGCTGCTATTTTTCAGCCAGGTTGCAGAGAGTTTGAAGGGGATTTTAGAGGCCTTTCATGGCTGGTTTCTAGCCTTCATCATGGAGGAAAAATGTGGCTAAGATGCTGAACAAAACTAAAAGAAAACAGCTTGGTTTCGGACCTCCAAAGCTGCGAATTTGCCCAGGGATTTTTCTAGTTTTGCACAGCCTTTGTGCAGTCCGAAAATGGCTAGAAAAATTCAGGTTTCAAGCTAATCAAAAGGGCCATTTTCTGGCTGCATTTGGGAGGGAATAATGGTTAAGAATTTCGACACCTTGAAGGCACAAGAAGCTGGAAAAATTTCAGTTCATGCTATGAAGGAAAATGAACCTAGATAGAGTGCAATTTTAGAAGGTTCACTAGAGGGATTTATTCTCTTGGAATCTCCCACATCTCTACCACATTTTCAAACCATAAGATGTCTTTCACTAAGACATTTTGAACCTTCAAAGCCATAGCACTTTACTGAAATTTCTAGAATGAAATTGGCTAGAACTAATTTTACCAATCTAATGAATTGAGAATTAAGAGAAATTAGAGATCAAGAAGAAATGAATTCTCCTAGGAAATTTTGAGTAGGCACAAGAATAGGATTAGAGTACTCCTATCATATCTTTCCTAGGACTGCCCTATGCTAAGGTTCTTACGGCCGAAAAATACCCATTCCCAAGCAAAAATAAAATTTAATTATGCTAAAGCTCCAATGATGGAATTTGAACCCAAGACCTCAAGAATTTATTCTTAAGCTCTAACCACTAAACCATAACAACTCTTATTCTTATTTTCTCTCCAAAATATTTTTCCTATTTAATCCTCAAGCTATCTCCCTATTTTCACCTCAAGCAAAAATTACCATTTTGCCCTTCTTACTCAACAAGCACAAATAAGCCATCTAGGCCACAAACCACAAATTCAAAGCACATAAAATCATATAAAAATATATATTTAAGCATGCAATAAAATATGATATGAATCCTAACCTCCTTACTCTAAGGTTGGTTTCAACTAAGGTTTCACATCCTCCCCTCCTTAGAAGAATTTCATCCCAAAATTCAAGTATACCTCTATTTCAGTTCAAGATACTTCTGTTTAACCCACTCTTCTGATTCCCATGTGGCATCCTACGTGCCATGATGCTCCCACTGAACCTTGACCATCAGTATCTGCTTGTTCTGAAGACTCTTGATACTGCGGTCCATTATTTTCACGGGCTTCTCCACATAACTCAGGTCAGGTTGCAACACCAACGGCTCGTTATTCAACACATGACCGTGATCAGCATTGTACTTCTTCAATTATGACACATGGAACACATCATGAATTTCTGTCAACCTATCTGGCAGGTCCAATCGGTAAGCTACCGGTCCAATCCTTTCCTTAATTGGGAGCGGCCCTAAGTACCTCGGATTCAACTTTCCCCCCTCCGGATGCTTCAAGATCCCCCTATTTTGCGTTAACCTCAAAAATACGCTGTCCCCGACTTAAAAGTCCAATTCTTGCCGCCAGTTGTCCGCATAGCTCTTTTGTCGGCTCTGAGCCGCCTTGAACCTTTCCCTGATCAATTTCACCTTATCCAACATTTCTTGGACACAGACTTCCCCGGTTCTGCTCACGTGACCATCTTCTAATCAACTCTAATATAGCGGTACTTGACACTTGCGCCCATACAAAGCCTCATATGGTGCCATCCCAATTGAAGCTTGATAGCTATTGTTGTATGACAGCTCTACATACGGTACACACTCTATTCACTTATCTCCGAAGTCTAAAACACAGGCTCTCAGCATATCTTCCAATATCGTATCACCCTTTCTGACTGCCCATCGGTCTGCGGATGCACCGTCGTACTGAATTTCATATTCGACCTCATTGCTTCCTGAAACTTTCCCAAAAAATGAGACGTAAACCTTGGGTCTCGGTTTGACACTATGCCTGAAGGCACTCCATGCAGTCAAACTATCTCTCGAACATAAGTCTGGGCCAGCTTCTCCATCGAGTCTCTTACATTTATCGGTATGAAATGGGTCGACTTGTTCAGTTGATCCACCACTGCCCATATGGCATCCTTCTGTGTCTTGGACATGGGAAGTTCGGTGACAAAATCCATAGTCACCTCTTCCCATTTCCATTCCAGTACTGGCAATGAATGCAATAGTCCTGGTGACTTCTTTTGCTCCGCTTTGACTTTCTGGCAGGTGAGATAGGTCGAGACATACTTGACCACATCCCGCTTCAGTCCGGGCCACCAATAGGCTCTCTTCAGGTCCTGGTACATCTTGACTTCCTTCGGATGAATGGCGTACTTGCTCTTGTGTGCCTCTTCCAAAATCCTGTCCTTTAGTTGTTGCTCTCCGGGTACATACAACCAACCCTTGAAATGCAAAACTCTCGCCTCGTCCTGACGGAATTCACTGTCCGGCCGCTTGGGCTCCTTGTCCTTGTAAAGCTGAAACTCAACGTTGCTTTGTTGAGCTTCCACGATTTCTCATTTTAAATCCGGTACCAATTTCAGATTACTGACGACGATTCTTTTATCTTGCACTTCCACCCTTTTGTCCAACACATCCTGAACCGCTTGAATTTCCTGCACCCTTAGCCTGGCCATACCAACTCTTCTGCTTGATATGGCTACATGGCGCTTAGGTGCCATTCTCAACCATGCCCAGATAACTGAGTGTATGCATTCAAGTTTAAAACATTTTAAGGATGCATTCACATTCAGGTTGATGTAAAAGAAAATCATATGCAAGTTTTTTTTTTTGTATAAAGGATTGCATAATTTTTTTTTTTAAACCTTAGAGTACTCAGGTATTCTTATTTTCATAAATTTAAAATTAAAGCAGCAAACAGAAAGGAAATTCCTACCATGGAAGTTCATGAAAAGCAGAAAATAAACAATCTTAACCCAAACAGCTCTTAGCCCTTCTAGTCCTCATTAGAATCTTGATCATCAGCCTCATACAACCAACCCCCAGAATTCTTAGAAAAATCTACTCCAACTCCACTGGCAAACCCATTCATTGGCTCTTTCCCTGGGCTCCTAGAACTCTCCCCAGGTTCAACTCGGCTAAAAGAAGGAATGAAAGAAGGCCTAGGTGGAGACTCATAGTCTACTCCCCCGAGTCACCACTATCTGCTGATAAATCCACTATGGGACTAGGAGGGTGGGGAATATGCTCCACGGCTATATCCTCATCTTCACTGTCAGAACTTATGACTATCACTGAGATTGGGGGTGGCTCATGGATCGGGACCTCATCATCACAGCTATCCTCCAAAGGGATAACTGGCTGAGGGCAGGTTGGGGAACTGGAAGGTCTTCCTGGTATATAGGGATAGGCAAGTACCATTGCTGTCCTTTCCTCGCGGTTCTAAGCATTCTAACCATCTTACAACATAAACAAGATAAATTAGATAAAGATTTTAAACTTAAATAAATAGAACATATATCATCAATATTTGCCTATAACCTAGTCTCTGATACCACTTGTAACACCCCGCTACCTAAGCCCACCAGGGCTGGGGATGTCACCCGTCCAAAGGATAAGGGGTCTTTATAACTAGGTCACACAAATAAAATAGCGGAATAAAAATAATACTTTAACTTAAAATTTATTACATCCCAAGAATAAATCCATGAATTCCCAAAACAAATCCATAAGTAAAATTATCCACTCTCAACTCCCCAAGGCAACATATAAAAATAAATGACAACATTCTCTTCCAAGGTAGATAACACTAACTACTCATCTCCACAGCAGGAACGACCTAAAATCATGGTAAAAAAGTGATGAGACAGAAATCTCAGTAAGTCCGTGTGTGCTTCGAGTGTCCAGTGGAAATAGTTCGTGAATGCAAAGTATAAAACCTTTATAAGAGAAATACTGGCAAGCAATAAACATTAGTCAAAAGTAATAGTGGTACTTTGGCTTTTTCAACCATACATAATCAATAAAATCAACCACTCAAAAGAAATGATCATGGGTTATCACAGGTTGGGCCCCATAACCGGTTAAAATGCCGACACTTTGTGCAAACTAACAAAAAGGTAGGTGATCAGCCTACCGGGCAAGATACTCCTCCTTCTCTATACCCAAACAATAACTGGGTGTCTATTCCGGCAAAACACAGTCACTTGACTAAAAAATAAACAACTGCTAGCTCAGACTAGCACGACCTACTGGACTGACATCTTATCTAGAAATGACTCACTCCTCAGAGGTGGCCACCTACTGAGAGACTCACCCTAACCCTTCAAAGACTAGTCCTAGTAGTCTATCCTTATTGAGTACTCAACGTAACGTAACCCAGTTGGGAAAATGAACAAACCATAGTTCCACATGAAAATGGCAATTGAGGGTCTCCAAAATCTTTGTCAAAATCAGTTTTGGAAAGAGTTTTGAGTTTGAGTAAATTTTCTTATGGATTTTCAAATAATTTGTTTGACTGAAATAAGAAATAAGTCAATCCTCAATTGCCTTACAGAAATGAGTGTCCATGCACTCTACATTTGGCTTACCATAATACACATTTTACATCAATCAGGTTTTATGCAGGAGCTTACCTGATTCTTGCTCACAATAAAAGGTCTCCAACAGCTGACCTAACTGCACATGGGCAAATACAAACCACAATCAAACTCAAGCCAAAATTCACTTTCTCAATTTAAAACAACTCAACTCACTACTACCATGATCCTAGTATCCCAAGCTTTTAAGGCAAAACGATAAATAAATAGGTCTATAAGCTAAGCCTAATTTAATATTTAAAATAATTAATGTTTTAAGAAATAAGTACTAATAAGTTAAAGGTTTAAATCTTGCTAAGAGAAATTCAGAGTTTAATTGGTGACAAGTCTTAGGTATTAGGTAAAATAATGATTTATTAATAATTAATTGCTAGAAAAAATTGATATCTAAAATTAGTTGAAAATAAATTTAATGAGTCTTGCTTGAAAAATAATAAATAAATTTTTAATGGGTTTTGATTAAAAGATAATAATTAAATTTTTAGTAATAAATATTTTACTGATTATGATTATTTCTATAAAAGGCTTTAGTTGATTTTGTTATTTTATATAATATCTACACACACACACACACACACACACACACACACACACACACACACACATATATATATATTATTTTTCTAGCAAAAGCTATTATTTATTTGACTAAAATATCCTTATTATATATAATAATCCAAATCCACCCCTCCTCGGATTTTTTCAAAATTACTAACAAAATCATATTATGAAATATTTTATTAATAAAAATTAGCTTATGGACAAAGGTCATGATCATATTTCTATGGCTAACCATAATAATGAACATATACAATCCTTCAATTTATCAACTCATTCAAATCATGCATATAAGTATAGATCTAAATTTACTAAGGCATGATCTAACCTTTACTAGCATAAATATAATTATGGCTTTAATAATCACACAAGAATATAAATCATATTCATCATAGATGACATAATCTCTAGCATACTTGATCATGGAGACATGCATTAGACCCTAAAACATCACACAATCAACCAAGATAATCCCTTCATGCATAAATCCCATTTCCATCATATTCATACATATGTTCATGCTTCACACTCAACTCATCACAACAATATATACTCAAACCCCATTCATGATTTATCTTCTATCAACATCATCCTAGAGATATAAATATAGAATTTACAAGAAGGGTTAAAAAGACTTACTTGATTGATGAAAACCTTGAAGGAGTTTCGAATGAATCTCAACTCCTAGATGACTAGATCTGTCCAAGGAAGATGGAGAAAGCATGGCCATTGGACAAGAAGCCATTCGGCTGAGAGAGAGAGAGAGAGAGAGATACCATTAGTATGTTTATTCATATATATATTCATTAGAGATCAAGATTAGAAAAGATGAAGTTGTTAGAACAAACCTACCTTGAAGGTGATCTTGAGCCTTCACAAAACTTCTGGTTTTTTATCCAAAAGATTATTGGATTTGGGAGTTTGATGTTAACAATGGTATGAATGGACTCACAGCAGTGAATAGATGAAATTTAGAATTTTTAGAAGAATATTGGAGTGATTTGGAGAGGTATTAGACAAAAGGAAGGAGTAGGTGTTCTTGGTGTGCTATGTGTTCTTGAAGGTTGAAGAGAGTAGAGAGCTTTTGGATTGGAGGCTGTCGAATTTCTGTTGGTTTAGGGCTAGCCGAATTGTTTGTAGGGTTTGCTAGATGATTTTCTGGTTTGGAAGGGAAAACGAAAGGTTAGTTGTTGAAATCCTTGAAAAATATTTTTGGGAAGCAAATTTGGAAGCTAAATATACAAGAATATCTTTGATTATTGGAGAGCTTTTGGAATGCTGCCATGGCCGAATTGTTGACCAAAGTTTCAGCTGGATGAAAGCTGGTTGAAGGAGGGGTAATGGTGGCCGAAAAGATGGAATGAAATGGTCAAGAATAAGTCTGGTTATTTGAGAAACATTTCATGGAAGGTTGCTAAATTAATGTTGATGGAATTTTGGTATCCAATCAAGGCATGATTGCAGAGATTTGTTTGAGAGATTTTCGGGCAGCCATGTCTGATTTTTGTGCAGGAGCTTGGGGAAGATAATGGAGTTCTGATCATGGCTGTTTAAGAGTGGTTTGTGCCGAAGAAAGCTGAAGTTTCGGCCTGGGATGAATTAGGAAACAAAGTTGGAAAATTTTCTGCACAGAATTTTCGCCATTGCTGGAATTTCTCTGGGCAGTTTTGGCTGCCATTTTCCAGCCAGGTTGCAAAGAGTTTGAAGGGGATTTCAGAGGCCTTTCATGGCTGGTTTCTAGCCTTCTTCATGGAGGAAAAATGTGGCTAAGATGCTTAACAAAAACTGAAAGAAAATAGCTTGGTTTCGGACCTCCAAAACTGTGAATTTGCCCAGGGATTTTTCTAGTTTTGCACAGCTTTTGTGCAGTCCGAAAATGGCCAGAAAAATTCAGGTTTCAAAATGATCAAAAGGGCCATTTTCTAGCAGCATTTGGGAGGGAATAATGGCTAAGAATTTCGACACCTTGAAGGCACAAGAAGCTGGAAAATTTTCAATTCATGCCATGAAGGAAAATGAACCTAGCTAGAGTGCAATTTTAGAAGGTTCACTAGAGAGATTTATTCTCTTGGAATCTCCCACATCTTTACCACATTTTCTAACCATAAGATGTCTTTCACTAAGATATTTTGAACCTTCAAAGCCACAGCACTTTACTGAAATTTCTAGAATGAAATTGGCTAGAACTAATTTTACCAATCTAATGAATTGAGAATTAAGAGAAATTAGAGATCAAGAAGAAATGAATTCTCTTAGGAAATTTTGAGTAGGCACAAGAATAGGATTAGAGTACTCCTATCATGTCTCCCCTAGGACAACACCTCTGCCCTATGCTAAGGTACTTAAGGCCGAAAATACCCCTTCCCAAGCAAAAGTAAAATTTAATCATGCTAAAGCTCCAATGATAGAATTTGAACCCAAGACCTCAAGAATTTATTCCTGAGCTCTAACCACTAAACCACAACAACTCTTATTCTTATTTTCTCTCCAAAATATTTTTTCTATTTAATCCTCAAGCTATCTCCCTATTTTCACCTCAAGCAAAAGTTACCATTTTGCCCTTTTTACTCAACAAGCACAAATAAGCCATCTAGGCCACAAACCACAAATTCAAAGTACATAAAATCATATAAAAATATATTTAAGCATGCAATAAAATATGATATGCATCCCAACCCCCTTACTCTAAGGTTCGTTTCAACTGGGTTTTCACAAGAAGACTCGCTCTTGCTGTTCAAAACTAGTACTACTAGCCTACTCTTATTGAGTACTCAACGTTGATTGTCCCACTTAGGAGAAAATTGATCACACAATGATTTTCTTTGAAATAGCAAATAAGGGTTTCCAAAATTCTTGTCGAAGTTGGGTTTTAGAAAGAGTTTAGCATTCTATGTAAAACTACTTGTTTAATTTTCAAATGATTTGCTTGACTGAAATAAAAAGGAAAAACAGTCCTTAATTGCCTTTACAAAATGAATGTCCATACACATTGCATTTGGCTTGCCACCATAATTTTTTGTTTTCACAAAATTCCATGCAGGAGCTTACCTGATCCTTTGCTTGCTTGAATTCAAAAATCTTCCAAGGCTGACCTAACCGCGCCTGGGGTAAACACAAGACATAAGGTTATACTCGAGCTATATTCGCTTACATAAATAATCCTAATTCAACTAATTATAATCATGACCTTAATGTCCTAAGCTTTAAGGCTAAATAATAAAAAAATTTATAAAATAAGCCTAGCTTGGTAAGTTAAAATAACTAAGGGTTGTAAAATAATTACTAATAAGTTTTAGGTTCAAATAATAAATCTTGAGTACTATTATTAATAAATAAACTAAGGTTTGAACATTGAATAATACTAAGCCCTTAAATAATATTAATAAATGATAATTTTTAAATAGTATTATTATAAATAAATAATAAATTACAACTAACTTTTAATTAATAGATAAAAATAATTAGTAATAAATAAAATTAATAATAAATAAATTTTATTAAAATTTTTTATTAATAGATAACAAATAAGTTTTAATATAAATAATATTTATAAATATATAGGCCTACAAGGTCATTAATATTTTACTATTATTAAGATTTTATTTATTATATATATATTATTTTTAATAAAGGATATCATTTATTTAACTATTAAATTATCACTATTTCATTTAATATACCATTTCCAAAACTTCCTAGAAATTTCTAAATCCTTAGAGAAAAAATATAGTAATAGTTTTAATCAAGGAAATAAAATTTGCTAATTAAAATAACCTAGGATGAACAAGATCATAATCATAATTTTCCTATTGCTAACACGAATCATGAATACATTCTCCAACATCAAACAACAAACTAATCCATTCGTGAATATAGGCTTAAATTCATACATACTATCACATGGTCAGTTCTTTACTAAGCATAATCATAATCATGGCTTCAAAGGAGATAAGAACATAAAAATCCTATTCACCAAATGTGTCATAACATCTATCATGCTTAAACAATCATAATTCTCTTAAGACATGATGATCATACATTGATTCTCAAGAAAATCCATATAGCTTAAACATGATCAATCATTCTCATGTCCTAATCTCAACTCCTTCATACATATGCATATACTCAATCCCCTATTCATAATCTATTCTACCTATTAGCATCTAGGAGACATGAATTTATAATTAAAAAGAAGGATTAAGGAGAAGTACTTGATTGGTGTTTACTTTGATGAAGGTTCAAGAAGGTCCACGCGATTGAGGGTCTTGTATTGTCCATGAGAGAAGGAAAAACAGCCATAGTTGTAACCACCATTTCAGCTGAGAGAGAGAGCATTAGTATGATATGTTAAAGGTTTAATGGAAGAAGATGAACAAAAGAGTTGTTCTTGGTTACCTTGATATGTTCTTGACACTTCAAGGAAAAAAACTGGTTTAGATCCGAATGCTAATTTTTGTTTTCAAGATTTGATATTATAAATTCTAGAAATGAACTCTAAGGAGTATGTAGGAGTATTCTAGAGTTTTTGAGAGGGATTGGAGGTGTTTAGAGTGATCTTTGGCTTAAAGAAAGGTTGTGTGTGTTCTTGGTGTTCTTAGTGAAAATGGAGAGAATTTGAGAAAGGATATGCACGGATTTCTAGAGAGTGTTGGCTGAATGGTTTAAGGAATTCAGGGGTTTTGATTTTCAGCTTAAAGAGAGAGAGAAAAATATGATTGTTTGAAATTCAAATGGAGCGATTTGAGGAGTGGTTTGAGGTAGAAGATATGTTAATGGTGTTTGATTGTTGGAGGTTTCTTGGTGCTGCAATGGAGCTGGCTGGACTGCTATGTTTTGCTGAAATGAATGAAGATTGATGGAGCTTTAAGGCTGGCTGAAATTCTGAGCTCAATGGTAGAGGAATTTCTGGTTATGAAGCCTAGTACAAGAGTGTTTTCATGGAGCAAATGCTAGAAATTTTGAAGTTCAAATGGAAGTTTGAATAGAGTGATCTTAGGAGATATTTGAGGTGTGGTTATGGAGTCCAAGTGTGCAAGGTAAGTGGAGGGGTTAATGGTATTTAGTTCATGCATGAACAAGGGTTAATTTACAGAGGTTTGACGGTGGTTTTCAGCCAAGGCTTGAAGGGAACAAAGCTGAAAATTTTCTAGTTTCATGGTTTTCATGGTTCGAAGGTTTACTGCAATTTTTCTGTGCAGTTTTCTACAATATTTCAACCCGATTTGCAGAGATTTTTGAGAGGTGTTTGAGGGTTCTTAAAGGCTGGTTTCCAGCCTTCTTTATGGAGGAAAGGTAGATAAATTTTTCTAAGTTGATGACAGAAGAAAACAGCTCCATTTCCAGGCTGCTATGCAGCGAAATCTGCCTAGAATTTTTCCTAGTTTGTGCAGTTTTTGTACAGTCCGATTTTGCACAGGAATTTCAGTCTTCAAGCTGAATAAATTGGCCATTTTTCTGGCAGCAAATGAGTAAGAAAGATGGCTGTGATTTTTGAAGGTTAGGCTGCTCAAGAATCTGGAAAATTTCTAGATTTCTTTCATGAAGAATATGAACACTATGGAGTGAAGTTTGAAGGTTCAACCATGGAGATTAATTTTCCTTGGGAACCTTCCCTAACTCCTCTCCTATTTTCAGTCAATTCTCCAACTTCCAAGATTTATTTTCGAAATTCAAAGACCAAGAATCTTTGCTGAATTTTCTGGAATTAAAAACATGAATTTTGATAAATTTTGAACAAAAAATAATTGGTGAAGAGGTTAGGACAAGATAGAGGTAATAAAATGACAAGAATTCCTCTAAAATTCTTTTTAGGACATAATGATAGGATTAGGACATTCTCTTCATGTCTCCCCTAAGACAACATTCTTATTTTTAAGGAATGCAAAAAAACAAAAATTCAAACTTAACTAAGATAGTCATAATAAAAACTTAAATGATGGGATTTGAACTCAAAACCTTAGAGATTAAATCACAAAACTCTAACCACTTAACCACAACAACTCTTGTTCTTATTTTCTCACCCAAACATTCTTCTTATTTAATCCTCAAACTATCCTCCTATTTTAACCTTAAGCAAAATTACCATTTTACCATTTCTACTCAATAAGCATAACTAAGCCTTTTAACCTATAAATCATAATTCTAAAGCACATAAAATCATGCAAAAATATATATCCATACAAAATGATATGATATGCATCCCCACCCCCTTACTCTAGGGTTGCTTTAGGCGGGGTTTCACAAGCCTAATTTTTAGGGCATTCTTGACCTTATAAATACATCTCTTTCGGACAATTAATGGCGGCTAACTCTGGGAAAAAGCACCCACACACACAACAGAGAAAATTAAGGTGATGAAAGGTTGCTCATGGAAGGGCAAGCTTATCTATGAGTTTTTTCTCTCTATTTTCTTTATTTTTCACTTGGTAATGTATGTAAATACTTTAATTGTTCTTGAAGTGTTGAACCCTAATTAGTTTATATATTAAATTTACTCCTGATTTGTTAAATTTCAATTTCTATTGAATGATTACTTGATTTTATTGTATTAGATTCATTGTTTGGTTTACTCTCTTCTAATGAATTCGAGAGATAGGGGTTAGGAGTTGGGTGTTGGGAAATATACCCTCTTAGACTAGGTTTTTGATGTAAATATCGAATGTTTTAATAAAAGAATTTATTTTCAAAAATTGTTTGTGAATTTACTTTTTATTTGTGCACAATTTTGTTTGAAAAAAAAAACCCACTATGCTTAAATAAGTTATCCATGTGAATGGTGATCTTTCACAGTAAGTTATAGATCACGGGTTATTTAATACATAAACATTTGTTCTTAATCGATTGTTGAAAATGGAAATCTCATCATGTTTAGGTTATTATGTTATGAATTCCAAATGGGGAATGGCTTACCTTTAGCCATTGAGTAGTCCACTTACTTCATAACATAAGCATATTTTGAATATGTAGAACAGGACATGTAGTAGTGGTTTCTTAAAGTACTATTTGGTAGAAACCAAGACTACTACTGCTACAGCGTGGACTAATACTCTACGGCTTGAGTATGAGTTGGTGGTCTGACGAAGCTGGAAGCGTGTACTTTGACATGCTTTAGTTGAGGTTCTATCGAAGAACTAATATACTTGTATATTGGGTATATGTAACTAGTTAGTTAAGACAGACTTGTACAAAATAGTTTCTATACAATATCACCTCTTGTGGTTGTTTGAATGATCTAAATGTCCAGGACCCTGGGAAACATGACTTGGATGTTTGCTTTAGGGTAGCTCCCTTGGAAAGAAAAAATACTTCAAGAAGTCGTGGATCATTGGACTAGAAGTCTAAGGATGGTAGATGTCATTTAGAGAGCTATTAGTACACTTCTTCCTCTCTAAATGCATGACGATGTGTAGAAGGGTATTTTAGTCATTTCATCTGTAGGTCGGAGACTTTCCTAACACAGCATTGTCCTTGGGGCCAATATTTCCTTATGGTGATATTAGGAAATATTTAAAATACAAAATACAGCTATTTATATAATAAGGGTATTTTGGTCATTTTAGTAGCCATAGCGATATGTCTTTTTGGTCCTCAGAATAGCCCGTAAGTCCTAATTAATTTTGGATTGAGGAATTTGTCTCAGTTAAAGAGGATTTTATTTTATTCAGAAAATCTAATTTATTATTGGACTGGAATAAAAATAAATAAAAAGAAGTTGAGAGAAATTTATTATCTGGTTTAATTGGTTAATTAATTATTTAGGGCCAATGTCCAATTTGAATAATTAAAAAATTAACTTGGGCTTAAACTAGATGGAAAAATGCTTGTTTAATTATTTATTAGGTTATTTCTATAAGCCCATAAAATAAATAATTAATGTTTAATTTTTTTTTGTTCATTTGGGCTTATTAATTATTTATTAGGTTATTTCTATAAGCTCAGGAAATAAATAATTGGTGTTTATTATTTTGAGCTTTTTGGATCCAAGAAAAATAATAAATATTATTTTGACCCAATAGCCTAGACCATAGGGTTTTTCCAAATACGGTTCAGAAGAGTTTAAGGCTAAGTCAAACTCACTTTATTGATAACAACTGGGTGTTTGAAATATCACATCCTAGGGATATTGTTATCAAATATTAGATACCGGAGTTTTAGCAAGAGATAGAACGTCTCTGTGAAAGGAAAAAAAAAAAAAAACTGCAAGCCTCTGGTTCTTTTTCTTGCTCTCTCTCTCTCTCGTGACTTCTTTTTCCTCCTTTTGTTCTTGATATTGCTAATCAATAGCAAGAAGATCAAGAACGTTAAGACCATTCCTCCTCTCCTTTTGTTTCACCAATGAGATTAAGGTTGTGGAATATTCTGAGACTCAAAAAGCTTTGGCATTCATGCAAACAAGGCGAAGTAAGAGGCTAGTGGGATTTCAACCGAAGGCTTCAACAAGTAGGCAAGAAGGAGCTATCCCTGTGGTTCAGTCGATCTCTTCACAGCCAAAGAGGCTTAAGGCACACAGAGGTGTTGATTAAATGCGTCCGGGCTATTGTTCTTCGTTGTTTTTTGGCCTCTGTTTTTTTTTTCGTTTCCGCACAACATGTTTCCTCTGTTTTTTGGCTTTCAATCTACATTGGGTTCCAATCAATTGGGTTCAATGTTTATTTTCACTTGATGAACTTAAGAAAGAATTAGAGGAATTAGAACTTAGTAATCCTTGAGAATTTGATATTACATAGAGACAAGGGTATTGGTTTCTTTTGGAATTTTGTTGGTTTGCATGCGTCTTGGGTTCAATTGAGGATATAGAGATAGTATTTAATTAACCTAAGAAAAGGAAATCCATAATCGAGACAGTGTAGGCTTTTTATTTTTGACTTCTTTGGTATTAGAATTGGAATTTAGTTATCCTAGGTTTGGTTTGGAACTTAGTTAATTTTAGGGGATTCTTAACAATTACGTGTCTTATACTCTATTTCTAATCCTTGATTTTCTCATGGCCAATTTTGTGTGGGGATGCGTTAATTCTCTAGGTTTGCCCATTGTAGTTAGTGTATTCCATTAATTTGTTAGGCTAAACAATAGAAGAAGAGTTAGTAGTGGTACTTTTATTCCTTCTATGAGAATCTTCGATACTTGCCATTAAACTAAATACTACGTAATGGGAATACATTGTATCACCCTACCTTTCCATAACGTAGTAGGCCTTATCTTCCTAGGATGTTGCCCCATCCAGTTGCCCAGACATGGGGTCTTTATAACAAACATCATCCAATATGCAGCAGAAATTTTTTCAAAATACTTTTATTGACCACAAGAACATACATAGAGTCTAATCGCAGATACAATTACTCAAGACATAACAGATTCAAGATATAGCATGAGCCTCGGGAGTCCACTGCGCTTCCGCTGCGTCTTTGATTTCAAAAATTTTCAAAGAGACACAACACACATGTGAGCATAAGACTCAATGAGTCCCGTGTGTGCTAGTGCTTTTTCACTGAAAATAATTCACGAAGAGTAATCTCAACATAGAAAAACTAGTCCAGAAATTCTCTTGTGAAAATATTCTAAAACAAGTACTCAGGGGTTTCAAGTGAAAACATGCTGATTCAAGTATTCAAGAGTTCAAAATGAAAACATGTTGATTTAGGTATTTAAGAATTTTAGTATAAAATACTCTGATTCAAGTATTCAAGTATTTGAGTATTCAGGTATTCAAGTATATGCAGTGCTTATGCCAAGTATTCAAGTTAGTGTTTACGCCAAATATTGTGCTTACGCCAAGTAGTCAAGTCAGCACTTATGCCAAGTAGTCAAGTCAGCGCTTACGCCAAGTATTCAAGTTAGTGCTTACACCAAGTAGTCAAGTCATTGCTTACGTTAACTAGTCAAGCCAGTACTTACGACAAGTATTCAAGTTAATGCATATGCTAAGTATTTAGCTATTCCAGCATTGTCAGTCGTGTATTGGATTCAAGAATTGTCATGTTCAAGAATTCAAAATTCATGATATTCTCAAGAATTCAAGATTCATAATATTCATCGTGTTTCTAAATCCATGTACAAAACCTCACACTTGAGTATATCAGGAAAGAAATTTCCATGTTAGGAAAACACTTTACAAAACTAGAATTTGGAAACCGAAGAAATCACACGAGATATTTCATATTCATCTTGTTCAAGAAACAAGTGCTTAATAATGCTTTCAAACTCAAGTGTAACATCCATCTCATAACTTGTTAGGAAAGCATGAATTATATCAGGAAAGCACATGATTGTTTCGAAAAAACAGTTAGCTAAATAGAAATTAAAAGACTTGGGACTCACCTCGTGTCCTAGCTATTGTATAATATGGTATTTGAAATCCTTAAGTCTTTGCGAGACCTTTAAAGTAGATAACCTACATCGGTTATCATTTCACACTACCTCTAGTATTCTTGGATTCACAAGCAATACATATCGCTAATTACATATTACTAAGGAAATCATCAAATTTCCTATTTCTTCAATTCATACCAAAACGGAATATACTTCTCGAGGTAACTCAATTCCTTTTCATTACTCTTTTCTAAAACATATTTTCAAGGCCTTCACATGAATCCTTAATCTTTCTTGTCTTTAATAGCTCACATGAAATAAACGCATAGCTTTACTTTCTTAAACCAAAATTCTGCTTTTTTCTCACCTTGGCACACCTTAATATTCTTGTCACAACTTTTGATTCATAAGTCCGATTGATGCCAAACTAATTCCAAAATGTCCTCAAAACTTTCCTTGATGATTTTCATAAAATACTCATTCCCTTTTCATTTCATTCAATTCTGTCCATACTGTCTTAGCACTTCAGTCCCGTAACTGAAATGATAACGTTTGGTATTTATATCATAACTTTTTATTCACAACTCTAAATCATGTCAAATTGGTCCCAAAATGATTCTAAGACATTTAGCTACAAGGTTCAGGCCATGGAGTTCCAAAACAAATGACCATATTGTTCAGTTTATTACTTCTTCAGAGTTGCACAAAATTCTTCCAAAACAGAGTTTATGTTTTGTCCTTTTCCTTCACTTAATCCATTCTCTTTTCTTTCCTATACAATATATATGTCATTTAATCTTTACAATCCTTTGTTTATCATCTAAACATCACATAATCCTTCTTGATTCCATTCATGCACAATCAGTATATTTCATGCTTAAACAACAACAAAACCAACAGCTTTGAATAATAGCAACAATATTCTATTTTCTTCAAGAATTAAACCATTTGCTATCTTATTTCCTTCTTCCATTTTTGCATCCATGAATAACTCTTTAAACCATCTTCAAATCACCTTCAAAATCATATAAAACATACATGCTTCCAGATGCACCACCATACATAGCACACACAGCAATCCTAAAACATAGATATTTTCCAAACATAAATCAAAATTCACATGAATTTTCTCAATAAAATTCATGTGAAAACAATTCTTATTCCTCATGCTTCAACTTTAATTCATGAAATATAAACTTTTACCTTGTTTGTTGATTGCTCTAGGCTGAAAATGCTCCAAATTCCTTCCTTTTTCTCTTCTTCGAATGCTTTCTCTCTCTTTTTTATTTTTCTCTCAATTTTCTCTAGCTTTTCCTTCCGTTTCCTTTCTTTTTCTCTTCCTTTTCTTTCTCCATTCTTTGTGGATAAAATTCAGGCTATATGTCAGCTTCCCCACCTCCATTATTGTAGCAAATATATCACATGCTCAATTAGAATTAGTTAGGTCAAAAGCTTATTAAGAAAGCTTATGAAAATCTTGTTAAATAAGCTTAGGAAAAATACTTATAAAATTTTATCTCAACCAATCAAATAGAAACACTTGGCCTCATTAACCAATCTCTAAATGACACTTATTTTCATCCTTCAATCATATTATGCCGCTTGATTTAATTTCGATCGCAATTTAGAATTTTCTCAGAATATAACTATAATTTTCAATCCGTATTGGGAAACTATTTTATTCTACCAATAAAATCTATAACTTTTAATGAACTCAATGGTAGGAATCAAAATTGTCACTTCTTTCTCAATTCTTTGCAATTTGCTGTCAAAATCCCATTCCTGGTCAAAATTACGATAATACCCCTGAAAGCTCAAATTATACCAGAATATTTGCCTTATTGTGCTGATCAACTTTTGTTCTGGGCTTATAACTAAATTCTCACTTTGTACAAAGTAGTCACCAATTGAAATACAAAGGTACAAGTAGAACAATCTCAAATTTCCATCTAAGTCCCTACAATTTCAATAATGCCCCTAAATATTTTTATCGCACCAAAATATTCATCTCATCATATTGATCATTTCTTATTTTAGTCACTTATACAAATTCTTATTCTATACAAAGTTGTAGCTAATCAAAGTACAAAAGTGGGGGTTATTACATATTTGGCCAATTGTGTGTTTTGGAATTTAATTAGAATTTGGTTGTGTATGTTTATTAGTAATATTTCCCACACTCGAAATTGGATAATAAGTTTTTGGTGCCGTTATCGGGGAATAAGGAAAATATCATGAAAACTTGGATTTTGTTGATTTAGCTTTGTAAATATTTGTGAATATTACAAATTCTATTATGTAAGTACTTATTTTTCTATTTGTGGATGATACTAACTTTTACTTGTATATAGATTTCTTCTTTTTTTGTATATTATTTGTATGTTGTTTTTATTCTGTATTTTTATTCATTGGGATCAATAAATCATATTGAGTTCTAGTGTGTTGTATCATTATGTATGTTATATTATTATTATTATTTATATTGTTGTATGTTGCTATCTTGGAAAATTGTATACATAGTACATTCATTGGATTTAAGTTTTATTCTTGTATATAGCTTTGTTGTTGTGGATCATTTTTATTGTTGTTGGGGAATGTTGTATGTTGTTCTTGTGTTTGTATTTGTAGGATGAAAATATGATTGTAAATGGCTCTTTATCAAGGCGACCTTATTGTATAAATTTTTCTTTGAGGATTTGAGTGTTGTTGTAATAGTATTGGTTATTTTGAGAATTTGGTTGATATTGTATATATGGTTGGAAAATCATTGTTGTTTTGGAAATTTTCTTTTAGCCATATGATAGTAGTATTCGTGGTTGATGTTGTAATGTACTTGGTGAAGGCTAAAACTGTGATTGTAGTAATGGTGAATGTGTTGAGGAGTTCAATGGCTTGTATATTTGATGCTATGATTTTTAAATTGTTGTTGCTGGAATGGAGATTTTGTTACGCTTGTGGAGACTTTTATAGAGTTGTTGTTGTAAGTGTTTAGGCTAATTCTTAATTTTTTAGAGACATCATTTTGATTTTTGAAATTTGTAGCATTGATTAGTGATTGTTTTTGTATAAATATTTTGAATTTCTTTCAAATACTCTTTTGAGCCTTCTATTCATTTTATTCACTTTAATGATCACGATTTTTTTTAGTTGTATAATAAGAAAGTTGAGAATAAGTTGATTGTTCTTGAAAGTGATAGAGAGCTTAGTAAGTGGATCTTTAATGTTTTGGTCACTTGCATAATAAGAGTGTATATATTGGTTAGGTCATTCATTTTATTGTGTTGTTATAGGGGTCTTAGTGTAGTTCTTGATACTAATATTGATTTTGGTTTTGTTCCTATTAGTTGATCTTATAGTCTATAATATTAATGCATATAAGTGTTCTTGTTGCTTGTATTCTTATTGTTACTTCTTTGGCTTTTGTGTATTTTTGTATTTGTTTTGGTAGGAACAAAACATAAACGGCACCATCTAGATCATATTAAATAGTGCTAGGTCAATCCAGAGGACGAAAACCATAGAGATACTGAGAATAAGTGACGTAGTCTATATCATCTCAAATGGCATCATTAATGTTTTTTTAAACAAAAAAATTGTTTTATTGTTCTTATAATTGATTTTGTTATTTATTCGTTAGAATTTTTACTTGTATTTGATTTTTATTTTTTTGTAGTATTTAACTACCTCTTGGACATGGAAGCCTCTTCGAAATATTTTGGACGCTGAATTTCAAGATACTTGGGGAGTATTGCTTCCGTTTTCTTCTTATTTTGTTATTTTATATCATGTAAATGTGTTTTATCATATATTTTGGACAATGAGGACATTGTCCCATTTAAATGTAGGGGAGAGGTCGAATAATTTTTCCTTTCAAAGTTTTTATTGATTATTTTGGTAATTTTCCCATTTTTGGGCTAAAATATATCGATTTTTTTTTTTGTTGCATTTTTGGTTAACTTTCAAGACTTTTTAGTATATGTGTTGATTTGTGTTAGTTTGGTGATGTTATTATTTATATTTTTGCTTGGGAATTCTACTTAAGACTTTGCTAACATAGTTCATTTTATGTACACTTATATATTATGTATGACATAGGCTAAGTTTTGAAAAGTAAATTAACCTTATTTATGCCTTAGAAAATGTCACGAAACTTGATTCTTTGAGAACATATGAGAACTTTGTGATAAAATATAGAGTGTGGATTGTGGGCTTATCTCTAGTTTCATGACAATTCTCATTCATTCATTCATTTATTTATTTTGTACTTTGTATTATACAAATCTTCTATTGTATTTTGTGTACTCTCTATTGTTAAGGTAAATAGGAGCAATAGATAGGTTGCTCAATGCACCTATCGAAGTAAGAAGAAGAAAGGATCTAGGAATGCAAAGGGCATGTCCAATAATGAAAAATAATGTGTGTTACCAAGAGAGAGAGAGAGAGAGAGAGAGAGAGAGAGAGAGAGAGAGAGAAGTAAGAAGTAAAATCAAAAAGAAAAAATGCAAAGGATGCAAAAGAGTATTCAAATCGGAATCATTATAAATGCATTTCTTTTGTAAAAAAAAATAATAATAAAAGATTAGAGGCTCCTCTTTGATATTCCAATTTGAAATGTATTATTGTAATGTTTTATCAAAGTGTAATGTATTGTTGGAATAGAATGTAATACTTGTAATGTTTGTACCTTTTGCAAGCCATGAGATTTGACTGAGTCGGTTAATCCTAACTTGTATAAATCACACAGCTTGTATTTTTGTTATTGGAGAAGTAGAGTGACCCATATTTATTTAGCATAAACTTGTTTAATTCAACTTTAATATTCTTGGTTGAGTCATATTTAATATATAGGTATACATGGGATTAACTTGGATAGATAAATGTTAGGATGAATTCTAAAGTGGAGAATGAAATAATACCTCTACTATTTTGTCCTTATTGCATATATGCTGAGATGTTCTTGTAAATTTTTTCCCAATATGCTACATTTTAAAATCATTCATGTTGCTTGCAAAACTATTTTTCTTGTTTGCAAATAATTGTACTTTGCTTGTACATAATTTGTTCATTTGGGAATAAATTTGTTTTGCTTGAGGACAGCAAAGGCTCAAGTATGGGAGAGTGATAAGTGCTAATTCTGCACTTATTTTCTATGTAAATTGTACTATATTTATTGTACAATAATATTTAAATAATTACTCATTATCACAATTTTATATTATTTTGTTCATGATTAAATAAATAAGGACTGAATGAAGAAAAGGATAAAAAGGATGAAAATTGAAGAAAAAGAAAAGAAAATGAAGAGAGAGAGAGAGAGAGAGAGAAACTGAGAGTACACAGCACCATGCATATCGACTCAAACGACACCGTGCATGATCAGTGGTTAGAAATATCAAAACATCTAGAAGCCGACAGTGCCGTGTAGCTCAATGTCAACGTCGCTGTGTAGGATTACAGGACACATTTATAGTCAAGTCTTACGACATCGTTTGAGAAATGAAGAATGCACAACATCGTGTATAGTACCTTGGCCGGTGCCGTTTCATGCCACAGAACAGATCTACAATTCTTTTTAATCTTGATTTTTAAGGCATCCCTGCCCTATAAATACATCTCTTTAGGACAATAACCCACACACATAACAGAGGAAATTGAAGGTAAAGAATGGAGGGTTGCTTAAGGAAGGCATGGACAAGATAAATTAGCAAGCTTGTCTATGAGTTTTCTTCTCTTTCTTTATTTTTCACTTGGAAATATATTTAAATTCTTTAATTGTTCTTGAAAGGTTGAACTCTAATTAGGTCATATATTAAATCTACTCTTGATTTGTTGGATTTCAATTTCTATTATGTGATTTCTTGATTGTAATGTGTTAGATTCATTGTTTGGTTTACTCTCTTCTAATGAATTCAAGAGATGGGGTTAGAAGTTTGGTTCTAATCAATTGAGTTCAATGTTTGTTTTCCCTTAATGAACTTAAGAAAGGATTTGGGAGATTAAAACTTGATAATCACTGGGAATTTGATATCATATAAAGATAGGAGTATTGGATTATTTTGGAATTTTGGGGGTTTTTGCAGTTAATGCTTCTTGGGTTCAATTAAGAAGGTAGAGGTACCCTTTAATAAACCTAAGAATAGAAAATCCATAATCGAGAGAGTGTAAGTTTTGCATTCATGACCTCTTAGGTATTTGAATTGGAATTTGCTTATCTTGGGTTTAGTTTGATACTTCATTAATTTTTTGGGGATTCTTGACAAGTGTGTGTCTTATACTCTATTTCTCATCCTTGAATTTCTCATGGCCAATCTTGTATAAGGATCTGTTGATTCTATAGGTTTACCCATTATAGTTTGTGTATTCCATTAATTTGTTAAGCTAAACAATAGAAGAAGAGTTAGTAGTGCTACCTTTATCCCTTCCCCGAGGATCTTCGGTACTTGACATTAAACTCTATACTACGCAATGGGTATACTTGCCCTATTATGTGTTCTAACTATTTTGGCATTTTAATTAAAATTTGATTGAGTACTTTTGTTAGTAATATTTCACTCACTCGAAATCGCACAACACTACTCATTCGTTCCTTTTCTTTCTATGTCTTAGGGCACTACTTAGAAGATAAGGTCAATCTATACCTAAAAGATATAACTGTCCTTTTACATTGATATATGCTAAATTTAGCCAATACCTTGTCAATATAGTCCAATTGGGATAAGTCTAACATTCTTTGCTTCCTATCTCTAAGAAGCTTTATACCATAAATGTAACTAACTGCTCCTATATCTTTCATGCTAAATTGACTTAATACCTAAACCTTTATAGATATTAATGTCCCTACATTATTCTCAATTAGTAAAGAATGTCATCTATATAAAGTACCATAAATGACACATTGTTCCCATTTACTTTTCTATACATGCATTGTTTATCCACGTTTTGTGTGAAACCATAAGACTTTACAATCTCATCAAAACATATATTCCACGCATATGATGCTTGCTTAAGTCTATAAATGGACTTCTTAAGCTTGCAAAGCATATGTTTTTGGCATTTTGCAATAAAGCCTTCACACTGGGTCATATAAATATTTTCATTAAGATAGCCATTTAGAAAGCTATCTTATCATTCATTTATCATATCTCGTAGTCATAAAGACATGCAATAGCCAAGAGAATGCGAATGGACTTAAGCATGGTTACAGGTGAAAATGTCCCCTCAAAATTGATTTCTCCTTTCTGAGTATAACCTTTTACAACTAACCTTGCTTTAAACATTTCCATTTTTTCATCTACACCTCTCTTTCTCTTGTAAACCCACTTATATGCAATGAGTTTAATCCCTTCAGGTGCAGTGCTAAGATCCTACACTCGATTGAGATATATAGACTGAATCTTGGCATCTATTGTTATTTTGTCATTTATGTGCATCAACATTAATAATAGCATAGTGGGATCTTGTTCACGATTGTCAAATATTACCTTAAAGGCCTCTCCAGTCTATCTTTCCAGAACCTTAGATATCCCCCCACTACTACATGGCACAAGTTGTATAGGAACATCTAGTAGGAACATCTAGCTATGCCTCTTTAGGTTCCTCAAGTAGAGTACTAGAAGTTAAAGTGTCACTAAACTTCTCTTCCAATTCCATTTTACTCGAGATCTTATTAGATACACTTTGTTCATCCTCTAAGTATCTAGTATGAGTACTTACAAATATTTTTTACTCTTGGGAATGATAAAAATATCGCACAATTTTGATTTTAGGTCTAGCTTATTTCTCTTAATTTGTACATAAGTTAGATAACCACATATCTTGAGATGATTCATACTGGGCTTGTGTCTAGTCTATATTTTATAAGGTGTCCTCGGTACTGATTTAGAAGGTCCCAAATTCAGAACATATGCTATTGTTTCCAGAGCATATCCCCAAAACAAAATAGAAAGAGTTGTACGACTCATCATACTATTGACTATTTCCATCAAATTTTTATTTCTTCTCTCAGCTACTCTATTCTGCTGGGGAGTCCCAAGTGCAATTAACTATGTTACAATTCCATAATGTACTAAGTAATCCTTGAATTCACTAGGAGGTACTCTTCACCACAGTCCGATCTTAGTTTCTTAATTAATTTACTTGTTTGACGCTTCACTTCAGCCTTAAACTCTTTGAATTTATCAAAGGAATTAGACTTGTGTCTCATCAAGTAAACATAACCAAAATGCTTATGATCATCTGTAAAAGTGATAAAGTATTCATATCCTCCTCTAGAAGGTATAGACATATGACCACAAACATCAGTGTGAACTAACTCAAGTATTTCCTTAACTCTTTTTGCCATTTGAGTAAAGGACCTTTTGGTCATTTTACCCATAAAACAAGATTCATACTGAGGCTATTCTTCCAATTTCAATAAATCCAAAAACCTATTTTGGATTAATCTCTAAATCTAATTACGATTTATATGTCTTAATCTTAAGTGCCATAAGTACGAGTTATTTGATGTAGTCTTTCTCTTCTTATTGTTAGGTTTAGTCAAAGTATTATTTATTTGACAACTTATAGGATTAACATAAAAGAGATTGTCATTCATGTTTCCAGAACATATAATATTTTCATTTCTACTGCTTGAAATACTAGAATGGAAAAAAATAGAATATCATTTCTTAATCAATCTTGAAAGTAAAATTAAATTCTATTTAAAACTAGAAACATATGAATTTTCTTTTGATACTAAAATCCTGTTATAATCAAATAAAAGCTCTAAGTCTCTCATTATTTCGGCCAACACTTGTGCTCCATTGCCTACTCGAACTCTATGCTCTCATCTACTAAGTCTTCTTATCTTGCTGAACCTATGCAAGGAGTTACAGATATGGTTAGTAGCTCTAGAGTTAATAATCTAAGTGGATGATGATCCAGCCATCAACATAAACTATAAATAAAGAGTAATACCTGAGAAGGACTTGGCTGAGAAGTTCGGACAATCTTTCTTGAAGTGCCTCTTCGTGCCATACTTGAAGCATTTGTCCTTAGGCTTGGATGGACCGGGCTTAGACCTTTCAGACTGAGACCTTGTGTTGTTCTGAACTTTTTTATTCTTGAACTTCCTTGGCTAGGCCGTAGTTAAGATGAACCAGAATGAGTAACCAAAACCAACACATACTTTATGATTTTCTAAGTAGCATAGAGTTCTTTCATCAATTTAGTCAAAGTCATAGAGTATAAATCTAGCAAAGTCTTAAGAACTATGTCAATTTGACTATCAAAATCAATTGTTGCCCCTAGGACTTCGGCTTCCTTGAAATGAACAATCATCTTGAGTATATGCTCATGAACTGATACCCCCTCAACAATCCTAGTATTTATGATTGTTTTAAGAGCTTCCTACCATGCTGGTCGACTCTTGTTAGTAACATGGTATGCAACGATATGTTAACATCATATGCAGTAAGTATGTTTTCGCGCTTAAACTAAAGAACATTAGACACAGAAACCAACATATAGCATCTAAAAATTTCATCGGTTTTCTTCCATGCCCTCTCAACCTCACAATCTTGGTCCCTAAAATCTTTTCTAATTTTAGGATAGGAGTCGATCAAAATATACTTATACTCCTCAACAGTGATTACTATGTTCCAATTCCTTTTTCAATCCACATAATTTGGTCCAGTTAACTTATTCTCCATGAGAATAATGGATAAAGGACTAATACCAGACATTTATGTTGATTGGAAAAAAACACTTTATTCAAAAAAATATTTGTTTTGAAAAACATATAAAAATACACATTTAAACAACATATTATCTCCATGATATGGTTAATCTATTAAAATCATTATTAAAAATATGAAAATTTTGGCTCTTAGAAAAATTAACAGAGCTTTGTAAGAAGGTTAATAATTTTCTAAGTTAAGTGTATAACTACCACTAATTAAACTTTCTTAATAGTTAATGATCTAGAAATAATTTCTTAGATGAGATGACCATTACTCAAAATGCTTACAAATAATATAAGATTAATACCTCTAACATAGGCTGGTCGATACCAACATATATCCATGGCATTAATTATATTTCCTCCATTAGTTCTAGATTCTAGTAAAAATTCATCCTACAAGGGGTCATGCTCAAACTGTCACAAAAATAACCACAATCTCTAATAGAAATTAGTGATGAAAGCCGAAGAGTCATTGGAACCCCTCTTCTATTTAATTTTTTTTTTAGAAACATAGGCTTTTGAAAAAATGTTTTTTTTCTTAAATTATGTCAACTTTAGTATAAATCAAAAAATTCAACAGTATTCTCTATGTCAAGGATAATACTCTATAAGAGAATAAATCATGAACTTTATTTTCACTACTTAAGTTAAAACCCTTTTCTATTAACTAAATTTAAAATACTTTAATTCAAAAATATTTTTCATGTCAAGGATAAAACCCTTTAAAATAATAAATTATGAATTTTATTTTAAATTCCTAAATTCCCCCTTAAAACATTTTTCTTAAATGTTTTATGTAGAGAAAAATTAGCTTCTCAAAAATTTGTGCATTTGGTCACAAAATTAAATAAATAGTCATGCTCCTAAAAATATACTTTTTACATGTTATCTCTATCCTTTAATTCTTATGTGACTAAAAAATGAATTAAACATCATAATAATAAATTAAAATGGTCTTGTTTAATCCTAAGGTGGTTCCTTCTTTACTAACTATTTTCATGCAAAACTATTTATCACCATAAATAAACCATTGCAAGAAAAGTATCATCATGTGATATGAGACCCAAAAGAAAAGAAAATTACAAGGAAAATTGGAAAAAAAAAAATTGCTCTTCAGGAAAGAACCACACAAACCAAACCAATCCGCATCTGAAACACATTCGAACCAGCTTCTTTTTACTCAAAATCTATAGGTGCATCATCCTGCATTGCCTTAGGCTACCTAGGGCTTCCCTAGGATGCCTAGGACCTCCATAGGTAGCCTAGGACCTCCCTAGGCAGCCTAGGGCTTACTTGGGGCTCCTTCCTCTCCTTGAAACTGTTGTTTTCCTTTTCTTTTTTTTTCCCCTTCTTCCATGGGATTCCAGTGTTAATGTAACACCCCGCTACCTACGTACGCAAAAGAACAGGGAAGTCTCCCTGTCCAAAGAATTAGGGGTCTCTACAACGAACTAAAATAAAAACCAAGAAGGGATAAAACTAAATAAATAAATAAAACTGTCTAAATCTAAAAAAATAACATAAAAATAAATTCCAGTATCTAAAAAAAGGCCACCATCTTCAAAGTTGATACCCTAAAAATATGATATAAGAAGGGTGTGAGAAATACATCTCAGTAAATCCTATGTGTGCTCATGACATTCAAAGTATTTCTTGCATGCACGTTTGGAAACGTTATAAAACATGTTTGCAAGTCCAGGCTTATCTTTTTCCAAAATATTGAGTGGTAATATTTCCATAGCAATGCACAATAACATATCAAATTAATTATCATAAAAGTTTAACAACTTATCAACAAAGTAACTAGACTATGAAACCTTGCATCATAGCACTTGCCATGTAACCCTGCTTCATAACAAACATAGTGAAACCTTGCATCACTGTGCAGTTGGTGATTGGTCCATTAGGTAAAATACTCCTCCATCTCTACATCCAAACTTATCTGTTGTCCACTTCAAATAATAGTCCACCTGGACTAAAGTGCTAGCTTGGACTCGCATGACATATTAAGGCTATTACCTTATCCAGACAAAGCTCATCTCCCAGAAGTGGCCACCTATTGAGAGATTTACCTCATCTTTCAAAGGCTAGCCCTAACAGCCTACCCTTATTAAGTACTCAATGATAGTATCCTGCTCAAGAATCAATCTCAATATCTATATACAACACTTTGGTTATGCAAGCACGGCTACAGAATAATTTGCTTGAAAACATTTAGTGAATAAAACTAGTGTTTAATTGAAAACATTGTATGATCAAATCATTTTAGTAAAACAAGCCATGTTTGCAACCTAAGTAACTACAGCTTGCCTTTAGCATCAAAATATCAGTGACTTGCAATATGAGCATTACAAAACACAGTTTTATGTAAGAACTTACTCAAGAATAGTTCAGTCAGATAAGAAAAATCAACCGCTCTAATACTTAACTTCAGTTATTCTCCTTATCTAGAATCATATAATACTACAATCAGATTCCATTCCCAAGACATTGCACAATCATCAAAGATATCCAAGTCAACTGGCTCATGACTTAGATTATGTATTCCCCTATTATAAATATACATCAACTCATCATACAACAAATATTCTTCTTATACTGATCCAATACTTACATGATACAATTATACAAAAATTAATCACAAAAATCTTAGACTAATCAAGTTATCAACAATAAACAAATTCTCCCCATGACATGTTCATAAATATAAATCAACATTCATCTCTTTTAATCCACTAAAATTATCTAACTGAAAACTTAGATCCCCCATGGTCATATAATCATCAAAATATGCCCAACTAAATCAAAGGATCATATCTCATCTATTACAAGTATAGATCTAGATCTAATATCACAAGGTATAATATTGCTCAAATCAATAATCCCTCTAGCATAATCACAAATCCATCAATAATCCATCTAGAACCTATTCATGCTTATTGTGCTAGAACCCTTATATAAGCCTTCTTTTAACGATAGCACATAGATCAAGTATCCATATCACTCATAAGGGTACAAAACTTGAGCATCTCGCATTATCTCAAAAGAACAAGCAAACAAGATAATTCTATGATCAGAGACTGCCTCCTTGAGCCCAAAATGAATCACAAAGAAAAGGAAAAATGAGACCTTGGTCTAGAAAATAGAAAGATCCATGCAATAGGAGGAAAAATAGAAGATCAATCCTTTTATTTAGCATTATGGATGAATCGAAGAGGAGAAGAAAGGAGAAAGGAAGATTAAGGATAGAAGAATTACCTTAAATAGAGTTTGTTTGAATGAAGAAAGAAAAGAATCTTTAAATGGTTTTAGAGTGCATATGGGTGTGTTGGCCAAAACCAAGATCCTTCCTTGGTGTGTTCGATTTTTTGGAAGAAGAGATGTTGCACAAAGAAGAAACTTTGGTCTTGTATGTTTGGTAATCAAACGAGTGACATTTGGTATCTTTTTGGTTCAGCAAGAAGTCTAGGAAAATGACTAATTGCTTGTGATAGGCAAGGTGGCCGAACCTAGGGAGAGAGTTTTGGTGAGCTTTGTATTTTGGTTGAAACAAAAGAATGTTGTGTATTTTAGTTTGGAGATGTCATGTGCGTGTGTGTAGTAGCGGTGGTGGCTAGGGTTAGGAGAGTTGGAGTTTAGTCAAAATAAGATAATCTAAAAGATTGGATAAAAGAACCTAGGTTAAATCTCCTAAATTTTTGGGTAGCGTTTTATCTCTTATCTTGGAGAATCCTAGTTGTTTCGGCTACTTGGGAAGAAGAAGAAGAAAATTACAGCTAGGGTTTCCTCCTTGTGTTGGCCAAAAATAAGATAGAACAAAGAGAGAGTGTGTGGCAGAATTTAAGAGAGAAAAGAGAGAGTATTACATAAATAAAATTCTGATTTTTTAATGATAATTGGTATAATAATTTGGTAGTATTTTATCATTAGATCTAAGGAGAGTTCTTGTAGATATATTGGAGTCTTTCTAGGGTTAAAAAACACTTCAAAGTGGCTGCTAAGAAGGTAAATAAAGCTGGAATTTTATCCATAAAACTAGGGTGAAATATATAAAAGAAGATAAATATTAAATTAATTAAAATAAAATTCAGTTTTTATCCTAATATATTTAAAACTTTAAAGAAATTTAATTATGAAGGTTTATCTCCTAGAAAGCGGCGGCTAATAGAGTAAAATAATGGCTGGAATTTTAATTTAAATGCTATAGGAGTTTTAGGTGAGCTAAACAACGATTTAATAGAAGATAAATATATAAAAAATTCCTATAGAGGATAAATATATTAGAATATCTTGGAAACTAGGTTTTAGAAGATTTTATCTCCATGGTGGCTAGACTAGGGGGTATTTAATCCCTAGATAGAAATTAAAATAAAGAATATGGATGTTATTTTGTAGATAAAGCTTTAACCATTTAAGTAAATAAATTTGTGAAAGATAAATTTCCAAATAGAGAAACTCAATAGATAGATTCCTAGTTTTATCTTCAAAAATCACAAGAGACTAAAATAGCTAGAATTTAGGAATTTAACCGAAGGGTGGCGGCTGCTCAAGGAATTTCAGCCAAGGGAAGAAAAATAAGGGAAAGAAAAATAAGAACAAGTTGGGATTCAAACTCTAGTCTCCAAGAAATACACACCAAGCTCTAACCAATAAACCACAACAACTCTTGTTTCAATATTCTCTAACAAATTCTTTTAACTCTCAAACACTGTGTCTTATATTCCCATTATAAATTCTACCTCCAAAAAGGCAACCTCCAAATAACTCAAGCATAGCACCACTACAAATCCACTATGCAAAACATTTATAGGCCAACACAATAAACAAACAAACATACATAATTGCATTAAAACATTTTATGCGCAAATAACTTGCCATGCAATGCCCAATACCTTACATGTTTAAGGGTGGTTCCAAGTGGGGTATTGCAGTTGGCACCACATTTGTTGCACAAATTTGAGTATAATTAATTTAAATACAATATTAACCGCTTATGCCTTTCAAAACAAGATGTACACAAATTCTATGAAAAAGTGAATAACAATATTACAAGTGCCTATGCCTCCACACGGGAGGCGTACTCAATATCAAAAATCACGAGGGATCTATATAATTACAAAGATTTAATTTTTATTAGTAAAGGAACCTCCTTTCTATTTATTAACCCTAAGTATGCTCCAAGATTATATCCGAGCTCTAATAATACTTGAATAATTGCAGGAAAAATAAAATATGTAGGGAAAATATGCAATTTAAAATTTTTCTCGAGCCAAAGTTTAGGAAAATTTACTTTTAGGTCACTTAGATTAAATAACCGGGGGAATTAAATGCGGAACACTTTGATTGTCCCAATCACTTGTTCTGTAGGAATCCCAACTAACCATCGACTGCTTCGCATCAAACACGCACACTAAGGTCGCCAGCTTTCAATCTTCTAGAGTATTTTTGAACCTCCTATGGACTATCTATTGATGAAAGTAGAACTAGGACGAAAGAATTAATTAGGAAGAAATTGCTAGAGCTCTCAAGCAAAGAGAAAGAAAACCGATGGCAACCAGAAAATACTAACCTATTCTATTAGCTTCCTCCTTGAATAGTCAAAATAGGAATCCTGTTTTCATATGCAATCACTAAATCTAAACTTTGTAATCCTTTTTCATGGGAATAGGAACGTACACAAAAGACAACAACTTCCAAATTTCATTCACCGCCATACCACCTTCTATTTTCTTTTTCCTTATAAAGGATGGCTACCTTAAATGTTTCCAAACCCTTAGCTACCTTTTTTTAATCATATGATGGGCCAAGGTTTTTGGTCCACCTTATAATAAGTCCAAGACTTATTAATTAGCCCTTTTATTAATTAATTGATCTGCTTGGATTTAATATAAAATTTTCTAAATTAATTAATTTATAAGCCAATTTAATTAAATTGGTCTAATATATTATTCTAGCTCAAATAAATAAATAATTGGACTCTTAGAATAATTCTTCCAATATTAATTTCACCCAATAAGCCTATATAATAAATAAAATTACTAATGTTACTTGAGCTACTCTGGTGACCAAAAGACATTATTCTTGACTACTAAAATGACCAAGATACCCTTATTAACAAATAGTTGTATTTTATCATTTTAAATATTTCATTATTATTATATGAAATATTGATCCTAAGAATAATATTGTTAGTGTAAGTTCTTCGACCTACAGGTGTAATGATGAAAATACTCCTTTACATAGCACCCATCATTGAGATAAGAAAAATGTTTTAACACTTTTCTCAATGACATCTACTATTCTTTGATATCTAGTATGATAATCCACAACTTCCGGTATATATATACCCACTTGTCTTAGGAAGCGACACATAAGCATACATAGCCATATTTCTCAAGATCATGGATTATTTAGCTTATCCTAGACAATCACAAGTGAGTGATATCTTCACTAAGTGATGTATAAGAACTCTATTGTATAAATATGTCTTAATTAACTAGAATCATATACCCAATGTAGAAGATTATTAGCCTTGTGTTAAGACCTCACCTATCATACATCAAAGTATACAAGTCCACTTCACTAGACCACCAACTTATACTTAAGTATTAGCATACTCATCCACATAGTAGTGGTAAAAGACCAATCTTTATATATTACAATACTTTTATAAAGATGACTATCGTGTGATCCAATTTTATATATTCCAAATCTACTTACACTACTAGCTTGAGAGGACTACTAACAGATTAAAGGCAAACCAGTCATCATTTCAAAACCATAGTGTAATGATCTAAACATTGATGGAGTACCAACTTTGTCAATTGATCATGAAAAGTTTGATTGTACGTTAGTAGCCTATGATCTACACTTTATTATGAAAGCATGACCCAATTGCGTTGATCATTTACTAACACACTTGAACCTTAATGTTCAAATATATATAGATAAACAACCATTAATGATTGAAATATTTTATTACTTCCCAAAATACATAAATACATAGTATGTTTTGGGCATACATTCCAACAAAGCAAGTGGCCAATAATAGTGCTAAAAGATTTTTGAAAAATGATCAATAACTGTTATATAGTGTGTACAATATTTCTAGACTAATTTGCAAATTATGGCTTAATGTTATACGCCACCTTAAATTGGTTAGTCTATATGAAATAGTAGCACTAAGAGGAATGTTTAAATCAAACGATGCTTTCTTTTAAGCATGATTTTGTGTGTCAATATGTTTGCAATTTCATTAGCAAATTAAGTGGGAGACTGTTGGAGATAGTTTGTCATTGATCAAAGAGAGAGTATGCTATGTATCAAGTCATATTTCCTATAGGACTCATGTTCCATATTTTGTTGTGACATTAAATGTGTCTAAACATTTGTGAAAAGTTATGACTTGTGGAAGTGATGACCTTAATTGAAAGTTGTGACTTGTAAAAGCATAATTGATCATAGTAAAAAGATATGATCATAAGAAATATTATGATCCTTTGTGGAAAGTTATGACTCATGGACTCATGATTGATCATTGGTGAATAGTGGTGACTAAAAGATATGACTCATGGAAGAACGACTAGTGTTGTCTTATAAATAGATTATCTCTATTTTTTTCTAAGTTAAGCATCCCATTTTGTCTCTCCGCTAAAGGATACTCAAAGGTTTTATATATTATTTATTATTTATTTTTAGGGAGAAATCAGAATACTTGCTGTCTCATTTCTCAAACATTCTTATTGTATCCTAAAAGTTATTTGCCTAAACCCTTTTCAAATACTAGCACTAACACCAAACAATACACACAAATACTAGCCAGTGAGACTAGTTTACCTTTCCCACGTTTATAGAAGTGATCTCACAAGGAACAGGTATAAAACATAAACTAATAAAGAAAGTAAAAGGACCACATGAAATTACAGCCGAAAGGCCAAAGTTATTCTTATTATAGAATTTACAAGGAAATAATATAATAATGCTAGTAGACGTAGTTCCTACTCTTACTAATCTGGCTAAGCCAAAGAATATAAGTATTTATAGACAAATGGACAAGTTGGTTACACCCCAAAATAATATAGGGAAACTGCACACTATCCACTAGTAACCTACGTTGGCAATCTGGGTCTTGCAAGTCTAGTAACCTACGTTTGACTTCATCATTCTTGCCTATCTACCAACTGTGCCATGCCTACCTTGTTTGTCCATAAGCCAAGGAGCACTAAGGGGCTAACCGGGCTGTCCACGGGCCACTATCCCATCTCTGGCATATACTAAACCCACAGTGCTAAAATGCAAGCTAAATTTGTTGATGCCCATATCAAGGTTGAATCAAACCTAACTAAGCATGTTCTAACATACCACTCCCACTAGGAGTTGTTAACGTCTTCTTCAACTTGGAGGTATATCGGTTTGCCTAATATGTTTTAATATGATCCCCAAACTACCACAATGTCACATCCTTCTCTCAAGTAGTATCTACTCAAACTCCCTCTTCCAATGTATCAAACAGGAAGTCCTCTGATTTTCTTGCTTTATCCCTCGATTTTGTGATCCAACACCCAATGAACATATTTATCAAATTGTTTCTGAACCACGGGTGGGGCAAGCCAACATCTGCTTCTACCTTAATCAAGCTTTTCTAGGTTGAAAGGTTTTGAGAAGCTAACATGAAATATTAGGTGAACTTTTAACTAACTAGGCAGCTTCAGACGGTAAGCCACCCATCCTACCTTCTTCACTACTCAAATGGTCTATCATACTTGGGAATTAGCCTATGATACACTATTTTGCTACTGATTTTCTTCCAAATCTAAAGGGTTAGTTTAAGCATTACCATATCACCAATAGCGAACTAAACATCCCTCCATCTCAAATCAACATAGTGCTTCATCCTTTGTTGTGCAAGTGTCAAGTTGTCTTTAGCCTCATCTATCAATTATTGTTTAGCTAGAGCAAACTAATAGGCAATAGGACACTTGGTGTAATTCTGACCAATAGCAATGTCATGGGGCATTTTCGGTTGTTGTCCATTTTCCAGCTCAACTAGACTCATGCCTATGAAAGACTACTTATGCAGGTCATAGCTAAATTAGGTTATATCAAGTAAATCTACCTAATTTTTCTAACTAGTATTTACATAATGTTTAAGAAACTCTTCCAACAAGGTATTGATCATCTCAATCTGACCATTTATTTAAGGATATGCAGCAGTAGAGAATTTTAGTTCTATCGCAAGGAAGCCAAACAGTGTAGTCCAGAAATGACCAGTGAACCTTATGTCCCAATCACTCACAATGTCCATTGGCAACTTGAAATATTTCACTATGTTTCTAAAAAATAGCTCAGCAGCAACATCTACTGTGTAAGTCTTAGGACCAGTCATAAAAATAGCATACTTAGAACACTGATCAACAATAATCAAAATAGAAGCCATCCTATTTACCTTAAGAATCCAGAAATGAAGTCTATGGAAATGGACCGCCAAGGCGGATCCAGTATAGCCAAAGGTTGTAGTAGATTGTCTTCCTTCTTCTATTTCAACTTATCATGCTAGCACACAAGATACGTTTTCAGATATGCTTCCACATCGTCTACCATTCAAGGCCAATAAAACCATCAAGACAATAAAACATTCATGCGTTTAGCTCCTGAATGACCAACCCATAGAGTGTTATGTATCTCATTCATTAGTTACCTTCTCAAATTTCCTACAAGCACATAAACCAACATACTTTTGGCTGAAACAACCAATCTTCTAGCCAATACCGATGAACCTAACTATCACCAACTTGTTTCACCAATCTCTGGTAAACAAAATTATTGAGAAACTTATCTTTTATCTTAGCCAAGTAGTCTACCTCAAGGAAGGAAATGGCAGTAACATACTTATCCATACCTTTTTGGCTTAAAGTATTAGCCACCAAATTTTCCTTTCCTGGTTTGTGCACCCACTCAAAATTGAACTTAGCTTGAAACTCTAACCATTTAGATTACTTTGGGGTCAGCCTCTTCTACGTCTTTATGTATGTATTAGCCATATTATCCGTTACAAGAGTGAACTTTGTTCCCAACAAGTAGTGCCTTAAAATTTTCAAGCAATGAACAACAACCGTCATACCTTTCTCATGGGTACTATAAGTTTGCTTGTAGTCTTTCAATTTCCAACTCTCAAATGCAATAGGATGCTTGTTCTGCACCAATACCCCACTAATGTCACGATCTGAAGCATCTGTATGTACCTTAAAATTTTGGCTGAAGTCAGGTGATATAAGGACTGGTTCAGAAGCAACAACTTCCTTTAATGCTTGGAATGCTACTTTACAGTCATCATTCCAATCCTATCTTTGGTCTTTTTTTTAATAAATCTACCAATAGGGCCACCAACTTCTAATAGCATTTAACAAAACATTAATAGTAGTTCCAAAAACGATCTCAGTTCTGACATTTTCGTTGAGGCAGTCCAATAAATGATCGCAACCACTTTCCTTTAGTCTATATGAATCTTTCCTTAACTGGTTACATAACTAAGGAAAGTAATCTCTGCTGTACAGAACTCACACTTTTCTTTCTTTGTATACAACTTGTATTTCTTAAGCCGCTAGAATACATGTTTCAAATGTAATAAGTGTTCCTTTAGGGAATTACCATAGATTACAATATCATCTAGATAGATAATAACAAACTTATCTAAGTAATCATACAGTACATCATTCATAAGATTGCAAAATATCACAGGAAAATTAACCATATCGGGTCACAATTTTCGTCTTTACCTCATCCCCCTCAGTAATTCGAACCTACTAGTACCTTGACCGAAGGTCAATATTTGTGAAATACCTGATTTTGGCAAGATGATTAAATAAGTTAGAAGCATTAGAAATATGATGTTTATTCTTTACCTTCAATTCATTCAAAGCTCCGTAATTAACATAAAACTGTAATGTTTTGTCAACCTTCTTTTCGAAGGAGAACTAGGGTGACGTAGGGAGCTTTAGAAGGTTTCATAAGTTTAGATTCTAGCAACTCACGCAACTACCTTCTCAATTCTGATAGCTTCACAAATGACATTTGATATAGAGCTTGAGCCAGGGATATAGCTCTAGGTACAAGGTTAATCTTATGATCAGTTGCCCGTTTTGGAGGCAACTCTTCAAGTAGCTCGAAAGGCATGACATCTGTACACTCATCCAACACCTTTACCACAATATCTAGTTGAAGTATAAAAATGGAAAAACAACAACACTGAAGCATGAAAAAAACTAAATATTGTTGTACCTTTATGTTTTAATATTTTCTTAGGCACCGAGGAAAATGTCTAAACAGCAAGGGTTTCTGTTTCTCAACTCGTTGAAGCCTCAGGATCAATGCCCGCAATGCGCCTACTTCTCCTTAGCATGATGCAACTACTCCTAGCCTTCCAGGATATTTCCTCTACTTGAAAGGTTAGTGAATACCAGAGGTGTAAGAAAAAATGTCATTTTTTTCTTCTTCTCTGCTAGAGAACAGAAGCGAAAGCAAAGTAAAAAAGAATAAAGAGAAAGATAGTGGCTAGGTATTTTCCTAAGATTTTTTATGCAAATATAAATATATTAATATTTATCAAAAGGATTTACATGGGTTACTAGTTTACAGTCAAGGAGACTGCCAACTAGTGGTTGTCAAAACAGGATTCAAAGGTGTGCAGAACATCATGGTACAAAGTAAAAATAACAGTGTACAAATGCATTTTAATTTTCTTTATAATCTCTAATGGTAGGAATACCACATCCTCAAAAAATGGCCTTATTACGAGCACACCAGATGTAGTAGAAAGTGGCTGCCAAAGCAGTAGATTTAACCTTACAAAACCACGAGGTACCACGGTTCCTGCGCTTATATCACCTGAGACGAGACTTGGCCGAACATAAAGTATTTGGTAGATGAAACCACCTTTTCACTTCCGTCCCAATAGTAGCAGAAATTGAGTATCTGAAGAATAGATGATTAGTCGTTTCCGGATATGCCTTACACAGAGGACAAGACAAGTCGTCCAGCCTGAACATAAGTGTATCCTTAGTCTTCAGTCTACCCTTAGCACACAACTAAAGGATGAATGAGTGTTTAGAAATCAGTCCTTGCTTCCATATTGTATTGGCCTAATACACAGTCTGTGTACTTGATCCAGATAGTCATACGCAAGACAAGTGAAGGAATTATTGCACATTGACCAAGAATGAAGAAGTGTAGAGAGAGAAAGCTTGGGATACAGTTAGCCAGAGTCTTTTTTATGCTATATCGGAATTCTTCACTTCTGGGAAAATTCTTAAGCAGCTTAATCATTCTATTATCACCCTGGTTCCGAAATCCGTTCATGCTGAGAGGGTGTGTAACTATAGACCTATCTCTTACTATAACATGGTCTACAAGATTATTTCTATGATCTTGGCTAACAGACTTAAATTGGTTGTACCTCACCTGGTAGACACTTCCCAATCAGCATTCATACAGGACACACTCATAACTGATAATATCTTGATGGTCCAGGAACTTATGCGTATGTATAGTAGAAGATGGGTGTCTCCTCGATGCACAATAAAGGTGGACCTACGGAAGGCTTATGACTCAGTTAATTGGGTTTTTTTACTAGATCTACTTCATGAGCTTGGGTTCCCTCCTTTCTTTGTGAATTGGATTGAGCAATGTGTCACAACTACTTCGTTCTCTCTTGCTATCAATGGGACTGTCCATGGTTTCTTTACTGGTACATAATGTCCATATGGGTAACGTTTCCAGCCTTGCCGCTGGGATGCTAGAATATAAGAGCTTTAAGTAAGATTGCCTCTACTATTAGCATTCCAGTGATGACCGATTTGCTAAATTGTTATTATCACAATTAGCCGATTGTTTTAGGTATAAGTATTCTTGATAAGCACAATATATATATATATATATATATATATATATATATATATATATGCTTACTCAGAGATATTCTGGATTGTTTCTAAGTTTGGAAATTCAAAACCTTTAAAAAATCACCTAACCATCTAAAGAACCATACCCATTTAACCCTAATCAAGCCAAGATCAAACATGGACCTTCGGTCCATCTCATTGGGCTAACCTCAAACAATTGGGCCAGGATTAATTAAAACCTAATAGTAATTAATTAATCAACCCAAAAATGAACCTAAACTATTTCTCAAGCCTTTTTACCTAATTCAGATCAGGCTAACTTTAATTACTAAATCTGGGTTCAAGGCCTAAATAATTAATTGACCAATTGAACTAGGCCAACAAACAATTCTTTCTTTAGGCCTTTTATTTTTTCTAGCCTAATAAAAGAACTAGGCTAGCTGAATAAAATAAAATCCACTAATGATAAAGACCAATTCCTTGACCCAAATATATCAGGACTTATGGGCTATTCCGAGGATTAAAAGACACATCACATTGGCTACTAAAATGACCAAAATACAATTGTTATACAAATAGTTGTATTTTATATTTTAAATATTTTTTAATATCACCATAAGAAAAATTTGACCCCAAGAATAATGCTGCATTAGCAATGTCTCCAACCTACAGGTGTAATAACTAAAATACCCTTCTATACATTGTCATTCATTTGGAGAGGAAGAAGTATACTAACACCTCTTTAAAAAATATCTACTATCCTTAGATTTCTAGTCCAACGATCTACGACTTCTTGGAATGTTTTCGCTTTCCAAGAGAGCTACCTTAAAGCAAACACCCAAGTTATGTTCCCCAGAACCCTGGATATTTAGATCATTCAGACATTTATAAGGGGTGATATCTTATAAAAATTATCTTGTACAAGTCTGTTATAACTAACTAGTCACATATACCTAACATACAAGCATATTAGTCTACAATAGAACCTCAACTATAGTATATCAAAATATATGCTCCTAGCTTTGTCAGACCACTAACTCATACTCAAGTCATAGAGTATAAGTTCACATTGTAGCAGTAGTAGTCTAGGTTTCTTCCGTATAGTACTTTTAGAAACCACTACTACAGGCCCAGTTCTAGGTATTCAAAATACAATTGTGTTGTGAAGTGAGAGGACTACTCACTGGCTAAAGGTAAGCTATTCCATATTTAGAATTTGTAACACAATAACCTTACCATGATGAGATTCCTATTCTTACCATTTGATTAAGGATAATATTTTATGTGTTAAGTAACCCATTATCTATATCTTATGGTGAAAGACCTCAATTCACATGAACCACTAACTTAAACATAATGGATCTTTTCTAGCAAAATTATGCACAAAAGTAATGTAAAAATCACAAATAATTTCTAAGAATAAAACTTTTATTAATATAAATCAAGATTACATTAGAAACCTTGTCTAAGAGGGCATACATCTAAGTGGCCCATTATAGATTGACCTCTGAATCTTGATTAAATTAATATGACCCAACTTGAGATGCCTAAGATATAAGTCATTGGCATTAATCTTTCTTTTTCTTTTTAAAGATTCAAATTGAGCATTATTTAATTTATTGTTAATAGAATTAATGAAGAATATGTTTCTATACATGTGCCTAGTACATAAAACTTCTCCATTTCTACTGATAGTTATACTAGAATGGAAAGAAACAAAATATCCTCAATTTCTTAGTTTTGCAACTGAAACCAAATTTTGTCTAAAACTAGGTACAAATAAAATATCCTTCAAAACAACTATTCTATTACAATTAAAAATAAGTTCCAGTTCTCCCACTAGAAGGGCCCACACTTGTGCTCCATTTCCCAAGCATAGTTCATGTTCGCTCTTCTAGAGTCTTCTTATCTTTCTAAACCTCTACAAGAAGTTACAGACGTGATCAATGGCTCTTAAATCAACAATCTAAGTGGAAATTGATCCAACCATTGATATAGACTCTAGATAGAAAATATTATCTCTGGAGTTTTTCTTGGCGTGAAGATCTGGACACTCTTTTTTTCAGTGTCTCTTCTTTCCACACTTGAAGTATTTGCCCTTAGATTTGTCTTTGGATTGGGACTTCGGCTAAGCTACTGTATTACCCTTCTTCTTCTTAAACTTTCTGGGCTTAGGCCTATTTCTAGAAAAAGAAGCAATCATAGCATTTGATTATGGCTTCATGACCTTTTCTGCTACCTAGAGCTCGTTTATTAACTCGGTTAAACTCATGTTTAGCTTGTTCATGTTGTAGTTCAACTTGAGTTGAGTAAAAGAGCCCGGTAAATATTCGAGAACCATGTCTACTTGGCTCTCGAGGTCAATCACAGTCCCCAAGACTTCTACTTCCTTGAAAGTAGCAATCATTTTGAGCATATGCTCCCTAATTGATGCTCTTTCAGCCATCTTGGTATTAATAATCGTTCGAAAAGCCTCATGTCTTTCGGGCCGACTCTTGTCAACGAATATCATGGCTAATGATGTGGTTATGTCATAAGCTATCATCATGTGCTCATGTTTGGACTAAAGCACATTAGACATAGAGGCTAATATATAGCAGCATAATATTTCGTCAGCCTTTTTCCACACCTTTTCAACCTCTTGCTCTTTATCGATAGAACCCTCCTTAATAATCGAGCAGGTTTCATTAAGGACATATTTAAATTCCTTAGCTGTGAATAATATGTCCAAGTTCATTTTCCAATCCACATAGTTAGGACCCATTAACCTATTCTCTCGGAGAATAATGGCTAAAGAACTGAAAGAACCTCTACCAATTATTTCTGAAAATCGAAAATAAAAGAAATTCTTAGTTTTGTGAAAAACAAAATAATTTTGTGCACTTTATCCTTATATTAAATTTGATAATAGTTAACCCTATCACTATTATCTTTAATATGATTAATTTAGCTCTTAGAAAAACTGGTATAACTTCTTGGGAAGATTAACAGTTTCCTAAGCTAAGTGTGTTAACCACCACAAATTAATTTCTCTTCTAGCTAATGATCCAAAAAATAACTCTATCGATGGAATGGTCGTTTCTTCTCATTTTCTATGGACATACCTCACACTATAACCTCCAATATGGGCTGGCCGATTATAGTACGTGTCCCGAGTTATTAATTACATAATTTCATTAGTTCTAAATCTTTGTAGTATCTCCATCCTATACGGGCTCATTCCCAGGATGACGTGAGGAGACCCACGATCTTTAATGAGGATTGCGATAGAAGTCGTGAGGCCGTTGGAACCCCTCTCTCACTTAGTTTTTAAAATAAGGGTTTTCTTGAAAAAATATCCTTTAAAAAATTTCATTAAATTTTCTTTTAACTTAAAAATAAAATATCTAAATTCATAAAAAATTTGTATGTCAAGGTTTATACCCTTTGAAAAAAAAATTCATAGATTAATTTTAAGTTAAAACTTAATGATTTAAAAAAAATTCCATTAAAATTTTCTAGGGACTTTGGTCTCAAGTTTTATTTGACAAAAATAATTTTTCTTGTAAAATTAAATTAAAATAATTTTTCATTTTAACTTACAAAAATTTCTAAATCCAAAATATTTTTTATGTCAAGGATAAAATCCTTTAAGAAAATAACTAAGGATTAATTTTTGTTTAAATTAAAATTAACCATTTAATTAAATAAAAATATTTTCTCTTGTCAAAAATTTCCTAAGACTTTGGTCTTTGAAAATATATGCACATAGGTACTAAAATATATAGCATGCTAGAAAATTATAAATATTTTCATACTTTTCTATTTTTAAACACATTAAAATTAGAATTAAACACAATAATTAAATTAATTAATAGTCTTGTTTAATCATAAATTCCTTACTATTATTTTTCATGAAAAAATATTCCATAAATATTAACTATTGCAAAAATAATAATTTCGTTTGGTATGAGACCAAAAACAAAAAGAAACTGTGCAAAAGTTACAAGGAAAAAATTAAAAAAAAAAAAAAACCTCTTGGTCTTCACACACTCGCCACACTGGATTATAGCCTATGAACCACCTGTCCTCACCTATGCCCAGCTGCCCAAATACCCTCCCATGACCCAGTCACAATTATAACCAAGGCCGCGGGAGAATGCCTGCAAGCCACCTACGGATTTGGTGAAAATGCACCAAGTCGTGGAAGGCTCGAGCCATGCCACGGCTTGGCCTGAGCACCTCTGCGACTCGAGACCTACCGAGCCACTGCCTGGATTCGTGGCTTAGCTCCTGTAATGGCGGCTCAACTGCATGGTGCTCCTTCTTCATTTTTTTTTCTTTGATTTTTGCTATAGACTTCTTCTGCAATTTTTCTTCCGTGATCTCACAGGTAACATTTTTTATTACAAATTTCAACCAAAATGAATCAAAATAAAACTAACATCCGCCTATATCCATAAAATTCGGGTTTACACGATTCGCTTTGAAAAATAACAGATTACGGAGAGTTCTAAACCTTAGTCGTAAGGCTCACAATGATCTATCCCATACCAAAAAAAAAAAAAAAAATGAAAGATCACGGGCATGATATCAAACAATCATCTTGCTAGTTTTATTAGACTAGCATGCTTCCTAATCCAATAAAACTTCATTGGTCTGATACCAATTGAAGCTTAAAAATGGTAAAACAACAACGCAAAAGCAAGAAAAAAAACCGAATAACAAAGCACAAAGAAAGGATTGTTGAACCTCTATGCTTTATATTTTCTTAGGCACCAAGGAAGATGTCTGAACAACAGGGGGTTCTTCTTCTCCCCTCGTTGAAGCCTCAAGTTCAATGCCCACAATCCGCCTACTTCTCTTTAGCATGAACTCTCCTACCCTTCCAGGATATTTCCTTTGCCTGGACAGTCAGTGAATACTAGATGTACAAGGAAAATGTCATTTTTTTTCTCCTCTGCTAGAGAACAGAAACGAATGTAGAGTAAATAAAAATAGAGAGAAAAATGGTGCCTAGGTATTTCCCTAAGATTGTTATTATCATAGTTAGCCAATTGTTTTAGGTATAAGTATTCCAAATAAGCTAAAAAAAACTATGCTTACTCATAGATATCCGGGATTATCTCTGAGTTTGGAAATTCAAAACCCTTAAACAACTGCCTAACCATATGAAAATCCATACTCGTTTAACCCTAATCAAGCCAGGATCAAACATGGACCTTCGGTCCATCTCATTGGGCTAACCTCAATCAATTGGGCCAGGATTAATTAAAACCAACAGCAATTAATTAATCAACCCAAAAATGAACCAAAATATTTTCTCAAGCCTTTTTACCTGATTTAGATCATACCAACTTTAATTACTCAATCTGGGCTTAAACCCTGAATAATTAATTGACCAACGGAACCAGGCCAACAAACATTTTTCTCTTTGGGCCTTTTATTTTAGTCTAGCCTAATAAAAGAACTAGGCTAGCTAAATAAAATAAAATCCACTCATGATAAAGACCAATTCCTTGACCCAAATGCATCAGGACTTATGGACTATCTCGAGGATCAAAAAACACATCGTCTTGGCTACTAAAATAACCAAAATACCTCTGTTGTACAAATAGCTATATTTTGCATTTTACATACTTTTTAATATTATCATAAGAAAATATTAACTCTAAGGACAATATTGCATTAGCAATGTCCCGACCTGCAGGCGTAATGACTAAAATATCCCTCTATACATTGCCGTTCATTTAGAGAGGAAAAAGTATACTAACACCTCTCTAAAAGACATCTACCATCCTTAGACTTTAGGTCTAATGATCCACATCTTCTTTGAATGTTTTCACTTTCCAAGAGAGCTATCCTAAAGAAAATATCTAAGTAATGTTCCCCAGGGCCCTAGATATTTAGATCATTCAAACAGTCACAAAAGCAGAAATGGTATATTCTATCAAGATCCAAGATGCATGTTTCATGTTGCTTTTATACTTGCTAATGTTTTTACAGAGATATATGGCTTTTTGTGTTTAAACTCATGCTTTTAAAATGAATAAAGGCTTTCTATAACTTTATTTAAAAAAAAAAAAAAGAGCCTTGTGACATTTTCTGCTATAATCTAAAAATGAAGGATAATGTTTTAAAAGTGTTCCTTTGTCACTTTTTATATAATACTATATTGTAGCGTAGTTTCTCTATTTCTGTTATAAGGTTCATTTTGAGATAAAGAGGGGAAAACAAAGGAAAATTGTCATGTGTAATATATACATAAGTAATACTGAGTATTTTTTAAAAAGATACAGTACTCACCAAGAAGCACATTACAGTACTTGTGAAAAAGTCACCATACCTTATCCACTTCATCCATTGGAATTGACCACTCTAGAACCGTGTCCTGAAATTTAATGGTCTTAGGTGAAATTTTTTAAGAGATCTAATATTTTAATTTTTAATTTATTTTTCTAATTTTTTAAAATGCAAAATATGTATTATACATTACAAGAAAATTTGACATTAGCGACAGTTCCATCGCTAAAATAGAATACCAAAGGCACAAGGCCGTAGCAAATTATGCCAAAGTCAACAGGCAAAGGCAGAGAAAGGCCATTGCTAATCTCCTAAAATTATGCTAGACACAGGGCTCAAACACGCGTCCTTATTGCTGGGGAACATGTGCTCCTCCAGTAGGCCAAGTTTGTTGTTGAAAATATTCACCTTATATTAATTATATAGTATATTGTATTGTGTAAAAATACTAATAAATTCTTTTAATTAATAAAAATAATAAAGTTATACAATACAATAAATAGTTATATTATTTTATACAATTATCTTTTTAGAAATTAATATATTATAACATATTTTATATTATACGAGTATTACAGATCGAATTATCGTATGTTATAATTTATTGTAATTTATTTCATACATACATACATACATACATACATACATACATACATACATACATACATACATACATACATACATACATACATACATACATACATACATACATACATACATACATACATACATACATACATACATACATACATACAATATTATTATACATTATATAATAGTATGTAATACTGTATATGAGTGTTAATGCATATGAGTAGGGTATATATATGTTAATGTATATATATCGATCTAATATTATAAAAAATATATGCTATTACTATACAAATATAATATATCCAATAATGTATATTTGTTACATATATAATATAAAAAACATGTACTATAATTATACACATATCCACATATATACGAAATCAAATTTTGAAACTTTTTTAAAAATTTTTTAGTTTCACGTAAATAAGTTCATGATGAATTTTAAATATATTTATCAAAATATATACTTTATGAAAAATTTGGTAAATGAGAAAATATCAAAATGAGATTATGTACAAAAATTAGAAAAAATATATTGTCACAATTCTACGACAGTATAGCAACAACATTGTGACGGCTTAGGGTATCGTAGCTAAGCCGTTACAACTCTCTGAGGGCTTTGAGGGGGATTAGGGTATAGTTGCTAAATAGTGATGGCTTAGGTTACCGTAGCTACGCCATTGCAATTTAGTGACGGCTTTGTGATGATCGATTGAAAAATCCTTTAAAAAATATTTTTATTTTCAAATTTTAGACATTGTCACAATGTCGTAGCTAATTAGCGACGATTTTGTGATGACTTACAATTAATTAGTGTTAATGTATAATTATGAATGACCTTCACTAAACCGTCACACTTTAGCGATGTATTAGCGATGACTTGTTGAAAAATCTAAAAAGAATATTTTTATTTTCGAATTTTGGCGTCCTATCACAATGTTGTTGCTAAATTACAATGGTTTTCATGCAGTTACTAAATTAGCAATTAAGTTGCGATGGCTAATCAACCCTTAGTAGCTGTTTTGTTCCCACCGTAGTGCCATCGCAAATTAGTGATGGCCAAAAAGCCATCGCTAATAATGAATTTTCTTATAGTAATAGTTTTATAATCTAAATTTTATTATAGCTTTATAATATAAAATGTCTAATATTTCATTCTCGATACAAAAAAAAAAAAAGATAGCTAATCCATTTAGTTTATTTATAACATAACTTCTCGTAGTAGTAATAGCAATAGCCACAGATATTGCCAGTAAAATGTATAAGTTGTTGGAATATATATCCTTTAGACTAGTTTTCTACTGTAATTATCGATTTTATTAATAAAAGAATTTATTGTCAAAATTTGTTTGTAAATTTACATTTTATTTGTGCATGATTTATGTTTTGATAGATAGGACCCTTTGTGTTTAAGTAAGTGATCCATGTGAATGGTGATCTTTCACAGTAAGGTATGGATCAAGGGTTACTTAACACATAAATGTTTGTTCTTAACCGATTAATGAGAATGAGAATCTCATCATACTTAGGTTATTGTGTTATGAATTCTAAATGGGGAATAGCTTATTTTTATCCAGTAAGTAGTCCACTCACTTCATAGCATGAACGTATTACAAATACATAGAACAAGACCTGTAATAGTAGTTTCTAAAAGTACTATTTAGAAGAAACCCGGACTATTACTACTACAGCGTGGACTAATACTTTACTGCTTGAGTATAAGTTGGTGGTCTGACGAAGTTGGAAACAAGTACTTTGATATGCTGCAGTTAAGGTTCTTTTGTAGAGCCAATATACTTGTATGTTGGGTATATGCAACTAATGAGTTAAGACAGACTTGTACAAGATAGCTTCTACACTATATCATCCCTTGTGACTATTCAAATGATATATGTATCAATGGCCCTGGGGAACATGATTTGGATGTTTGCTTTAGGGTAACTCACTTGGAAAGTGGACATATTCCAGGAGTTGTGAATCATTGGACTAAAGGTCTGAGGATGGTAGATATCTTTTAGAGAGGTGTTAATACACTCCTCCTCTCTAAATGTACAGCAGTGCATAGATGGGTATTTAGTCATTACACATGTAGGTCAGAGACTTTGCTAACATAGTATAATCCTCGGGGTTAATATTTCCTTATGGTGATATTAGAAAATATTTAAAATGTAAAATACAGATATTTATATAGTAGGGGTATTTTGATCATTTTAATAGTCAAGGCGATGTGTCTTTTGGTCCTCGGAATAGCCTTTAAGTCCTGACAAATGTGGGTTAAAGAATTGGTCTTGATAATTATGAGTTTTATTTTATTTTATTTAAGTAGTCTAATTTATTATTGGATTAGAATAAAATAAATGTCCAAGAGAGAGTATATATTTTATTTAGTTTAATTGGTTAATTAATTATTCAGGGCCCAATGCCCAAATTGAATAATTAGAAAATTAATATAGGTATAAACTAGATAAAAAGTCTGATATTTTATATTGATCTATTTGGGCTTGTTAATTATTTATTGGGCTGTTTTATGAAGCCCAAAAAATAAATAATTGAGGCTTATTATTTATGGGTGTTTAAACTCAAGAGTAAATAATTTTATCTGACCCAATGAATAAGACTAAGAGTAAAATATAATTAAAAAAAAAACAACATGAAATGGATCTCGTATTGTTTGGCGTGAGAGGATAACAAAAGATATGGACCTTTTTGTTTTCAAGCTCTTGGTCTCTCTCTCTCTATCTTTGTGAGTGCATGAAATGGAAGAAAAGAAAATGAAGACCACAACACAGTGAACCCAACACTCTTTAAGCCTTCACCAATAGAGGAAAGGGCGTCATTCTGGAAGCTCAAAAGCTTTGTGTGAATGAGATGAAACCGGTGTTTACAAGGACGTGATCCAGTGGTTTCAAGTATCTTGGTTCAGATATCTTCTTCAGTGCCAATAAGGTTATTCAAACATAGAGGTATACAGCTTCCATGATGCTCTGTAAATTTTTTCATTCTGTAAGTATGCTTTCGATTTCATCAATTTTGCCATTTTCATCCTTCATAAGCAATGCATGCCTTTGAAAAATAATTTAATTATTTTTAATATAGTTTAATATTTGTATTGGAGTACTATTCTCATTTGTTAAAACTTCTTCTAACACTTTTAATTTTGAAAACAAATCATGACCATCAATATCAAAATAATCACCAAATTTTAAATAATTTTCAAGATTAATACAATACTTTATTATATCATCGTCCGAAACTTTTAAATTTTTTGAATCAAACAAAATCCCAAAAGTACTTTCATATTTTAAAAATTGCTCAAACCTATCTTCAATAGAAGAACTAAATTGATCTACTATATTAAAAAAAAAATAATCAATGCAAAAAGATTTTAGAATTAAAGATAAGAAAATTTGATTAAAAAAAAGGTCACCTTCAGGCTTTAAGAGTTTAATGTCTCTTTCCTTTCTCAAGAAACGTCTTGAGAAATTCTCAAAGAATAAATAGTTAAGAAACTTTACTTTAATGTTTAATCTTTTTAAGGGTTTTCTAATGAGAAGAGTGGGCTTTTTTGCATGAGTGTTTTCTTTTTAAATAAGCGTTTTTTGTAATGTAGGCTTTAGACATATGGGAAAAAACTAATAAAATATAGGACTATTTAAGGGCGTACTACGAGGGGGGGGGGGGGGGGCATGACAATTTCCGGTTAGCTTCAAAATACATTATGAGGTAAAAATACATTATGGTGGCTAAACGTTTGTAAGAATGACAACATCGAGGTATTTTCAATTCTAACATTTGAAAGTTGCTGTTTTCCGTGTATAAATTGTGATTTCCAAGCCTGTTTATGTTGTTCTTGTTGGGATTCGTGGACTCCTAAATGCGGAAAACATCTACGAATCCCTCCCGAGGACCCAAGTAAACGATTAAGAAGATCTAAGCTTTAAGAATTACCTCTGGTTGCTGTAATCGAAATCCTTCGATTCTGGTTGCGCTGTTGTACGTTCAACCTGAACAATCACCAGAAGCTGCAGTATGCGAACGTCCTCTATCGGATACACACCGCGAACTCACTCGATACCCGGGGAGTGCTAGCGCCTAGGGTTTGAGAGGTTTTTTTTTCTTTCTGGTAGAGAATGACACGAATGTTCTCAACCGAAAATTAGACTATTGAAAAGACGGCTAGGGTTTTCTTAAAAACCCTCGAACCTCTTAGAGTCCAACCCTAATAATATCTTATCATATTCTAATTTAAATTCAAATTAAATTAAAACTGATATGATAAGATTCTGCCATTATCTCGATAATTTAACTAATTATTTTACCGAGTCAGATTCTTATAATCTGGATATCATCCAGATTCATCGAACTCGGTCACCGAAAAATAACCTAACAAGTTCGCTTATTGTGTGACCCTATAGGTTCATTTAACACCGGCAACGTGCCTAAATCATATTTAAATGGCCCACAAGTTATAAGCGGTTTCTAGCAAAACATTATAACTATCCAGGTTAAATGAAGATCGGTGATCTCTTTGAACCAAACCATAATTTTATATTTAGTCCTTTTGTCACACGATATCCAGATTAAGCATAAGGCACGGAGCATGTCATCCTTATTAAGCTTAATCAATTATTTCTTGATTTCATAGTAGACTGTTCAAACAAATGATATCAATATCTTAGACTCGATATATTTGAGCACGACCATGCATTTTAACGATCTAACTTATCAAGGGGCCCATGGATATCTCTCCCATAATCGAGAGGGACAAATTCCTTCACAATCAATCATATTCCTCTCCTTGATTTATTCTATATCCAACAGTAGTCTAATTTATTATCTGGTTAAAGACAACTTTAGACAATGTCAAAATATAGAATTTATCAAGTAAGAAACTATGATGAATTTAGGTCGAAGGACTTTCAATATTATTATGGCTAGAAAGTACTTATGACATATTCCATGAAGTACTCTCACAGTGGGTCATGTCCAATACAATGTTCTCTAACATTTATTTATGTCTTGACTCGATATCACAAATATCCATGGCCAGTAAAACATAGCCATCAAGTCACAAACATACTAATCTTAATTTATTATTATTCCAATAATAATCGATCAGGGACAATTTTAGAATAGTCATTGTATTCATTGTAGGGTTTTACTATCAAGTCACGTACTTGATGACCAACAAAACAAAACTCACTATTCATGAAAAGGAAAGCCTCATATTATTATAAAAAACATAATGACAATTGTATAAGTACAAATTGACTCTAGGGCATATCCCCAACAGTTCTTTAAAATAATTTTTTAAAAAAATGTCTATCCATAGAGAGAAAAAGGAAGAGGTACCAGCAGGGCCACAATCCTAGGCGGATTTCGAGCTTCAAGTTGTAGTAGCCATTGCTGGTGACTATTTTTAAATAAAAACTTGGGGAAATATCCCATACCCCAATTGCTGCTTTGAATAGTTGGCCAGCGCGATTGAAGTCTTTCTCTCACTAAAGATGAAGATCGCTGCATCACATCATCAAATTAATATGATGTAGCAGGTCAATTATAAACTTACACCTCATAGTACTGTCCCTTCACAAGTCTATAAACTTGGAGAGCACGGTCTTCATTGTCACTAACCTCCCTTCCTATCGACTATCTGCATCTAAAGGAGAGAAAGGAACTACATTGAAAGGAAATAAATCTCATGTTTTTAAAAGCTATCAGCAAGCAAAACAAACTCTACTAGAAATTTAGAAGAAAAAAAAAAACGAAAAAGCCATTGTAGGATTTTACATCCTTCAAGCCTGGAGGTTTTATTGCAAAGTACGTAGCCCTTCGATTCGGTAAAGAAATCCATAATTATGTATTTCACAAAAAAGGAATTTTAGCTTCTACCAAAAAAAAAAAAAAAAAATGGCAAGAGATATGCGTTTTGCAATTTTTATTATGCCTTTTCTTTTCTTCTAGAGCTCTAATTTTGTTTTTTTTTAAGAAAAATTAATTGATTCAATCTCTTATTTTTTATGTTTTGAAAGTTTAAATCATTCTTTTTATAAAAAAAAAAAACTTTTTAAGTCCCTTACTATTATTTTTGTGTGATTTTTGTCTCTTTTTTTTTTAAATTCTGTTAGTTAAACCGTCATTTGACTAACAGAACTTTAATAAAAAGACTAAAACGATACAAAAATAATAGTTATTAGACCTAACAAATTGAAAAAAAAGAAAAGAATCAAAATCGTCAAAAATAAAAGTTAAAAGCTTGAATCCACTTATTTTCTAAGTATACTTGTAAAGTATATATAAGTTTCACAAATTAATAATCTAATTGATAGATTTTCTATAAAAGTTAAAAAAAATAAATATATTAAATTTTAATCACACTAGATATAATTTGTTATTTTATCAAGTATTTAAATAATGTTATATTGTGATGTTTGCTTAATTTAAAATATGTGACTATCAAATTAATGATATATCTATTCATTTAACTAATATTGTATGAAAGACTTAAAAAAAAGAAAAATTATTAATAAATTGATTATACTAACCATTCTATTGGATCAATAAAAGCAAAATTTGAACATCAATGATACAAATTAATTAAAATTTAAAAAAATTCCTTGATTAAATTATTAATTTTTTATTTTTCGTTAAATAATAAATTTTTCTTAAGATTCTATTCAAAAATTTTCCTAAATTTGAGATATGTTCGCATTGAATTCTTTTATTAATTTGTTCTTTTAATTTTTCATTAAATAATAAAAATTTCCTAAAGAATCTATTCCCAATTTCATTCAAAGTTGGAAATAATTTATCTATTAATTTTTTGAAAAATTTTATTAACCGACTGTCTTTAACCTGGAATAGATTCCACTAAAAGAATTTTCATGCCAATTCCATCCCCAAAGTTGGAAAGACTTTTTTATTAATTTTTTATTTTTTATTAAATAATATATTTTTAAGAATTTATTTTAAACTTGTTCCAAATTTTAATTAAATTTGGAATATTTAAAATGAATAATTTTGTTATTTTATTATTTTTAAAAATAAAATTTCAAGAATTTATCTTAAATCTATCTGAAATCCTTCAAAATTTGGAGGCAAATTTATTAATTATTTTATTATTTAAAGAAAAATTAATTGATTCAGTCTTTTAACTTTTATGTTTTTGAGGTTTAGGAACTTTTTCTTTTTTTTTTTCAACTTGTTAGGTCCCCTAACTATGATCTGTGTGCTGTTTTGGTCCTTTTATTAAGATTTCATTAGTAAGATGACGGTTTGACTAAAGGAATCCTAAAAAAAATCTAAATTAAATAAAAATAATAATTATGAGACTTAAAAAAAAAACTAACATTTTAAAATATAAAAATTAAAGGATTGAATCAGCTATTTTTTTTAAATATGATTTTAAAAATTCTTTTTAAGATATGACGTCAATAGATGTGTCTTCGGTGCAATCATCGCATCTTCAAAACATTTTAATTTTGATGTCTAAGAATTTGGAGATGGCAGAGGGAAAATAAGTTGTTTTTTTTTTAAAAAAAAAGAAGGTACAATTCAGTTAGATCGATGATGATGTAACAAACAAGTGATGTGGGGCCGCGCAATTCCCGTGCGGAAATTGCGCGGCCCTTTTACAACCACGATTTGAGAACGCAACAATTGTCTGGCTAGGAAACTTCCACGCCATTGTCCCAAAAAAGGGCAAAACGACGTCGTTTTACCTCCAACCGATCGAAAATCGCGGCTTGCATTGTTAGCCAACTTCCACAAGCCTATGCAAGTTGTATTGTATATGTACTTTGTATTGTTCACCAAAAAATTAAAAATCCTGCTTAAATCACCTACTGTGCAAAAATAAACAAAAGCTTTCCTCAAATGTTAATATTTCCATTCTCTTTCTTCTCTCATTCCTTCAAATACTGAGATTATTTCGAACGGTGTCGATAGGGTTAGTGTACTCTAATGAAATTAAAGTGCTCCTGATACACAAACGAGGCAATGGGCATGCAATGCTAAAGGGGATTTTTCTCTTTCAAAATCTGCAGTTAAGGTTCTTCGTAAAAATATCCAATCACCTAAGTTGGCTTTTGGTAGCTAAGTATGTTCATCTGAAAAATTGCATTCAATGTAATCTGGGTTTTTAGGTTAATCTCTATGAGAATAGCTAGTAATGTACACATCCATGTTCATGTGATTACTTTACTTGTTAATATATGTTTGTTTGGCAGCATTGATTATATACAGAACACAACATAGCATAGCACATCATCTGACCACACGTTTACTTATTTATAACATTTTTTCTGATTATCTCGAGATTAAATTAAGAATTTTCCCCACAATGTTTTTGCTTGCCTATAATTTACATGTTCCAGTTGAAAAAAATATTTCAACAGTTTATTACTGATGTATTTGTAGTTCTTTAAATTTGACCAAGACAGTAATATTTCTTTTTTACCTACATATTGCACTTATTGGTTGGAATTAGTGACCTGTTTAGGAACATCCTACGAAATTTACTTGTAAGGGTACTCAAATATTTTAATATTTTTCTTTGTTCCCTTTTTTTTTTTTTTTTAATGATGTGCATAGGTTCCTTTTAATGGAGGACCGTACAAGTGCGAATGTTTGTTTTTTACCTTTCGTTGGACAGTTACTTGATTCTGAAGAAGAAGCGTACAACTTTTACAATTATTATGGTGCAACTATGGGCTTTGATATACGTAGAGAGTATAGGAACAAGAATGCCTCTGGTGTGTTGACATCTAGGAGGTTTACATGCTACAAAGCAGGGTTTCGAAGGATCGATAAACGTGATAGAGAAATTAAGTATCCTCATGCAGAAACGAAGATAGGTTGTGCTGCTTGGATGGTCATTGTTCTAGATAGGGAGAAAAAAAAAATACAAGGTGACCGAGTTTGAATCAAGCCACAACCATGACCTTCATACTGCTGCTTGTGTTCATCTCATACCGTCACAGAGGAATGTGAGCAATGTGCAAGGCATCGATGCTTCCTTAGCCGAAGCTGCAGGATGATCTTTAAAGCAATCTCATGAGCTAATGTCAACACAAGTAGGTGGCAAAGAAAATTTAGGGTGCACGAAAGAAGACTTGAAGTGATACCTCTGCAGTAGAAGACAAAGAAACTTACGGTATGGTGAGGCCACGGCATTAATGAGATATTTTGAAGACCAAGCTTCTATGAATCCTTCTTTCTTCCATGCAGTACAATTTGATTGTGATTAGCTAATCACAAATATTTTTTGGGCTGATGCACATATGATCATGGAATACTCCTACTTTAGGGATGATGTCATATTTAACACCACATACAAGACAAACAAACAGTGCCGACCTCTTGGAGTATTTGTTGGGTTCAACCAATATAGGCAATTAGTAGTTTTTAGGGCTTCTTTGCTTTACGATGAAACAATTGATTCTTTTAATTGGCTATTCACGACGTTCATCGAAGCTATGGGAGGCAAGCATCCTAGAACAATCTTCACTGACCAAGATGCAGCAATGGCTGCAGCAATTTCTATAGTTCTCCCACAGACCTTTCATGGTTTATGTACTCTTCATATCTGGAGAAATTTTATAAAACACTTAGGATATCTTTGTAGGAAGGGATTTTCACTCTCAAACATGTTTTGAAATTGTATGTTCCATATTAAAGACGAGAAGGAGTTTCTTGAGACTTGGTAGGAACTCGTGCTAGTCCATGAGGTAGAGACAAATAAATGGATCAAAAGCATATTTGCAGCTAGAGTGAAGTGGGTACGATGCTACCTGATGGGTACCTGGATGGCTGGGATGCGTAGTACACAATTGAGTGAAAGCTTTAATGCAGATTTAAAGGACCATCTAAAGTTAGATCATGATATTCTGCAATTCTTCACTCATTTTAGTTGTGTTGTTGCCTCGAAGTGATACAAAGAGGTGATCTTAGAATATGAAAGTAAGCAAAAATTACCAATAATGGCGTTGAGAAACTCACCAATGCTAAATTGTGTAGCGAAGGTGTACACTCCCCATTGTTCAATGAGTTTCATGCCAGTTCAATGAATCCTTGGGGCTACTCATACAGAGAACAAGTGTCGCACCTAATTCTCTAGTTGAGTGCATTGTTGGACAGCATGATGGATTATCAAAAGAGTGTACCATTACATTTAATGCATCGACAAAAATCATAACATGAATTTGTTTGCTTTTTCAGAGTGTTGGAATGTTATGTTCGCATTCTCTGAAAGTGTTAGATCACTTTAATGTAAAAACAGTTCCAGATCAATACATTATTAGGCGATAGATACATAAGTCTATGGATGCCTAAGTAATTCAGGTTGACAGAGGTGTTGTATCTATCGATCCCAATCTTGACATTGCAGAAAGGTACAAGATGATGACTACATTGTTGATACGCTTAGCTGCCCGAGCTGTCGAGTCTTAAAGTGCAACTGAAAATGTCATTTCTATGGCAACCAAAATGAGTCGCAAGATTGGAGACAAATGTGATGTAGTGTCAGCATGTGAGATGAGATAGGGGAAGTCGTTTGAAAGAGATTTGGGCCAAGATGATGTGACAACCATGAAACCTTCATCCTGAGTAGCTGAATCACAATTTCCAAACCCAAAAGGTATAAAGAAGCGTGAGACCTACAAAACAAGAAAATGATTGAAGAGTTTTCTTGACAAATGGAGACCACGAAAGGCACGCAAAATGAAAGGCACACCAATGCACCAGGTATGTGTTGTACAGTAATGTTATTGCAGTGCTGTTTTAATCCGTATTTGTTAGCATAAATTTTATTTACATTTGTACTATTAAGTGAAAAAGTTTACTTGTTGCAATAGCCAGGGGAGCAACAGGGCCAGCAGTGTACTTAACACACAGAAAAGGCCACTGAGAAAAATAATTACTACACAACTGAAACTTGTCAAGCCTCACAGCAATCGGTAGGTAACAACCTTGTATATCCCTTAAATATGATATAAATTCGAAGGCACCTAGCAAATATATTTAGGTGAAATTTTTTTTCTTCTTCTGCAGCAAACATCGTTAAGCAATGTGACATCTGTACTTATACAGTGCAGCACAACTAGAATTCCACCAGCTTCTCTAACAAATTTTCTGCCCATGGAAATGGTACATCTCACGGCTTGAATTTACTTCTTGATTTTCTTTAAGCCATAATGTCCATAATTATGAGATACCTTAACATACAGTGGTGTTTTGGATAGATGCCGCACCTTTTTATTCCCCATTTCATACAGCAGAACGGTCCTTTTTTCATTAACCAAGTCGAAGACTTGCAGCTATAGATAACAAAAGATGGTACGTAAACAGCCTTTATACACACCTCTTTGTTCCAATTTTCTCATAGGTACTCTGTATGACTTTTGATACTCATCAAACGAAGGCTTTGATCTGTACCAGATCATAATGTCTTAAATCCTTTTCTCTTTTTTGGGGTTTTTGATAAAGAAGCTACTTCTTGAAGTTTTCAAGAGTCTTTTTATGTTTTCTTTCTTGTTTTGTTTTTCTGGAAAAAAAAGGAATAAGTATGTATATATCTATGGATGACAATCCGGAGATCAATGTGCTTAGAGAAATTCCTATATAAATTAATAGAGATCGTAATTTATATTCTATATATTCATATGTTTCAGGCTAGTTTGCCGCTTGATGGGCACTTGCTTGACTTCTGTGGTTGTGTTTTAGAAGCATTAATGAATAATTCTGCTCTACAATACCATACTTGTAGATAATAATTTAGGCTCAACATACCATCAACTTGGATTTCCGAGTGTGTTTTAGCAGATGCCGTTACAAGGAGAATTTTGAGTAGAGCCACTCCTATGCTGAAGCTATCGTTTAACATCTTGATAAACAATGTGGCATTTTCAAGCCTGCTACCCAGAAATTAGAATTTCTATTCTTCAGGAAAAGTGTATACCTTGTGATGGAAGTGGATACTAACTGCTACAGTTTAGGTGAATTTTGTGGAGTTACTTTCATTAGCTTTCATGTTAATATCTACTGAATGGAGTGCATTATTGTGAACACAAATTGATCGAAATTGTCTAATATTACTTTTCCCTCTATCTTCTTATTCTAGATAATAATATGATTTTTAAGTTAAATAAACACATTTGAAGGTGTCATATCTGATAATAGTAGTAGCACTTTGAAATGTAATTATGGCACAGATTTTTTCGTATTCCATACAGAGTTGTATTGGCTCCTCTCACAAGGCAAAGATTTTAAGGAAACATTCGACATTGATATGTGGCATTGGACTACCACGCTAGAGAACCTCCAATGCGAGCTTTTGCTTAGAATAGTAGCTAGTGCAGGTTTATGTGGATGACATGCTTGGGGGATTGTATTCATGTGTTTGTGTAACATGTTCATGTATTTGTGCAATCTAATCATATATCTGCGTGACATATTCAGGAAGTATTTAGCGCAGGTTGACCACGTGCTTAGACCATGGCTATTGATGTGGTTGTGTAACGTGTTCATGTTTTTGTTTTAGGTGGTCATGTCTTTGTGTAGCTTGTCCATGTGTGTGGAGTTCATTCTTATGATAGTTTGGAGTTACAGGGCTTAATATGATGCTAATTGTCATATTTTTTATGTTACAGACATTTTGTAAAGTTTATTTTCTTTGTAGGAGAAAACTAAATTTTGTAAAGCACTTTGGATGAACTAGATCTCCCATGTCGTGAGCAAAGTGTATGGTGCTGTTTATGATTATGCAGAAGGAACGAGTCTTGAAGAGGTGCTAGTCTCAATAGAAAAAATATTTATGGTATACTGGTACTTATGCTGAAATGCCAACCTTTTTGTTAGATTGGACTTAATGAGTGGAAGTTAACATATCCCTGGGGATTATGTTCAGGTGATTGTGTAATATGTTTCTATTTTGCGAGGCATGTTCATGTAGTAACTTTCTACATGTTGATATTAGCCCAAATGCTCAAGTCTTGTGTTGTTGTTGGATTGGTTAAGTTTAAGCAAGATGCAATGCTGTATGTTTTTTTCTTTAACAAACAAAGGAGATGACAAATTTTGGAAAACACCATATGGTATAATTACTTCGACCGGTCCAAACAAACAACAATGAAAAACATTTAATCACATGATGAAAAAACAGACCTTCATCACACAATAACAAAACGTGGATCGAACAAGCGGAAGATTAAAAGCAGAAAACATTAAAAGTAACATACTGGCTAATAACATGAAGTTTCAAAATACAGAAGAAAAAAAAAATCCCAAAATCCGTTTTGTCTTTCACCCACTACATACTGTTCTTTCACCTGGTCTCGTAGAATCACTCGCTTTCCCCCTCCCCCCCCCCCCCCACTGCTTTCCTTTTTCGAAACCCATGCGTCGGACTGAAGTTGGTCCTCCTGGCATATGTGGGTGAGCATATCAGAGATGTGGATTTTCTCAGCAATGGATCATCCATGCATGGTTGTAGACCGCGTACACTCTAGGTGTGTCATGTGTTCCCATCTGAGAATGCGCTTTGCCATTACGTTATTCTCCTCACGAATCATGTTTAGCGCCTTAGAAAATGATTTAAAGTCACCACTCTCAAGTTATTCTACTTTTTTCTTTGGAGTACGATAGTCCATTACCGATAATTGGCGACGAAGATTCATAGATTCATCCACGCAGTATTGCCACTCCAGTAGCATTGTAGAATAATTTTTCTGGCTTTGGAACGTTGACGGCTGCATGTTATACCAAAATTCTCCCATTGTCTCTAATGCCCAGCGTCTTCCCATCCATTGATATATCATATGGGGTGTATATTGTGGCAGGAAAGCAGGTGGGTTTTCACGGAAAAAGGAGCTTGAGGAAGCCATGAACCTAAGAGCTAAGTGAACAGCCAATTACTACATGAACTGTCATCTAATAAAGTAATGAACACAGACAACAAGTACATTAACAATATATGCGATCAGATGAATTGAATATTTTTACTGAATACCTGAACACGGGATTTTAGTAAGAACTTTTATCCGGCGACCGATGGAGTATGTGCCAAGCTCAATTCCTTAGATTTCTTCAACCCACTAATACATATATAGGGGTTTTAGACCACCAATACATACATAAAGGTTTCAGTACTTAGTTGCCCACTCACAACTATCAAAAATAGAGTTTAATTTTGAAGTGACCGGAGTTGAATTTGAAAAGACTCTTCTTGACGACATAAATGAATCAGGAATATGGCTGTGAAAATTGTTAAACTTCTAGCAATATATGCGTGAACACCCTACAGTGACGGCTACCAGCCCAATTTATGCCAAGCCTTCTTCTTAGCATGCCGCCAAATCCAAAGCAAATCTATACTGTCTGGCACTCCATCAACGATCAAGCAATAAATATTTGGTGGTTGGGAGATTTGTTGTACCACCAAATATTTGGTGGTTGAATTGAATTGAATATCATACTAATAGCATTAATATTTGGTTGTTGGCAGATCATCTTCGACTACTATAAGAATTGATGTATTTCCCGGACAACAAATGCTACAAATACAATTGGAGGAGAAAGATTATTTGCAAAATTGATCACTTAGTTCCAATGGAACCTGTGACAAGTTTTAAGAGTGCCGGTATCTATTATCCCATGTTTGTGACCTGACTTTTGCTCATGCATCCCTGTAATGACCATGAAAGTGCACGGCGTGCCAATCCAACAATGTACCTTGGCTTCCAACGCCAAGACATCGAACAGAAGATTGTTGAATATAAGCAACTCCTAACTAAATTTGAGTTGATGCGGGAAGTTATCCCATATCTGACAGCTCGTTCGCTGCCCCTCCATAGTCTTGCCGATCATGAGTTTGCCCTTGGTCGATATCGAGAAGAGAATAGCCTCTTGGCAAAAAGGCTACAACGCCATGCAATGCTAAATATATGTTCTAATTTCTATGACGACAATGGATGGAGTCTAACCTCAAAACAAAGAGAGTCCATTTTTTCTTTTCCAACCTATGCGGGACCAGAAGAGCCTCTCCCCTCTGAGAGGATAGGCACACAGATGAACATGTCTGGATGATAGGCATCCTTTCCTTAGATGGGTTATTTCCTTGACAGAATTTTCCTCTTGAAGGCCGCTTATTACCTTTTTTATTTTCTCTGTTCTCATGCTTGGCTTGTTTAGTTTTATCAGAATCCTTCTGTCCCTGTTTTTTTTTTTTTAAAAAATACATTCCTTATCTGGAATGGTTCTCGACATTGGCTATGCAATGATAAACTTTATGGTTTGAATATTAATGGTAATCCCTAGTTTTATAGGTCTAACAAAAAGTTAAAAATATATTATTACTATCAGCATGCAAACAAATAGCCGAACACCTTACACAGCCACGTTAAAACAATCCTCGGCATTTGGTAAACCTGTACTAGTTAGTGCATGAACATGCCACATAGACACATGAATAATTGGAACGTATACATGAGCAGGATACATAATAGCATGAACACAATTCTCAACATATAGACAATTGACCTTTAACACAAACACATGAACACTTGCTACAAATACATGAACATCATACATAACCACATGAACACTCCCGACTGGGGTTGGCGCTAACTCTAGCACATGGAGCCGTCACCGGCTCTGTTCTATCCAAGACAAAACGAGCTTGATTCGGGCTGGCACGGGTTCCATCTCTCAAGGTTGGTGCCGATTCAACATAGACAATATCCCCTGTTTTAAAACACTTCTGTCCTGCTCATTTGTAAAGTTTTATGCTCACTGATCTTTACTAATGTTAATCGCCTCCCATTCCTCTTTGTGATGCCCTTGAGAAGATGAAGCCGGCCCTCATGGCCCATGAAGGAATTCAGAGTTAGCAAGAATGGGAGATAAGCCTTGCTTTTATTGTCTTTTTCTTAAAAAAATTATTTGCCCCCTCAAATCCATTTGCATGATATAAATTTATTTCCCAATTTGGCCAATTTAAGATTGAGATATACCAACCACATTTTTAACTTAGCAATGGATTTTATAGTTACTTTCTAAATATTTATTTCTGAACACTCTTTAGTCTCCATTTGATACAGAAGAAGTGCTCTTTATAGCATGGTGAAGTGTTTTGGTAGCTGATTAAATGGGATAAATCCAAATGTGTTATCCCTTAGCATTTGCATGATGTGTTTCCTTCTGCTATTGTGTATGCAATTTCTTGTACTCTCCAAACCTTATAATTCTAACTATTAATTTTTCCCTCTAAGGTTAGAATAGATGTAGCCCTCTGTATTGAGGATGGTTTAAATTTTTTTATGTTTTTTAACCCCCGGTTTCCATCCTGCTTATCTCTCAATGAACACACAAATTCGCACTTTTTATCCGTTGCCTCTTACTTCCTAAGATAGTGTAACATTTGGTTTTTGTTTGTTTTAATATGTTACTTAGATTTGATTTCCTTTTGCTTACTTACTCCATTTTATTAGGAAGTTGTGGAAGAAATTAATTTGCTACTTTCACTTTTTTGCCGGCTTACAATAGGGTTACACCAGAAAACATTTTTCTTTAGTTTGGGGAAAAACATGGAAAGATCATAGCCAGGTGTAAAAGATTTTCAATTTTCTCTTCGAATGCTTGCATCAAGTTTCACAATCACATGAAAATAGCCACACAAACACATGAACACCTGTCAGAAATACATGAACATCATACATAACAACATGAACATAATCCTGAACATATAGCCAACCTTTCACAATTACTTTAACAAAGCCATACAAACACATGAACACCTGCCACAAATACATGACCATCCTAGATAACTACATGAACACCTGCCAACCACATAGTCAACCTTTCACAACCACTGAACACAGTCACATAAACACATGCCACAAATACATGAACATCTGCCAAACCATATAGCCAACCTTTCACGCCTTACACTGACACACCCACACAAACAAATGAACACCAACCACAAATACATGAACATCCTATATAACTACATGAACACCTGCCAACCATATAGCCAACCTTTCACAACAACATAAACACGGCCACACAGACACATAAACACATGCCATAAATACTTGAACATCCTATATAACCACATGAACACCTGCCTACCATATAGCCAACGTTTCACAACAATATTAACACAGCCACACAAACACATGAACATCCTACATAACCATATGAATACCAGTCAACCACATATCACTTTTCACAACCACACTAACACAGCCACACAAACACATGAACACTTACCACAAATACATGAACATGCTACATAACAACATGAACACAATCCTCAACATAGCCAACCTTTCACAATCACTTTAACACAACTACAAAAACACATGAACACCTGCCAACCATATAGCCAACCTTTCACAACCACATGAACACGGCCACACAAAACACATAAACACATGCCACAAATACATGAACATCTTATATAACCACATGAACACCTGCCTACCATATAGCCAACCTTTCACAACTACACTGCCTACCATATAGCCAACCTTTCACAACCATATTAACACTGCCACACAAATATATGAATATTCTACATAACCATATGAACACCAGTCAACCATATAACACCTTTCACAACCATACTAACATAGCCACACAAACACATGAACACTTACCACAAATATATGAACATGCTACATAACAACATGAACACAATCCTCAACATAGCTAACCTTTCACAATCACTTGAACATAGCTACAAAAACACATGAACACCTACCAACCATATAGCCAACCTCTCACAATCACATGAACACAGCCACACAAATACATAAACACATGCCACAAATACATGAACATCCTATATAACCACATGAACACCTGCCAAACCATATAGCCAACCTTTCACAACCATACTGACACACCTACACAAACACATGAACACCAGCCATAAATACATGAACATCCTATATATCCACATGACCGCAATCCTCAATATATTCCCAACCTTTCACCACAATCCTTAATATATTGCCAACCTTTCACAACTATATGAACACAGACAAACCTACACTAGTTATCTCGTGAACTAACCACTCATACACGACAAACTTTAAAAACACCTTTTATATATCATACATTATCGTTGAAGCACAAACACTACAAGTTTGATAAAGACCATATGCTATCCATTAAACACAGATAATAATATATCACCAAAAATACTATGTAACATATACTCGATAAAGAACACTGTTCACCCTCGTTTAATATCCATTAAATATCCAACATGAAAATACAGTGTATAGAAGGGCTTAGTAGAATTTAAAAAATTGGCAGGCTTTCTTATGTCAAGCAATAACATTTGTGTTGCTGCTCCTCAATTACAACACCTTAGTCTGATTCAGAAACCTCAGTCACACTATGAGGGGAGCCTTCTTCCCATTTAGCAGTGGTGTAGTATTTCCAGATGATAAGTTAGTTCTCTGTATTCGAGCATCTCCCACACCTTGTCTGTCTCCACCATCATTTTCAGTATTAGCAACCTAGCTAGGCAACTTCAACTCGTGGCATATCCGTTCTAGCTCCTCATTTCCACTGGCTCTCATTAATGCCCCATAGGATTGCATACGGTACCGATTGGCATTAACCTGTCCACTTGCGTATCAACAGAACACAAAATTAGATCTATGTATGTAAAAGTGATAAAATTGAAATCCGACCATAATACTTTCCTCTTGGATTACCTTGGTCACAAATGGATCAATTCGACCCTACCACCGTTCTAAGAATTGTACAACCATAATCCCAGTGTCACACCTGATAATGAGTAACAACAAATAGCATACGAACACTATTAGACAAATGCATCAAATTAAATTCTTTCATAACTATGGATAACTTAATTGAAATCTTACTCCATATTTATGCCATATCAGGATACACTGGCTGCATAAATCTTAAATGGTGTAGACAACGAATAAGCGAAGGGGTATACTAGTTTCGGAATCGTATCAAAGACATATCCCTACAATTTAAATAAGAAAAATAACATCTTTTTAAATATTCTTTAATTGTTATTTATATAACAAATGATCAATTCTAAGACGCTATAATTTAATGATCGAGGTGATGATTAAGGTGAAACAGGGAGAACTAACCACAAATTTGGCCAGTGATGAAATGAACGCTGGTGATGTCCCAAGAGTAGGGTCAAGAATATCAATGCACTTTTGTGTAACATCAATTAATAGAACAAACCATGTAGTATTCACCTCGAACGGAATTAAAAATTTCATGTTAAGATTTGGAAACAATTCATGCCACTCGAACACTAAATTCAAGCAAATTATACTATTAATGTTTAATGCCAATGAAATACGACCAAAAAATAGATTATTTGTTAGCCATATACCAAATCACGTCAGATGAAATCAAATCCTAACTTGGCAGAATCGAAGCACTATCTGAATTCCTTGACAAGGACTGATGTTGCCATCTTTTTAGTCAATGTAGACATCAATTTATCCTGATAGTATAACATTTAATGGCATAGAATTAGCTTTAACTCTATTGTGCATGGTTAAAATGTAAAAATATATTAAAAAATAGATTATTTGCTTATAGCAGTCTAAATGCCAAAGATGTATCTCAGCCGCATCCCATGCCATGCAGTTTGATTGAGCAAGTCCACACAGCAACCCATCAGCTGGCCATAAATAAAAAATAAAAGTTGTATAAGTCTCTAGCAATAAAACACACATGGAAAGAGACACATTATGCATATGAAGTACCTTCCTCATCACGTGTTCTGCCTTATAGAGATAAGCAAGATCACCGCGATTTAGCACGTGGCCATACATACGAACAAGGACCTCGCTTCAAAATAAAACAGGAAATTATGTCAGATAATTTTTTGGGGTTGACACAAAGGAGTAAAATACAGTGTTAAAATCAATTACAATATTTGAATTAAAAACAACCTCAGCTCACGACTTAGATCCCAAGCGTACTTTGCCAGTTTTTTCTTGATATCAAGCAACTTTCCACTGACAGCCTTAACAAACTCATTTGAATCTAAAATTTTGCTCCTTGTTGTCCTTCTAAGAGGTGGATGCATTGTCAATGTTGCAATATCATACTGTTGGGTGACGACAGAAGGCATTGGGGAGCTATATGGCTCATCTTGAGTGCAATCTTTACTCTGGCTACTCCTCTGGATAGAGGGGGTGGGGATCATCTGCTCCTCCTGAAAAGTCATTGGAGCATCAATGACCATTGGAGCTGCAACGCTTGTCTGCCCTGTTGCTCCTCTGCCATACCGACCTCTAATCCGGTTAGTTCTACGAAGAGGGGTCCTACTACTAAGAGAAGGCCCTGCATGCCTTTCTCGGGTCCTTCTTGATGTCACTACTCCTCGGGAAGGGGGTTGTTCTTGTGGGGGCTGTCATCGTCATCCTCTTCCTCCTCCTCATTCTCAACTTCTTCTTCTTCCTCCTCCTCCTCCTCATCTTCATCCTCGTGCTCACTACTGGACCTATTGGAGGGGCTTGCCATCTCTGTCATATCCTGAGGGGATCCTCCCCCTCTTGCATCTTCCCCAACTCTATCGGATGGCACACCACCAGACCTATTAGAGAGGCGTGCCATCTCTGTCATATCTCGAGGGGATCCTCCCCCTTCTGCATTTGCCCCAACCCTATCAGACGACACATGAACATCTACTCGAGGTACTATACCAGTATCCTCATTCGCTACAGGGGCAGTGCTCATGGTGTACAGACTCCGCGTAGTCTATAAAACACTATCTGCCCGGTCAAGAATTGGTTGTAAAGGGTTTTGAATTGTTTCTGCAGAAATTGAAAAGATAATCAGTTTGTGTAAACAAAATAAGAAACATTAAACGGTACAACTTATAGCTGCAGTGAGGCCAACAACATTCGCGACCTTCTCAAAAATATGGCCAGCATCTGAATACACGTGGTTTTGTGTTTGGGCCTCAAACAAGCCCCCGAAATCGATCTATAAAAAATAACAGTACACACGGAATCAAAAACTACTGACACAAAGAAATCCCATAAACATTACCAACGGAATACAAAATTCATGCATATGAATTATCTCTTACCTCTCTTCTCCCAAATCCCCTACCTTGTGTTAGTTCTCTTTGAATTCTGATTCGTACTTCTGCGTCCGACCATACTACAGCCCTAGGAATAGTCTTCGGGAGCTGGTGGTAGATTACCCTCACCCGATCAAGATAATACAGCTACAAATCGAACAGTAACCATAATAGTTAGTTATGTTGTAAACGAGTGTCTTGCTCATTTAAGCAAATTTAATAACCACAAATTTATTTATGAAAAAAAAGAAAAATAAAAATATTACAATTAAAAATACAAGCATCCCCCAACACATCTCTTTCTAGTTGACTGGGTTGAATGAATTTCAACGCACAATCACTGGTGTACATACTCAACCCAATTTAGGGACCCGATGCTTGCTGCATTGTGAAAATAATGAGCAACCTCCTTGTTCAGCTAGGCTTGTCCTTTTGGTGTAAGAAATGTGGAGACCTCGAGTACGACAAAATTTATCTTAAAGTTGTCCCCAGCCTCCATAGCAATCAACTCAGCAAGAAGCATCGTACAGTTGTCTTGCAGCTCCAGAACGATGCCTCATTGACTCTCATCAGCAGCAGTTATCCCCTGCACTCTGCCATTGCCTGGAATACCAAGGCAGAATTGTATATCCCTGGCTGTAATGAAAAGTCGTTGCCCTCCCTCTAATTTAATCGCGCACATATTTGGCCTGAAGTGGTTAATCAGCCAAAAGCACAGGTCGTACCGAGTCTTGCTGCAATTCAGCTACAACAAGCCTCCAAATCCAATCTCTTCTACAGCTCGGTGCTTGGCATCACTCATGTTTGCTACCAAGGCTTTCAACATCATCGTCGAGCATCGAATCATGGCCTGCTGCTGTGAAAATAACAAAAATTATTTGTTATGATTTGAAAGCATTAATACTGTAATAATGTCCAACAAAAAAATAATTATCGTACATCTCAGGTCACATTAACATGCGTCTTACTTGGTGTGCGCTAGGTCTCCTATGAGTACTTGAACTTAAAGAAGCTTCCCTGTACTGCTGGAAGGCAGCTTTTCACCTCTCTACCCATTCCCATCTCTGACCAGTACGCATACCCAAATAGCTCAAGCTTCTATGCAGGCCTGCCGAACCACATTATCTTTTTAGTAACCACAAAGGCACATAAACCATGAACATTAATAATAGTATTGTTAACTAAGCCTAAGAAAGGTAAGCACGGTGTGGAGGTAGCCAAAATTCTTACCCGTGCATGCCAAGCTCTACCACCTTGTCTGTTGGATGCTTGCTGTCTATCCATACAGTCTCTCATGAAATGTCAAATGTCCTCGTAAGACCTTCCCAAAAAAAGGACCCAATTTTTTATTACAAATAAAGCTTGCAAAAAGATAAATAACTATAATAAGTTCATCAGGTATTTACTTTCAAAAACATAAAGTATGTCCCCAGTGGCCTCCTCGGTAAGACATGTGCCTCTTGGGCTGTCTGGTCGCTTCTTGATGGTCCAGCTGGTTGAGCGCTTGTGGACGGTGCCAATTGCCAAAAAGCTTGTTGTGATTCAGTTCTTCTTTTCTTTTTCATGGTGTTGCAGCACAGACATCAAATAAAATACCAAGTGTCAGTGGGGATCAAGAAAAGGTAGCGCATGTGGAGCACAAACTTTGAGTCTATACTTCTTGATCTTCTAATGCGACAAAAACTTTTATCAATTTAGTTATTATTTTACTGAAATAATGAGTACTTTAAACCTTACATTTCTTAGAATATAGATTGTCTAACACATATATATGATATCTTAATGATTCATCAATATGTATTTCACATAACAAGTTAGGTCACTCAGAATTCATCATCAACACAACCACATGAACACCTGAGACTAGCCCTAAGTCAATGTACACTGGTTACTGCATGAACACACACTACAAACACATGAACGAAATACATAATAACATGAACATATTCCCCAAATATACCATAAACCTGTACTGGTTTCTACATAAACATGCCAGACAAATATATTAATATATTCACAAATACATGAATACTTTACACAACCACATACCAAAGCATTTGGTCAATCTGTACTAGTTGCTACATGAACTAGCCACACAAACATATGAACAACTTATGAAACTATTTTAACATGAACCTGAAGCATATCGTAAGTTACTACATGGACATTGGCATACAAACATATGAACACCTGACATAACTACATGAAGACCTTACAAAACCACATTGGTCAGCCTGCACTACTTATTGTAGGAACAAGTCACACAAACATATGAACACATGATATAAAAATGTGAACAAGTTATGCAACCATATGAACTACACACAGGAAGCATATCGTCAAACACATAAACAACTGACACAAATACATCAACAGCTTATACAACCACATGAACACAAGCTCTAAGCATGTATTTTCTATATATAACATATAAATAACAGAAGAAGATTGCAAAGAGAAAAAGAACAATGAAGGATCAAGGCATAATCAGTGATATAGCATATCAAAAAGTAAAAGGCAAAAATTGTGCTTAAGGGGATGTGAATAGTGTTGAGGGGAAAAGGAAAAGGAAAAAAAAATAGTGGCTGTACTAGAAATGGAAGTTTGAGAAGGAAAAAAAAGCTGATGGAGACGGGATTATCTTTTTATACTTGTTACATGTTTTTTGCATCAAAATTTCATTACCCTATCAAAGTTCATTGTAGAACATTGGAGAAGATAGCAGAACATAAAAAAATTGTTACATCAAAATTTCATTGTAGAACATTGTAGAATACTAAGGAACCTATCATATTCCCTTTTCCGCTGCTGTCTCTCCACTCCTATCTCTATCTATTTAGGGTATACCGGACAGGAGATCAATACCCTATCTTATCAAGTTCCGAATGATAAAAGAATACAGTGGGAGAAGGGAGAAAAAATCATGTCACTGTACATCCTTCTATCTAAAAATTATCAATCTAACCGTACTCTTCTTGACATTGTAGGCAATGTGCAAAGCTTGCTACGATGGATCAAGAACCACAATGCATTGCAATAGCCACACAAACACATGAACTACATACCACGAGTACATGAACACCTTATACAATGAAGACACAAGCCCTAAGTCAATTTATACTAGTTACTACATGAACAAGCCACACAAACACATACACACATGACACAAATACATGAACACCCTATACAACCATATTAACACGAACCACACTATATATCGTTATACTATATAGGCCATTACCACACAAATACATACACACCTGACACAAATGTATTATCACCTTATACGTTCACATGAACACAAGCCCCAAGCATATGATATCGGCTCACTGGTTACTATGTTTTTTACTACAATTATTATTTCATTGAAGACTAGCTACTCGTGTTTTCTTTACTAGCAATGCAAGCTGTATATCCTCCTTAGATTTTCTTCTCCAAAGCTCTCTAATGACCATACATACAGGAAGCCCACTAAACGTTGGAAATGAAGTTATGTCACTCATTTTCAAGTTAAATTATTCAAATATAAAGGTATCGTGTGCATATAATAATAACTATCTATTAAAATAACATACATGAGTAATTTTGAATGAAAATTCACTTTCACCTTCAAATTTTTTTCAAGATGTAATTGACATATTTATCTTAAAAGATGACATTTTGTGAACACCGAAACAATTAAAAAAATTCATCTGAAATTCAAGGCTAATGGAAACACAAATCCCAATCTAACAAATGCACATACTAACTATATATTATAGAACGTACAGAAAGACCACCACCCATGTCTACTAGGAGCCACCACCTAGGCTCACTAGCTTACTGATTATAGTAGTTGCCCGGAGATCAACTATTGCCTTTGCCTTTTTCTCCCAACGATTCCACACCTAAATCAATAATTAAAGATTTTCTTTTCAAGCATTAACTAAACTATTATTGTGAAACACCACTTAAAGCCAACCCTAAAGTAAGGGGGTCGGGATGCATATCATATTATTTTGCATGAATATATATATTTTTGGATGATTTTAAGTGCTTTAGAATTGTGGTCTACTAGGAGCCACCACCTAGGCTCACTAGCTTACTGATTATAGTAGTCGCCCGGAGATCAACTATTGCCTTTGCCTTTTTCTCCCAACAATTCCACACCTAAATCAATAATTAAAGATTTTCTTTTCAAGCATTAACTAAACTATTATTGTGAAACCCCACCTAAAGCCAACCGTAGAGTAAGGGGGTCGGAATGCATATCATATTATTTTGCATGAATATATATATATATATATATATATATATATATTTGGATGATTTTCTGTGCTTTAGAATTGCGGTTTATAGGTTAAAAGGCTTAGATATGCTTATTGAGTAGGAAGGGTAAAATGGTAATTTTACTTGAGGTCAAAATAGGAATTTAGCTTGAGGATTAAATAAGAGGATTATGTGGGTGAGAAAATAAGAACAACATTTGTTGTGGTTTAGTGGTTAGCGCTTTGGAATTAATCTCTAAGGTCATGAATTCAAATCCCATCATCTAAATTTTTATCATGATTATCTTAATTAAGTTTGAAATTTTGTTTTCTTGCATTCCATAAAAATAGGAATGTTGTCTTAGGGGAGACATGAAGAGAATGTCCTAATCTTATCATTGTGTCCTAAAAAGAATTCTAGAGGAATTCTTGTCCTTTTTATTACCTCTAGCTTTGTCCTAACATCTTCATAATTTAAATAAACTAAAATCCATTAAATCTCTTCTTTTAAATTCCAAAAAATTCTATGATAATTCTTCAACCTTGAATTTCGAAAATTAGTCTTGAAGGATAGAGGATTAGCTAAAAATGGGAGAGAAATTAGGATGAGTTTCCAAAAGAAATAAATCACCATGATTATACATTCAATCCTACATTCATGTTGTTCATATTTTTAGTGAAGAAAATCTGGAAATTTTCCAGAATTTTTGCAGACCAACTTTTCAAAAAATTCAGCCAGTAAACCTACTCATTTGCTGCCAGAAAAATGGTCATTTCATGTGGCATGAAGGCTGAAAATTCTGTGCAATTTTTGGACTGCACAAACTGTACAAAATCAGGAAAAAATTCTGGACAGTTTCGCCACTTTCAACCAAGAAAATGAAGCTGTTTTAATCCACCTTCAAGCCAGCAAAACTCCTTTGTTTTTCTTCAGAAAGAAGGCAGGAAAATTACCTTTAAAGGACCTTCAAATCCCCTCAAAAACCAGCTGCAAATCGGGCTGAAGAAATGCAGAAAATTCTGCACCAAAAGCCACCAACCTTCGAAATTTTGAACAAGTTGAAACAAGAAAAATTTTCAGCTTTGTCTCTCAAAGCCAAGGCTGAAGACCACCCTTCAAATCTCTGGAAATTGAACCTTTTTCAGCCATGGATTGAACACCATTGACCTCCATACTTACCTTGAGTACATGGACTCCATAACCACACCTCAAAACCCTCTCCTAAGATTACTCTATCCAAAACTCTTTTTGAACTTCAAAATAATTCCAGAATTTTACTCCCTTAAACCACTCTTGTATCAAGCTAATAAACCAGAATTTTCTCTGCCATTAAAGATTGCATTTCGGCCAGCCCTATAACCTGAACAAGCTTCATTCATTTCAGCAAAGTTAGCTTGTCCAGCCGGCACCATTGAAGAGCAAAGAAACCTCCCTTAATCAAACACTATTAGCTAATCTCTTACCTCAAACAACTCCACAATTTTCTCCATTTGAAATTTAAACAAAATCTGATCATTCCCTCTCTTTCCAGCTAAGACCGAAACTCCCATCTATCCTAGACCATTCGGCAAACATCATTCCAGATTTCGTGAAGCCTTTTCCCTCAGTTCTCTTCAAAACACCATGAACACTAAGAACACACGCTACTTTTCTTCAAGCCTAAACCTACTCTAAACACCTCCAATCACTCTCAAATACTCCAGATCACTTCTACTTAATCCCTAGACTTCATTTCTGATATTTATAACATAAAAACACGCTAACAAGAATTTTCAATCGGATCAAAATCAGCTTTTTCTTGAAGGTCTCAAGAACATCAACAAGGTAAATCAAGAACAACCTTCTTGTTCATCCTCTTCCATTCAATTCTCGATATACCTTTCTAATGCTCTCTCTCTCTCTCACACACTCTCTCTCTCTCTCACTCTCTCTCTCTCTCTCGGCCAAAACGGTTGATCAATAACCATGGCTGTTTTCTTACTCTTGGACAATTCAAGACCCTCACTCGTGTGGACCTTCTTAAATCTTCATCGAAGTAATCATCAACCAAGTATTTCTCCTTAACCTTTCTTTTTAATTCTGAATTCATGTCTCTTAGATGTTGATAGGGAGAATAGTATATGAATGGGAGATTGAGTATAAGCATATGTTTGAAGGGGGTGAGAGTAGGACATGAGAGTGATTGATCATGTTTAAGCTATATGGATTTTCTTGTCAATCAATATATGATCATTATGTCTTAAGAAAATTATGGAACGTCAAAGCACGTTAGATGAAATGACACCTTTGGTGAATAGGATTTTCATGTTCTTATCTTCATTGAAGCCATGGTTATGATTATGCTTAGTAGAGATTTTCCATGTGATAGCATGTGTAGATTTAAGCCTATGTTCATGAATGGATTAGTTTGTGGTTTGATGTTAGAGAATATGTTCATGATTCTTGTTAGCGAGTAGGAAAATTATGATCATGATCTTGTTGATCCTAAGTTATTTTAATTAGCAAATTTTAGTATCTTAATTAAAATTATTACTATATTTTTCCTCTAGGATTTCGAAATCTCTAGGAAGCTTTGGAAATGGGGTATTAAATGAAATATTGATATTTTACTAGTCAAATAAATAATATTTTTCATTAAAAATAATATATGCATTCGTATAAAATTAAATAAGATCTTTTTATATAAATGCTATTGATAAATAAAATATTAATGACCTTGTAGGCCTATAGTCATGAATATTATTCATATTTAAATTTGGTTGTTATTTATTAAACAAAATTTAACAAAATTTATTTATTATTAATTTTATTTATTACTAATTATTTATTATCTATTAAAAAATTAATTAAAAATTAATTGTAAATTTATTATTTATTTAAGTAACATTATTTTTAAATTACCATTTATTAATATTATTTAGGACTTAATATTATTCAAAATTCAAACCTTAGTTAAGTTATTAATAATAACACTCAAGATTTATTATTTGAGCCTCTAACTTATTAGCAATTATTTTTACAATCCCTAGTTATTTTAACTTATCAAGCTAGATTTATTTTGTAAAATCCTTTATCATATAGCCTTAAAGCTTAGAATATTAGGGTCATGATTGTAATAAGTTGAACTAGGATTAATTGTGTAAGTAAATATAGCTTGAGTATAACCTTATGTCTTGTGTTTACCCCAGGCAGGGTTAGGTCAGCCTTGGAAGACTTTTGAATTCGAGCAAGCAAAGGATCAGGTAAGTTCCTGCATGGAATTATTTGAAGACCAAAACTTACTGTGGCAAGCCAAATGTGATGTGTATGGACATTCCTTATGTAAAGGCAATTAAGGACTGTTTTTCCTTTTTATTCCAGTCAACCAAATCATTTGAAAATCAAACAAGCAGTTTTACACAAAATGCTAAATTCTTTCTAAAACCCAACTTTGACAAGAATTTTAGAAACCCTTAATTGCTATTTCCAAATAAAACAATGTGTGATCAATTTTCTCCCAAGTGGGACAATCAACGTTGAGTACTCAATAAGGGTAGACCACCAGGACTAGTCTTTGAAGGGTTAGGGTAAGTCTCTCAGTAGGTGGCCACCTCTGAGGGGTGAGTCCTTCCTGGATAGGATGCCAGTCCGGTAGGTCATGCCGATCCGAGCTAGTAAGTTCCAATCATGTAGACTGTGTGTTTCCGGAGTGGACAACCGGTAAGTTTGGGTGTAGAGATGGAGGAGTATCTCACCCGGTGGGCCGTACACCTACCTTTTGTCAGCTTGCACAACGTGTGGCATTCTAACCGTTATTTAGTCATGGGGCCCAACGTGTGGTAACCCATGGCTACCCATTTGAGTGGTTGTTTTTATTGTACACCTGTATGGTTTGAGAAGCAAAACACCACTCTTTATTTTCAACACTTATTTAATGCTTGCCAGCATTTGCTCTTGTGAAACTTTTACAACTTGCATGCATGAATGATTTTACCTGAAATACTCAAAGAACACACTGGCTTACTGAGATTCTTATCTCATCACCTTTTATGCCATGTTTTCAGGTTGATCCAACTGTGGGGGTCAATAGCTAGATTAGTTGCCTATGCTTTGAAGACTTCATGTTATTTTCTTTATGTGATGTTTTGAGAAAATGTAGCAAAAAATTTATTTTGTATTTGTTCCTGTACTTATCTTTTGGGTTGTAATAAGTTTAATTTTAAAGTATTTATTTTATTTTATTATATGTGACCTAGTTAGAAAGACCACTTGTCCTTTGGACGGGGCGACATCCCCGGCCCTGTTGGGCCCAGGCAGTGGGGTGTTACAAGTGGTATCAGAGACTAGGTTTAGGCAAGTATTGATAGAATCTGTTTTGATTTATTAAGTTCAAATCTTTTATCGACCTGTCTTGTTTATACTGTAGGATGGTTAGAATGATTAGAACCGCAAGGAAAGGGCAGCAATGGCATCCTCCCATCCCTATCTACCCAGAAGACCTACCAGTGCCTCAACCTGCAGCTCAGCCAGCACCGCAGCCAATTATTCCCCTGGATGATAGCAGTGACGATGAGGTCCAGATCATTGAGCCACCCCCAATACCTGTGATAGACTTGGTTACTGACAGTGAAGACGAAGAGATCGATATGGAATATGTTCCCCTCCCTCCCAGTCCCATAGTCGACTTGACAGCTGATAGTGATGACCTAGGGGAGATAGATTATGAATCTCTACCTATACCTTCCTTTTTAACCCTACCCAATCTGTTTGAAACCGAGGAGAGCTCTAGGTGACCCGGGAAGGAGCCAATAGATGGGTTTGCAAATGGGGCTGGGATAGACCTCACTAGGAATTCTGGGGGATAGTTATATGAGGCCGACTGTGAAGATTCTGATGAGGACTAGGGAGGCTAAGTGATGCTACGATTGGGATGTTTTATTTACTGCTTTCCATAAATTCCTATGCTAAGGATTTTATTCATGTTCACTGCTTTAATTCCGAATTTATGCAAATAAGAGTACCTGAGTACTCTAAATCTTGAGAAAAATCTATATGCAATTCTTTATACAAAATTTGCATCTAATTTTCTTTCGCTTAAAGTTAAATGTGAATGCATGCTCAATTTGGATATTTTAAACTTTGATGCATAAACTCATTATCTGGGGCATGGTTTAGAATGGCACCCAAGCATCATGCAGCCACATCCAGCAGAAGGGTTCCTGAGACAGAGCCCGTGACAACGGAGTTTGATACAACTCAAATGCCATCACCAAACCTGGGAGATGAGAACGAACTGGAGCCAGAAATGGGATCGGAGAAACCGGTTAGCGTAACTATGACACAAGTGTTCCCCAAGGTGATGAGATTCTGCAAACCCTGACCGACCGAAGGAATCCGAAAGGGGAAGATGAGGCATTGGAGCGGTTCCTGAAATTTCAACCTCCTATCTTCTTGGGAGAGGCCAAGCAAGTCCAGAAAGCGGAACAATGGGTGGAACAAATGGAGGATATCTTTGCCACACTCCAGTATACTGAGAAACGGATGGTGAAGTTTGCTGCATTCCGACTGAGGGGTCCAGCCCGGGCATGGTAGCAACGGGTTCAGGATGACTAGGAGATGATTGACCAAGACTGGACAAGGGCCAATTTTGTGGAAGCATTCCAAGCCGAGTATATTCCCCAGTGGATAGTTGAGTTTCAGAATCTAAAGCAGGGAGGTATGACGGTAGCTCAATACGCAGCATGATTCACCCAATTGTCAAAGTACTGTAAGAGGCTAGTAGACAACGAGCAGAACAGAACGAGGCAAATTTTTAAGGGTTTAAGGCAGGAGTTAAAAAGGGCGTTGGCACCTTCTCCACCGACGACTTATTCGAGGGCTGTGGATGTTGCCACCCTTACTGAGAATGAGGATCGCAACCGAATGGCACCACGACATTTCGTACCGTCGAGACAGCCGCCGAGACCTTTTCAGAGGCAACAACCTAACAAGCGCCCTACCAACCAGCAGTGGAAGAATCAGGGAAAGCAAGCCCAAACATCACCGGTTGGTCCTGTGCAGAATCTTCCAATATGCCTGCACTATGGGAAAAAGGGCCATACTGAGAAAAACTATTGGTCCAGAGGGAGTGAGCGGAAGTGCTACCACTGCGGAGACCCGAACTATCTGCGGAACACCTGCCCTAGACTTTTCCGAGTCGGACAAGGGAACCCAGCTCAAATCCCGAGGCCCAATCGAGCTAATGCCACGGGAGCTTCCGGGAGTGGAACGCAGATGCCGCAGGTGAAAGCAAAAGTTTTCGCTCTCAACCGGGAGGAGGTTGGAACTAATGCATCAGTAGTGGAAGGTACGTTTATTATCCAAGGTCGTTCTGTTAATGCATTGATAGACCCTGGATCTATCCATTCCTATTTAAACAAGAATTGTGCATATCATTTGCGTTGGGATGGAGTAGAACTACCTTTTACCTTGTTAGTGAGTAAGCCTTTGGAGAAAATGGTACCAGCGGATCGGTATGTGCAGAATTGTAAAATTGAAGTGGGGAGAGTAACTTTGGAGGGAGATTTAATAGTCTTAGCTATTGATGATTATGATTTGATATTGGGAATGGATTGGCTAGCGAAGCATGGGGCTAGAGTAGACTGTAAGAATAAGTCGGTTCAGTTCATTAGACCAGGATATGATGTGTTAGAGTTCAATGGAAGAAAGGTAAAAGAATTGATGTTTTTGATAGATGGGGCTAAAGCCCGGAAATTGTTGAGGCAAGGATGTTAGGGATATTTGGCTTATGTGATAAACATGTCAAATGACCAGTGCACTCGGGAGGATACCGAGGTGGTAAAGGATTTTCCCGACGTGTTCCCTGCGGAACTCACTTCTCTACCTCCCAATCGAGAAGTTGAGTTCACCATTGATCTAGTCCCAGGAGCAGAACCGGTGTCTCGAACTCCATATCGGATGGCACCGGCGGAGCTAAAAGAATTGAAGGAGCAGCTAGAAGAGTTGGTAAGATATGGCTATATCAGACCTAGCACGTCACCCTGGGGAGCACCTGTGTTATTTGTGAAGAAAAAGGACGGGACTCTAAGGTTGTGTATTGACTACCGGGGCTTGAACAACCTGACCATCAAGAATAAATATCCCCTACCGTTAATTGACGAGTTATTCGACCAGTTGCAAGGATCCAGTTGTTACTCCAAACTGGATTTGAGGCAAGGCTACTATCAAGTGAGGATAAAGGAGGAAGATATTCCTATGATGGCCTTCAGTACAAGATATGGTCACTATGAGTTTGTGGTGATGCCTTTCGGGGTAACTAATGCACCCGCAGTATTTATGGATTTGATGCATCGAGTGTTCCAACCCTACTTGGACAAGTTCGTGGTGGTCTTCATCGATGACATACTCATATAGTCCAGGAGGCCGGAGGACCATGAGAACAATTGAAGTTGGTACTGGAAAAGCTAAGGGAGCACAAGCTTTACGCTAAGTTTAGCAAGTGCGAGTTTTGGCGGATAGTGTGGCATTTCTTGGTCACATGGTGACCAAGGATGGGATCAAGGTGGATCCAGCGAAGGTTGAAGCAGTTTCGGACTGGAAGCAACCAGAGAACATCACAGAGATTTGAAGCTTCTTGAGATTGGTTGGCTACTACCGGAGGTTTCTTAAGGGGTTTTCAACGCTAGCATCTCCTATAACCCAGCTGCTGAGAAAGGACATACCCTTTGTTTGGAATGAAAAATCTGAAAAGAGTTTTCAAGAGTTGAAGTGGAGGTTAATGACAGCGCCTGTGTTGAGTCTACCGAATGTAGATAAACCTTACGCACTATATACTGATGCTTCGAAGAAAGGCTTGGGAGCAGTTTTGATGCAAGATAGGAAGGTGATTGCCTACGCTTCTCGGAAGTTGAAGCCGCATGAAGTCAATTATCCCACCCACGATCTAGAGCTAACTGCCATTGTGTTCGCTTTAAAGAAATGGCGGCACTACTTGTATGGAGCAGAATATGAAGTGTTCACTGATCACAAGAGCCTGAAGTACATCTTCACCCAAAAAAAACTTGAATTTGAGGTAGCGAAGATGGATGGAATTTTTGGAGGAGTACCGTTGTCCTATCAACTACCACCCCGAGAAAGCCAACGTCGTTGCTGATGCCCTGAGCCGGAAAGTTAGAATGGCAAGGCTAAGGGTACAGGAGATTCAAGTGGTTCAGGATATGTTGGATAGAAGAGCAGAAGTGCAAGAAGAGAGGATTATTATTAGCAATCTGAAGTTGATGCCAGATCTAAGGCGGGAAATTGTTGAGGCACAACAGAATAATGAGGAATTTCAGCTTTTCAAGGACAATGAGCTTAAACGGCAAGACAGTGAATTCCGATAGGACGAAGCGAGAGTTTTATACTTTCGAGATCATTTGTGTGTACTCGAGGAGCACCAGTTGAAGGACATAATTTTAGAAGAAATATATAAGAGCAAGTACGTCATTCATCCGGGAGAGGTCAAGATGTATCAAGATCTGAAAAGGACTTATTGGTGGCCCGGGATGAGCGGAACGTGGTTAAGTATGTCTCAACGTGTCTAACCTATCAGAAAGTCAAAGCGGAGCACAAAAAGGTGGCAGGATTATTACAACCGTTGCCAGTACTGGAATGAAAATAGGAAGAGGTGACCATGGACTTTGTTACCGGACTCCTTGTGGCAAGGACCCAAAAGGACGCCATATGGGTAGTGGTGGATCGACTGACCAAGTCGGCGCATTTATTACCTGTGAATGTAAGGGATTCAATGGAAAAGTTGGCTCAGACCTATGTGCGAGAAATAGTCAGACTACATGGAGTGCCTTCAAGTATTGTGTCCGACCGTGATCCGAGATTTACATCCCGGTTTTGGGACAAGTTTCAAGAATCGATGGGTTCTAGTCTGAAGTTCAGTACGACGGCACATCCGCAGACCGATGGGTAATCAGAAAGGGTTATTCAGATATTAGAGGATATGCTGAGAGCCGGTGTATTGGATTTCGGGGATAAATGGATCGAATGTGTGCCATATGCGGAGTTGTCATACAATAACAGTTATCAAGCTTCGATTGGAATGGCTCCGTATGAAGCTCTATATGGACGTAAGTGTCAGGTACCGCTATACTAGAGTTGGTCGGAGGACGGTCACATAAGCAAATCGGGAGAAGTCTGTGTTCAAGAAATGTTGGACAAGGTCAAGTTAATTAGGGAAAGGTTGAAAGCAGCCTAAAGCCGAAAAAAGAGTTATGCAGACAATAGGCGGAGGAAGTTAGAATTTCAGGTGGGGGACGGTGTGTTCCTAAAACTGACACCAAATAGGGGAATTCTGAAGCATCCGAAAGGGGGGAAGCTGAATCCGAGGTATTTGGGACCGTTTCCAATAAAAGAGAGGATTGGGCCGGTAGCGTATCGATTGGATCTGCCAGATGGGTTGACGGGAATTCACGACGTATTTCATGTATCCCAGCTGAAGAAGTACAATGCCGATCCCGGACATGTTTTGAATGATGAGCCGTTAGTGTTGCAACCCGACCTGAGCTATGTGGAGAAACCCGTAAAGATATTGGATCGAAGTATCAAGACTCTCCGAAACAAGCAGATTCCGATGGTGAAGGTGCAGTGGGAGCATCATGGCATGCGGGATGCCACATGGGAAACAGAAGAGTGGGTAAAGCGGAAGTATGCCGATCTGAGATAGAGGTACGCCTGAATTTCGGGACGAAATTTTCCTAAGGAGGGGAGGATGTGAAACCCCACCTAAAGCCAACCCTAGGGTAAGAGGGTCGGGATGCATATCATATTATTTTGCATGAATATATATATTTTTGAATGATTTTATGTGCTTTAGAATTGTGGTTTATAGGTTAAAAGGCTTAGATATGCTTATTGAGTAGGAAGGGTAAAATGGTAATTTTGCTTGAGGTCAAAATAGGAAGTTAGCTTGAGGATTAAATAAGAGGAATATGTGGGTGAGAAAATAAGAACAACAGTTGTTGTGGTTTAGTGGTTAGAGCTTTGGAATTAATCTCTAAGGTCATGAGTTCAAATCCCATCATCTAAGTTTTTATCATGATTATCTTAATTAAGTTTGAATTTTTGTTTTCTTGCATTCCATAAAAATAGGAATGTTGTCTTAGGGGAGACATGAAGAGAATGTCCTAATCTTATCATTGTGTCCTAAAAAGAATTCTAGAGGAATTCTTGTCCTTTTTATTACCTCTAGCTTTGTCCTAACATCTTCATAATTTAAATAAACCAAAATCCATTAAATCTCTTCTTTTAAATTCCAAAAAAAATTCTGTGATAATTCTTCAACCTTGAATTTCGAAAATCAGTCTTGAAGGATAGAGGATTGGCTGAAAATAGGAGAGAAATTAGGATGAGTTTCCAAAAGAAATAAATCACCATGATTATACCTTCAATCCTACCTTCATGTTGTTCATATTTTTAGTGAAGAAAATCTGGAAATTTTCCAGAATTTTTGCAGACCAGCTTTTCGAAAAATTCAGCCAGTAAACCTACTCATTTGCTGCCAGAAAAATGGTCATTTCATGTGGCTTGAAGGCTGAAAATTCTGTGCAATTTTCGGACTGCACAAACTGCACAAAACCAGGAAAAAATTCTGGGCAGTTTCGCCACTTTCAACCAAGAAAATGAAGCTGTTTTAATCCACCTTCAAGCCAGCAAAACTCCTCTGTTTTTCTTCAGAAAGAAGGCTGGAAAATCACCTTTGAAGGACCTTCAAATCCCCTCAAAAACCAGCTGCAAATCGGGCTGAAGAAATGCAGAAAATTCTGCACCAAAAGCCACCAACCTTCGAAACTTTGAACAAGTTGAAACCAGAAAATTTTCCAGCTTTGTCTCTCAAAGCCAAGGCCGAAGAACACCCTTCAAATCTCTGAAAATTGAACCTTGTTCAGCCATGGACTGAACACCATTGACCTCCACACTTACCTTGAGTACATGGACTCCATAACCACACCTCAAAACCCTCTCCTAAGATTACTCTATCCAAAACTCTTTTTGAACTTCAAAATAATTCCAGAATTTTACTCCATTAAACCACTCTTGTATCAAGCTAATAAACCAGAATTTTCTCTGCCATTAAAGACTGCATTTCGGCCAGCCATATAACCTGAACAAGCTTCATTCATTTCAGTAAAGTTAGCTAGTCCAGCCAGCACCATTGAAGAGCAAAGAAACCTCCCTTAATCAAACACTATTAGCTAATCTCTTACCTCATACAACACCACAATTTTCTCCATTTGAAATTCAAACAAAATCTAATCATTCCCTCTCTTTCTAGCTAAGACCGAAACTCCCATCTATCCTAGACCATTCGGCCTACATCATTCCAGATTTCGTGAAGCTTTTTCTCTCAATTCTCTTCAAAACACCAAGAACACACGCCACTTTTCTTCAAGCCTAAACCTACTCTAAACACCTCCAATCACTCTCAAATACTCCAGATCACTTCTACATAATCCTTAGACTTCATTTCTGATATTTATAACATAAAAACACACTAACAAGAATTTTCAATCGGATCAAAATCAACTTTTTCTTGAAAGTCTCAAGAACATCAACAAGGTATATCAAGAACAATCTTCTTGTTCATCCTCTTCCATTCAATTCTCGATATACCTTTCTAATGCTCTCTCTCTCTCTCTCTCTCTCTCTCTCTCTCTCTCGACCGAAATTGTTGATCAATAACCATGGCTGTTTTCTTACTCTTGGACAATTCAAGACCCTCACTCGCATGGACCTTCTTAAATCTTCATCGAAGTAATCATCAACCAAGTATTTCTCCTTAACCTTTCTTTTTAATTCTGAATTCATGTCTCTTAGATGTTGATAGGGAGAATAGTATATGAATGGGGGATTGAGTATAAGCATATGTTTGAAGGGGTTGAGAGTAGGACATGAGAGTGATTGATCATGTTTAAGCTATATGGATTTTCTTGTCAATCAATATATGATCATTATGTCTTAAGAAAATTATGGATGGTTAAAGCATGTTAGATGAAATGACACCTTTGGTGAATAGGATTTTCATGTTCTTATCTTCATTGAAGCCATGGTTATGATTATGCTTAGTAGAGATTTGCCATGTGATAGCATGTGTAGATTTAAGCCTATGTTCATGAATGGATTAGTTTGTGGTTTGATGTTAGAGAATATGTTCAAGATTCTTGTTAGCAGTAGGAAAATTATGATCATGATCATGTTGATCCTAAGTTATTTTAATTAGCAAATTTTAGTATCTTAATTAAAATTATTACTATATTTTTTCTCTAGGATTTCGAAATATCTAGGAAGCTTTGGAAATGGGGTATTAAATGAAATATTGATATTTTAGTAGTTAAATAAATAATATTATTCATTACAAATAATATATGCATTCGTATAAAATTAAATAAGATCTTTTTATATAAATGCTATTGATAAATAAAATATTAATGACCTTGTAGGCCTATAGTCATGAATATTATTCATATTTAAATTTGTTTGTTATTTATGAAACAAAATTTAACATAATTTGTTTATTATTAATTTTATTTATTACTAATTATTTATTATCTATTAAAAAAATTAATTAAAAATTAAATGTAAATTTATTATTTATTTAAGTAACATTATTTTTAAATTACCATTTATTAATATTATTTAGCACTTAATATTATTCAAAATTCAAATCTTAGTTAAGTTATTAATAATAACACTCAATATTTAGTATTTGAGCCTGTAACTTATTAGCAATTATTTTTACAATCCCTTGTTATTTTAACTTATCAAGCTAGACTTATTTTGTAAAATCCTTTATCATCTAGCTTTAAAGCTTAGAACATTAGGGTCATGACTGTAATAAGTTGAACTAGGATTAAATATGTAAGTAAATATTACTTGAGTATAACCTTATGTCTTGTGTTTACCCCAGGCGGGGTTAAGTTAGCCTTGGAAGACATTTGAATTCAAGCAAGCAAAAGATCAGGTAAGTTTCTGCATGGAATTATTTGATGACCAAAACTTATTGTGGCAAGCCAAATGTTATGTGTATGGACATTCCTTATGTAAAGGCAATTAAGGAGTGTTTTTCCTATTTATTTCAGTCAACCAAATCATTTGAAAATCAAACAAGCAGTTTTACACAAAATGCTAAATTCTTTCTAAAACCCAACTTTGAGAAGAATTTTAGAAACCCTTAATTGCTATTTCCAAATAAAACAATGTGTGATCAATTTTCTCCCAAGTGGGACAATCAACGTTGAGTACTCAATAAGGGTAGACCACCAGAACTAGTCTTTGAAGGGTTAGGGTAAGTCTCTCAGTAGGTGGCCACCTCTGAGGGGTGAGTCCTTCCTGGATAGGATGCTAGTCCGGTAGGTCATGCCGGTTCGAGCTAGCAAGTTTCAGTCATGTAGACTGTGTGTTTCCGGAGTGGACAGCCGGTAAGTTTGGGTGCAGAGATGGAGGAGTATCACACCCGTTGGGCCGTACACCTACCTTTTGTCAGCTTGCATAACGTGTGGCATTCTGACCGTTATTTAGTCATGGGGCCCAACGTGTGGTAACCCATGGCTACCCATTTGAGTGGTTGTAATTATTGTGCCCCTGTATGGTTTGAGAAGCAAAACACCACTCTTTATTTTCAACACTTATTTAATGCTTGCCAGCATTTGCTCTTGTGAAATATTTACAACTTGCATGCATGAATGATTTTACCTGAAATACTCAAAGCACACACTGGCTTACTGAGATTCTTATCTCATCACCTTTTATGCCATGTTTTCAGGTTGATCCAACTGTGGAGGTCATTAGCTAGACTAGTTGCCTATGCTTTGAAGACTTCATGTTATTTTCTTTATGTGATGTTTTGAGAGAATTTAGCAAACAATTTATTTTGTATTTGTTCCTGTACGTATCTTTTGGGTTGTAATAAGTTTAATTTTAAAGTATTTATTTTATTTTATTATATGTGACCTAGTTATAAAGACCCCTTGTCCTTTGGACGGGGCGACATCCTCGGCCCTGTTTGGCCCAGGCAGTGGGGTGTTACAAGTGGTATCAGAGACTAGATTTAGGCAAGTATTGATAGAATCTGTTTTGATTTATTAAGTTCAAATCTTTTATCTGACCTGTCTTGTTTATACTGTAGGATGGTTAGAATGATTAGAACCGCAATGAAAGGGCAGCAATGGCATCCTCCCATCCCTATCTACCCAGAAGACCTACCAGTGCCTCAACCTGCACCTTAGCCTGCACCGCAGCCAATTATTCCCCTGGATGATAGCAGTGACGATGAGGTCCAGATCATTGAGCCACCCCCAATACCTGTGATAGACTTGGTTACTGACAGTGAAGACGAAGAGATCGATATGGAATATGTTCCCCTCCCTCCCAGTCTCATAGTTAACTTGACAGCTGATAGTGATGACCTAGGGGAGATAGATTATGAATTTCTATCTAAACCTTTCTTTGTAACCCCACCCAATCAGTTTGAAACCGGGGAGAGTTCTAGGTGACCCAGGAAGGAGCCAATAGATGGGTTTGCAAATGGGGCTGGGATAGACCTCACTAGGAATTTTGGGGGATGGTTATATGAGGCCGACTGTGAAGATTCTGATGAGGACTGGGGAGGCTAAGTGCTGCTACGATTGGGATGTTTTATTTACTGCTTTCCATAAATTCTTATGCTAAGGTTTTTATTCATGTTTACTGCTTTAATTCCGAATTTATGCAAATAAGAGTACCTGAGTACTCTAAATCTTGAGAAAAATCTATATGTAATTCTTTATACAAAATTTGCATCTACTTTTCTTCCGCTTAAAGTTGAATGTGAATGCATGCTCAATTTGGATATTTTAAACTTTGATGCATAAACTCATTATCTGGGGCATGGTTTAGAATGGCACCCAAGCGTCGTGCAGCCACATCCAGCAGAAGGGTTCCTGAGGCAGAGCCCGTGACACCGGAGTTTGATACAACTTAAATGTCATCACCAAACCTGGGAGATGAGAATGAACTGGAGCCAGAAATGGGATCGGAGGAACCGGTTAGCGTAACTATGACACAAGCGTTCCACAAGGTGACCGAGATTCTGCAAACCCTGACCGAGCGAAGTAATCCGAAAAGGGAAGATGAGGCATTGGAGCGATTCCTGAAATTTCAACCTCCTATCTTCTTGGGAGAGGCCGAGTAAGTCCAGAAAGCGGAACAATGGGTGGAACAAATGCAGGACATCTTTGCTACACTCCAGTATACTGAGAAGCGGATGGTGAAGTTTGCTGCATTCCGACTGAGGGGTCCAGCCCGAGCATGGTAGCAACGGGTTCAGGATGACTGGGAGATGATTGACCAAGAATGGACATGGGCCAATTTTGTGGAAGCATTTAGAGCCGAGTATATTCCCCAGTGGATAGTTGAGAAGCGGGAAGATGAGTAACAGAATCTAAAGCAGGGAGGTATGACGGTAGCTCAATACGTAGCACGGTTCACCCAATTGTCAAAGTACTGCAAGAGGCCGGTAGACACCGAGCAGAACAAAACGAGACAATTTGTTAAGGGTTTAAGGCAGGAGTTAAGAAGGGCGTTGGCACCTTCTCCACCGACGAATTATTTGGGGGCTGTGGACGCAGCCACCCCTACTGAGAATGAGGATCACAACCGAATGGCACCACGAAATTTCGTACCGTCGAGACAGCCGCCGAGACCTTTTCAGAGGCAGCAACCTAACAAGCGCCCTACCAACCAGCAGTGGAAGAATCAGGGAAAGCAAGCCCAAACATCACCGGTTGGTCCTGTGCAGAATCTTCCAATATGCCAGCACTGTAGGAAAAAGGGCCACACTGAGAAAAACTGTTGGTCCAGAGGGGGTGAGCGGAAGTGCTACCACTGCGGAGACCCGAACCATCTGTAGAACACCTGCCCTAGACTTCTCCGAGTCGGACAAGGGAACCCAGCTCAAATCTCGGGGCCCAATCGAGCTAATGCCAAGGGAGCTTCCGGGAGTGGAACGCAGAAGCCGCAGGTGAAAGCAAAAGTTTTTGCTCTTAACCGGGTGGAGGTTGGAGCTGTTGCAGCAGTAGTGGAAGGTACGTTTACTATCCAAGGTCCTTTCGTTAATGCATTGATAGACCCTGGATCTACCCATTCCTATTTAAATAAGAATTGTGCATATCATTTGGGTTGGGATAGAGTAGAACTACCTTTCACCTTGTTAGTGAGTACGCCTTTGGAGAAAATAGTACCAGGGGATCGGTATGTGTAGAATTGTAAAATTGAAGTGGGGAGAGAATGTTTGGAGGGAGATTTAATAGTCTTAGCTATTGATGATTATGAATTGATATTGGGAATGGATTGGCTAGAGAAGCATGGGGCTAGAGTAGACTGTAAGAATAAGTCGGTTCAGTTCATTAGACCAGGATGTGATGTGTTAGAGTTCAATGGTAGAAAGGTAAAAGAATTAAAGTTTTTGATAGCTGGGGCTAAAGCCCGAAAATTGTTGAGGCAAGGATGTTAGGGATATTTGGCTTATGTGATAAACATGTCAAATGACCAGTGCACTCGGGAGGATACCGAGGTGGTAAAGGATTTTCCCGATGTGTTCCCTGCGGAACTCACTTATCTACCTCCCAATCGAGAAGTTGAGTTCACCATTGATCTAGTCCCAGGAGCGGAACCGGTGTCTCGAACTTCGTATCGAATGGCACCGGCAGAGCTGAAAGAATTGAAGGAGCAGCTAGAAAAGTTGGTGAGACAATGCTATATCAGACCTAGCACGTCACCCTGGGGAGCACCTGTGTTATTTGTGAAGAAAAAGGACGGGACTCTAAGGTTGTGTATTGACTACCGGGGCTTGAACAACCTGACCATCAAGAATAAATATCCCCTACCGTTAATTGACGAGTTATTCGACCAGTTGCAAGGATCCAGTTGTTACTCCAAACTGGATTTGAGGCAAGGCTACTATCAAGTGAGGATAAAGGAGGAAGATATTCTTAAGACGGCCTTCAATACAACATATGGTCACTATAAGTTTGTGGTGATGCCTTTCGGGGTAACTAATGCACCCGCAGTATTTATGGATTTGATGCATCGAGTATTCCAACCTTTTGTCAGCTTGCACAACGTGTGGCATTCTGACCGTTATTTAGTTATGGGGCCCAACGTGTAGTAACCCATGGCTACCCATTTGAGTGGTTGTAATTATTGTGCACCTGTATGGTTTGAGAAGCAAAACACCATTCTTTATTTTCAACACTTTTTTAATGCTTACTAGCATTTGCTCTTGTGAAACTTTTACAACTTGCATGCATGAATGATTTTACCTGAAACACTCAAAGCACAGACGGGCTTACTGAGATTCTTATCTCATCTCCTTTTATGCCATGTTTTCAGGTTGATCCAGTTGTGGAGGTCATTAGCTAGACTTGTTGGCTATGCTTTGAAGACTTCATGTTATTTTCTTTATGTGATGTTTTCAGAGAATGTAGCAAACAATTTATTTTGTATTTGTTCCTGTACTTATATTTTGGGTTGTAATAAGTTTAATTTTAAAGTATTTTTTTTTATTTTATTATATGTGACCTAGTTATAAAGACCCCTTGTCCTTTGGATGGGGCGACATCCCCGGCCCTGTTGGGGCCAGGCAGTAGGGTGTTACAATTATAATGTGATCGTCATCCTTAATTTTCTTCAATACTTACTATGTTATTGTAAATGCAAACTACTATTTATTATTATTATTTTTAGTAATTAAGTATTATTATACATGTTGATATTGATTCTAGATAAAATAGTGCATAAAATAAAAATTCTAATCCTCCAAATTAAATGGTTAGAAAGAGAGAGATGCATTTGCATGGTGAGAGGGGGAAATTAAGAATGAGGGGAGTGATGTGTTTCAAAAATGTTACAATTGCTATAATTTGAGTACTCTTGACCTATTAACACCATTAGTGTACTAGTTACAATTTAATAATGCTATGTTAGCAATAGTAATAGTAGTATTATGTTTTCCTCTCTTGTTGTTTTTGAGTAAATACAAATAGTTATGAGGCCTGGGGGGGGGTTTGAAGCGAGCTGTTTTGTAGAGCAGGAGCTAATAAATGTAGTAGTGCAACTTGGGGTACTATATTATTTGGGTATAGTTGCTGCCCAGAGTTAGAGATGAACTCTTATTTACTATACTAATTATGAAATTAATTTGATTAATGGAAAAGCACTATCCCACATGCTAATAATTTAGGCACAAAAGAAAGGAAGTATATATATGCTACCATGGCCTACCTACCTCTTAGGTGCTAAGATTATTATTCACTTTGCTGTCACATTTACGCCTAGGAATTCAGCACAGCATAGCATAGCATAGCACATCATCTGAACACAACATAGCATAGAACAGCAGCCAAGTGAAGACAACATTTTTCATTGGGTAGAGAAATTTTCTAAGTGTATCAAAGTGTTAGTGCAAAGCCACCAAATCGACTGGCACTAGATTTGATTAATGTGAGTAATTATTCAGCATTTTGTTGTCTCAACATGAAATATTAAAACAAGAAGAAAAGAATGGGGAGTTGGTAGGGTTGTTTTGTTTTGTGAAGATGATCCTTTACTAATTGATTGTGTGACACATTGATGAAGAGTGAAAACTCAATGCTATTTCTAGTCTAATAACTTCTCCTTTTTTCTTTGAAAAGAAATCTGTGTGTGTACTTAACTTCATAGAGGATCTCTTCTCAAGTTATTGAGCATTCTAATACTTGCTATATTTCCTCTCTCAATCAATGTCACCTCTGACCTTACTCATAACATAACAAGTTGGTTAAGTTAGTAGAATTTTAATATTAATCCTGGACACTTTGGTGGTAGGGACATGCAGAGAAGGGAATGGATGAATCTTGATTTTGAGAAGGATTGCGCGGCTGCAATTAACAAAGGAAGGAACAGAACAAGCAAATACTTGTTGCATGGACTTATGGCCTACAAAAACTCAGCCCATCACTTGAAAGTTTTTTCCAAGTCAAAGCCGAAAAGTTTGTGTCTTTAGGAGTATAAAAGAAATTTAAAGAAGAAAAGGTCTCCAAATCTCAGCGCCGGCCTAACAATGAAATGGACTTAAGACATCGCAACACACAGCCTAATTTCATCTGTACTAGAAATGCAATGGGTAAGCAACTAAAACCTTCACCACTCAAACTCAAAACAAGGTAACAGTCCTCCTTCCAATGAATTTATCATAACTTTTGTTTGAGAAGTGGGACAGTCTTATCTTTATTTTTGTGTAATCCCTCACAACTGCTAACCTACTCATAAATAGAATCGAATAGAGAATGGCATAAGGATTCAAATAGAGTATAATAAGAGGGGAAAGCAAGGATAGAAGATCACAAATGTCAAAATAGGCCATAAGAAAGCAATGAAATCAAGTACTCCAGGCTTCTGCTAATACACTTACCACTGACAAGCAACACTTCCATTTTCCAATGAGTGAGACATACTTGTAACATCCCATTAAAGAACAAAAGGAAATGAACAGAACAATTGTAAAAAGCATCCCACTAAAGCAAACCACTGAATCCGTGACTGCCCGTGTACAAATACCTTGAGAAAATGCTCTATATAGATACACATAAGTGATTTACTTTGTAGCTGACAGAGTTTATTGAATATAACTGGGCAAACAAGTGCATTATGTATATGGGAGAAGAATACATTTTGAGCACTTTTGACTCATTAAGTATCTATGCCCACGTGCCTAGTAAAGGACTATGCGGAAAGATCACAAGAATGTTTCTTATGTGCAGTCAATATTTTCTCCACAACACTTGCTATTATTCCTAGTGATTTTTTTGTTTGTGCGCAATAAACACCCCTTTACATGGAAGCTCATGAGGTCTAGTTAGTTGGCATCTAAGTCCAACAGAAATCTCTAAAAGAGGTTTATCTTGTAGCAATGTGGAATTTTGAACGAAATGAAAGTGAGCCATGAATATCAAAAGCTGTGGCAGAGGAGTGTAGAAATCTGCATTCTAGCAATTGATAAGTAATTGACAAGATATGATTATTCCAGTCAGCTATTGATGATAAGTACAACAACATTGTTAGTGGAGAATACTAAATCTGTATGAGCAAAAAACATTATGAGATTAAAGAGGCAATAACAACAAATAAAATGATTATTATAAAACAAATTTGGTAACCAAGTTCTACAAAAATTCAAGCAATAAAACTACCAAAATCACGTAAACACATCCAATAAGATGACATAATGTCAGCTATACTATACATGTAGAATCATAATTAAATAGCTAGATACTTCCGTGCATTATCCATTAATCCATAAATTCCTGATTAACAATTGACCAGAGAATAAATTGTAGAATGTACAGAAAGACCACCACCTAGGTCTACTGGGAGCTACCACCCAGGCTCGCTAGCTTACTGATTATAGTATTCGCCCGAAGATCAACTATTGCCTTTGCCTTTTTCTCACAACGATTCCACACCACTGCACAAGGAAACACAGAAGTTAGGAAACACAAAAAATAAATTTTACTTGCATCAGCAAGTCCATCATTGCGAATAACAAAACTCCTTTTCTTTTCATGATCATAGATTGCACAGTGTATACCTTTTCTTTCTTACCTTCAATGAAAGGAGAGAGATAACAAAAAGACGAAAAAAGAAAGAGAACAAATGAATAGCGGGGAGGATGGAAACCAAGGCAGACTCTGCGGCCCCGAAAGGCACTGCAACGCCAACAGGAGAATGGGTAATGGTGAGAGGAGGGATGAATGAAGAGGTTGACGGTGAGGATGGTGATCGGCCCGACTCAGAAAGGAAAAAACTCGGTGGTTTTGGGATTCACAGAGGTGGAGTGAAGGAGAAAATTTTTCTCTGTAGAGTTGGTCTTGTTTGGCGCACAAACATCAACTCACCATGCCAAATATCCAATCGACACTGTTTACTTCAGGAGTTTTTCATCGGCTTAGCTTGGGACGCCTTTGAGCTTGAGCAAAAAACAGCGACAAAATAACGTCGTTTTATTCTTTAATTTGATCTTCTGATGTAGTCCCTTTCTGCTCGCAAGATGTTGCGTCCTCAAATCATGGCCGCAAAAGATATGGAATTGCACGGCCCGAATCCGCTAAGTATATAAGTTAATGATTGACCAGTTGCATCACATTAACATGATGAGATTGTGCAGGGTTGCACTGAAATAGTGAAATTATGTCTGGATTAGAATTGGGGTGGTTGCCAACCTACAACAATCGATTGTTTATTTATATTTTCTTTAGAAAAACTCTTGATACCCTTATTTTATTTTTGTTTTTACCAAAGAAAAGGTAATTTTTTTTAAAAAAAAAAAGGGGTTGCAACTGATACATTCAATTGGTCAACCGCCAACTGCGGCGCCCAACGTTACGATTGCAGTTGACCATTTTGGCCTTGGTCAACCATGACTATCTCTCTCTCTCCAGCCCAAGGACATGCATTTCAATAAATCGATGTTGTGGTTATAATTGTTCAGTGAAAATGAAAATAGAATCAAATCGACCAAGCCAATCCAATTTAAATCGAATTTTAATTTTTTAAATTGATTTAATTTAATTTAGATTAAAAAAATTATAAATTGATAATTTAGTTATTTTTTTTAAATCATATAATCTAACTCAATACAACCCGAATCAATATATATATATATATATATATAAAATTTATTTTAATTTTAAAACATAAAAAAAATATGAAAAATGAAATCTTATTGTGTTGACTATATGCTTTCTTAATTTTCATCCATTATTTACTGCTTCCCTCTTTCTTTCTTCCTCTCAATTCTTGACAGTGCCACTTTATAATTTACTAGTTAGTAGTCATCACTCACACCACTTTTTCCTTAGACACTTGAAAGAAGAGTTAAGGATGGAAAATAAACAAATTTAGTACATGATATGAAGCTAATTTATACTATTTAATTTATTAGTAAAGCATTCTATATATTTAACGCTATTTAATTCATATTATCGATATTGGGTAATATTTTGATATTATATAAAATTATGAATTTAACTTTGATTAGTTTGTATTATTAAGAAATGATTACTTTTTGTAATATTTAATTAATACTTCTACATATAATATTTTATCAACTGTTAGGAGTAGTTTATTTACATAATAAATTATGTACAAACCGATTGAATCAAAATAAACCGAACACAACCTAAACTGATGATTTGAAATTTTAAATAATTTAGTTTAAGTTCAAAATTTTCAAATCAAAATATTTGGGTTGAGTTAAAAACCAAATAAGATCGAACCAACCCAACCCATGAATGGCCTTAGTTGTGGTGTTGCCAAGACAACGTGGAGCGGAAATTCTAATATGGACCCACTTTACGTAGACCGCATACATTGAAGTGTTGTATTTCATGCAATAAAAATTATACAATATAACTCCTCAATATATGTGGTCTATGAGTCTATGATCCATGTAAAAATTTTTCAGGGCACATGGATTAAAAAAAAAAAAACAGAGGAACAAAACATAAAAATACGTTATGGGTCAAGACACTGGTTGGATCAAAATGGTAGCATTACATAAATATAGCATAATATAAAAGTTATTAGTAGTTATTATCTTTGAAAATGTTCACTATTTTAAAGATGGGAAATAATTCCAATGTGATTTTTCTTATAATTTTTTTAGCTTCTCAATAATTGGTAATTCTCAAATAGATATCTTGTTAGTTTACTATAAAAATTTCTTTGATTATTTTTAATGTTATCTTGCCAAGTTATTAGATATATTAAACCTCTGATAATATTCATATAACCAGTTTGCATCCCTTGACCACGATAGGATGAAAATAGAGGAGAACTAGCGTTTTGAATTGTTTTTGTTTAAGAAAAAGTTCATTATCCATCCGAAAATTTGACCAAATTTTACGTTTTCATTCAATGTTCATTTCATCTCCAATCGATATCTTAATTTTCAATTTTTTTTTTCTTAAATTTGCCATCTCCAACTAGTTAACCAGTAAGTCAATGTCACTAAAGTAGTCAAACACTTATAACGGACTGGATTGTGGATCGTTTCTTCCAAATTTCTCCCTCATTCTCCTCTTCATCCGATTCGACAAGTGTCCTTCCCATCATCTTAATTTATTTTTTACAAATAAATATTTATTATTTAGATTATTTATATTTTTTTTTCAAATAAAAATTTATTATTTTAAATTATTAATTTATTTATTTAGATTTATTATTTATTTATTTTTTCAAATAAAAGTATACTATTTAAGTTATAAAAGTTTATTTTTTATATAAAAAAATAAATAGAGACGATGGAAGGAATGTTTAACGAATCTTTAATGGTGGGGAGAAGATGAGAGAAGAATTTACTGGAGAAGATCTGTACTTGAAAGAAAAAACTATTTTCTTTTGGAAGCACTCAAGTTGAAGTATTGTTGCTGCTTGTGCGGGTCTCAAAGGCCAGGCAAAAATATCAAAACTCAGTATGAAGTCTCGGAAATGGCGGTGGCGGTGTACAAAGCATTTTTTTTTTCTTTTTTTCTTTTTACATTCGATGAGATTTGGTCAGATTCAATTGAACATGGTAGTGTAGGCATTTACAAGGACGGAATGGGGAGGGGGGGTGGCGGGGGCACCCTCCAAAATTTTTTAAAATGTTTAAACTTGTCTAAAAAAATTTTAAATTTTTTAAAAAATCTTTTAAAATTTAATATTTCACCCTCATTTTTTTTTTTAAGTATAACATTACCCTTTTAATATAATCTGGTCTGCAACACAAAATTTTTGGTTCCACCCTTGAACATTTACAGAAGTATTTTGTTTGTTGTCTTGCATTTCTAATTTAATTCAGGACAATATAGTCGGATTTAAAAAGATATATATAATGTATTTGGTTTAAGAAATTATAATTATGTTATGTATGTAATGATTTTCTGCTGTAGTACATCTTATTATATCCCTTAGGAGTAAAAAACGATATATATAATGTATTTGGTTTAAGAAATTATTATTATGTTATGTATGTTATGATTAGAAAGTTCTGCTGTAGTACATCTTATTATATCCCTTAGGAGTCACAGGTATGTCTTCTTTTTTTTTTTATTTATCAAAATGTAAATGATTAATATTGATCAAAAGATATTTACAGAATGGCTTACTAGTTAACAGTCAAAAGGACTATGAACTAGTAGTGGTCAATACAAGTCCCAAAATTTGTCTAACATCAAAGTACAAAGTAAAAATAACAGTGTACACATATGTTTTGATCCTTTTAGCAATTTCCAACGGTTGGCAAGCTACACCCTCAAACAACACTCTATTACGGGCATTCTAGATGTAATATAGAGTGGCAAGCAAAGCAGTAGCCTTAGCCTTAGCAATCCACGACGTACCATGGTTGGTATGCTTGTACCACTGAAGGCAAGAGTTGGTCGAATTCATTGCGTGTGGTAAGCCCAGCCAAACTTTAACTTCATTCCAAATAGTCGTTGAAACCGAACACTTGAAAAATAAGTGGTAAGTCATTTCCGGTAGTGCCTTACACAGTGGACAGGACAAGTCATCCAACCGGAAAACAAGTGCATCTTTGGTCTTCAGCCATCCCCTAGCACATAACCAGGCCATGAATGAATGCTTGGGGGGTTAGGCCCTGTTTCCAAATAGTATTGGCCCAATAAACTTTTGATGAAGTAAATCTAAGGTAGTCATAAGCTTGAGAGGTGAACAAAGAGGTACTAGTTGCCCAAGTGTGAAGAAGAACAGTAGCGTTGTGAGAACCCTGTTCCCGTTCAAGGATCATATCTCTAATTTCCAATAGCCTACGAAACAGTGGGGAATGGTCCCTATGATGTTCAAAACAGATCTACCCTTCGTGTAGTAGTGGTCTACCCATTTAACCCACAAGGATTGTTTTTTTGCATGTATGTCCCAAATGATTCTAGTCAAGAGCGCAGCATTCCAAGTCTGTAAATGTCGCAATCCAAGCCCTCCCTCATTTTTGGGAAGGCAAATATCCTTCCAAGCAACCATTAACTTTTTGGAGTCCCACAAGAAATCCCGAGCCATCCTCTCCAATTGACTAATCACAATAGATAGAGTAGGAAGGATGGACAATCAGAAACACTCAACCCCTTGAAGTACAGACTGGATAAGTTGGAGGAGCCCAGCAAAAGAAAGAGAGCGTGTAGACCAATGGCCAATGTAAGAGTCAATTCTATCCAACAAGGTCTATAGCAAGAAAGGCGGATTCTTCCAATTGTGATTGGTAAGCCAAGGTAGCGAAATAGGAAGTGGCTAATAGGAATGCCCGTATCAGCCAGAATACCCTCCTGATCAGTGCTACTAAAACCAGCTAGATAAATATTAGATTTATCCCTATTAACAGCGAGACCAGAGCAACAATTAAATTCCTCCAGACAATTAAGAAGAATCCGAACAGAAGAATGGTCACCCTTGGCAAACAACATAATGTCATCAGCAAATGCAAGATGTGTGATCCTTAAAGCCTGGCATTGGGGATGCAAATGGAATATAGTCCCAAGTGTGTGCACTTTGATGACACGAGAGAAATATTCTAAGCAAATGACAAACAGCATAGGAGAAATCGAATCCCCTTGTCGAAGACCCTTTGCACCTTTAAAGAAACCCTGCATCGTCCCATTGATAGCAACTGAGAATGATATAGTAGTAACATATTGCTCAGTCTAGTCCACGAAAAGATGCGGAAACCCCAGTTCATTTAGTAAATCTAGTAAGAAAGTCCAGCTAACAGAGTCATATGCCTTCCTTAGGTCCACCTTAACCGTACACCGAGGAGAAACTCTTGTCCTACTATATGCCCGCATAAGCTCCTGAACCATTAGGATGTTGTTCGCCATGAGCCTGCCATGAATGAACGCTGACTAGGAGATGTCCATAAGAAAAGGTAGAACACTATTAAGCCTGTCTGCAAGAATTTTCGAAATGATCTTGTACACCACATTGCAGCAGGAAATAGGTCTATAGTCCCATACCCTCTTCGCATGATCAAAATTAGGAACCAGAGTAATAACTGAATGGTTAATCTACTTGAGGATTCTTACAAATACAAAGAATTCCCTAACCGCATTACAGAGACTCGGAGCAACAGTACCCCAAGCTTTCTTGAAGAATAAGGCAGAGTAACCATCTAGCCCCGGTGCTTTGCAGTCACCAATATCCCATAGGGCCATTTTAATATCCTGATCTGTGACCTCCCTAACCAAGTTAGCCTTCATATCATGAGGGGGCATAGGCCCAACACGAACATAATCCACATTGATGCGCTGGCACTGTGCCCTAGTCCCCAATAGTTTACAGTAGTATTCAACAAATTCCTTAGCTAAAGCCTTTGGACTATCTGTCATAGTACCATCCTCCTTGAGAATCGAAGCAATGAAGTTTCTTTTTTTGTTCCGTTTGACTATGTTAAAGAAGTAGTGCGTATTCTTGTCTGCTTGAACGACATACTTCCCTTTTGCAAGTTGTCGGTAGAACTTTATTTCTGCCTCCGCAAGATGCCAGGTTGACAGCTTACACTTCTTGTACTGCGAAATAAGGTCCATGTCCCGAGGGTCTCTAAGTAATTGCTCTTGTGCACTTTGGACAGCACTGTTTGCTTGTTCAACACGAGCAGATAGATGAGAGAATTCTAGGCTGTTTAATCTCTAAAAGTCCTTCTTAAGATCTTTTAATTGGCGACAGAGAGTGCACTGGGTGGAAACCCATGTATGAACGATCGCATACTCCTTTGACCAAGTCAAGAAACGAGTGGTGGTCAGTCTAGAAATTAAGGAACCTAAACGGTCGCACTACTCCCCCCTGGTTGTCAACCAGTGACCAAAGGAAGGGGTTGTGATCAGGCAAACAACCAATGGGGAAGAACTCCACGGATGCCTGGGTGTGGCTCTGGAACCATATCTCATTACCCATAACCCTGCCCAGCTTAGACCAAACCCTCGAATTTGTCCAAGTAAACTGAGGCCCCACATAGGGAAGATCCTCTAGGCCTATCTCCGCACAAATGGAAGCAAAATCCTTGATTTCATAATTCAATGGCAGGATACCACTAAACTTGTCATCCACATGTAAATAGTTGTTAAAATCTCCCATAAGGATCCATGGCTCCGAGAACGTGGTAGAAAAGTACTGAAAATCCTCCCATAATGGCCTTCATGCAATAACATTATTGCAAGCATAGACAAAAGTAAAAAAATAAGTAACATGAGTAACCTTACAGGTGATGCGTATAGTAATAGCCTGAGCCAAGCAATGTACAAGACATCCACCTTAGATCCGTTCCATAAGATGATGATGTGTTCGGACTTGGGTGTAAAAATCATACAAAACTAAGCATATTCTTAATCAAGTTTAAATTAAGACGTTCTACCCAAATCACATATATGAGTAAGCGTACTCATCATTAACCGAGCATAGGGTTCAAACGAATGTCGATCCTCAAGGAACACATAGACATTAATCATATTTCTTTTATTGTTTAACCGATTCGATAAAGTGAAAAATAAATAAAAATAAAAATAAAAGAAAAGAAAACTAAAAATATATACATTTCAATGATGGAGAAGAATGTAGCTCAAGCCATTGTTTAGACAACCATGATCTTAAAGAACCCAATCATTATCACAACTAATTATTCCCTTGGAATCATAAAGGATTAAAGTAGACTCACTTTGATGGTCAATCCACGGAATCACTATCTTCTAGATAAATTAGAATCACTTGGTCCGTCTCAACTAATTCAACCAAAAGATGCATTAAACATAATCCTTAATTAAATTCCCTTAGTCTCGAAAAATTCAAAGCGTGAAATTAATTAATGAACCCTTGGTCTCAGAAGATATCAATTAACCTTCAATTACCAGTTATAAGCAATCAACCCCCTTTGGTCTAGCAAGTCAATAGCCAACAGAATATGAAATTAATAAATTGAAACTACCATCAACTCCCTTTGGTCCAGCAAGTCTATGGATCGAACCAACCAACTAATCCGTAATAAGCACAAGTAATTGAATACGAAGAATAATAACCAATTAATCAAAAGATCAAACAACTCTAGAAATCATGAATATCTAAACAACGTTGAATTACAATAAAATAATTAACATATCATTATCAAGAAAAAGAAAACAAAGTAAAAGAAAGTACTCATAGACAACCTTCCTTCTTCTTCCTTAGAAGACCTTCTTGTACAACCTTCCTTGAACTCTTTATTTCTCTCGAGAAAATATTGGTGATGCACTCTAAAATATGTCTAAATCCCTACATTGTGTAGCTCCCTTTCCTAGGGTAAATTGGACTTTATTTATAGGCTTACAAAGTTCCTAAAAGAATCTAAGTAAATAAGAAGTAATTACCTAAAAATAATCTAAAACAAAAAAGGATTAATAAAAGCAAAATAAAAGTCTAAGAAAAACCTAAACAACAAAACACTAAATAAGTCCACTGTCTTTGATTTTGTGAAATTGAAGAATTGGAAATCAAGTTTGACTTCAATTTGGACTTTGCTTTTGCCTTCTTGTGCTGAAATTGCAATTCTGTTGAATTGCTGAAATTTGGTTTCCAATTTAGCCGTGAAACTACTGAAAACTTAACAACTGAAATCCACTTTGTTGTAATCGGCTCGATCTAGCCGCAATCCCAAGCCCCTAAGCCACCGAAATTCTGTTTTTCACTTTTTGTTTTGCATTGGCTTGCTGAGCCGAATTCTATCGAATTTCCTTTGTTCTCTTACCTTAGCTCAATTGAGCCACTTACCAATCTGAGCTGCTGCCGACTTTGTCTTCTTGCATTGCTTGTTTCAGCTGCTTCTTTTGCTGCCCAGCATTGTTGACCTTCTCCTTTGCACCTGGGCCCCACCGATTTCAATTTGTGTTGCTTTTGTTGTCGGCTTTGGCTTGTTTTCTAGCCATGAACTACCGAATTTGTCTTGTTGATTCCTTTTTCCAATTTCAATTGCACTACTCCTGTTCTTCGCAATTTCTCTATTCTTCCAGTGGCTAACCGGCGCCGGCTGTCCTTCCTGGGTTGGCGCCGCCTACATTCTTTTTTTGTTGCGATTGTGCTTTATTCTACCCCTAAAATATGAAATAATGCAAAAAATACATTTTCAAGGGTAAAATCTCAAATATAAAGGAATATAACTAGTTATTGAACAAAATATATCACGAAATGACCTTAAATAACTAGGAAAAATATGACTAATTTAGCCCATATCAATTCCTCTACACTTGAATCTTTACTTGTCTTCAAGTAAACACTTAATCATGCAATTAAAACAATTTATTTCTTTGCATATTCATTCATAACAAAGCCATAATTTCTTTCCAACCTTAGACACAAAATTGTCATTCATTCACCTTTTAAAAACCTTTGGAAACTCATATATTAAATCAAATAATCCCAAGGCCATCAAAGTTAAGTTAAACAAGCTTATATCTAGTACATGAAAATTATTCTACTTCTCAAGCAAAAACATAGATAATATAAATCATACAAGTCAAGTCATTTAACCAATTCAAGCATTATAAACTCAAATTTACAAAACTCAAGTTAATGAAATAAGGAAAACACTCCACTCATTGTTTTTTCTATGACCTTGGGAATTGATAGCCTCAAGTGTATGGATTTCTCTTCACACACCGTATTGGCCCCCTTTACAGTCATCACTCATCCTTTTTTTTTTCCTAACAAATTTTCAACATTTTCCTCTTTTCTTTGCCTTTTTACCTTCGGGATAGTCTCAAGAGAGTGCACCGAATACACTTGCTACTTCTCCCCATATTGACCCCATCTACAGCAAAAGGTCTTCAACAATCATTAATAAAAGAATTTTTTCAACACAATTTTTTTCTCATATATAGGTTTTTTTTTCAACTAAATTTTTTTCTCTCACATTCCTTATTTAAAACTCAAAGTTAAGCAAATTTTAAATCCATAATACAAGAATTAATCAACAACTCTTCCCATATTTCATCACATCATCTATATTCAAACTCAAAGAATAAAATAAAACTCAAATACCAAATATAACCAAGGTTAACTTAAATTCTCAAGACTTAGCAAAATTCAACTTAATATATAAGTTTACCTTTTTAATAAAATCTTACCATACTGAATGACAAATTCATATCCAAAGTTAAAAAGAAAATCATATCTTCATTATAAACAAATAAAAAAAATCCAACAATTAAAACAATTCAAACATACATTATCAAAAATCCCTCAAACATATATAATTGGAAATCCATTAAAAATCACAAAGATGCACTTGAGAAAATGTTAAATCTCCCCCCCACACTTAAATTGAATATTGTCCTCAATGGTCTAAAATAGCACACTAAAGCATAACCAAGGGACCAAGAATGTAAAGAAGGAAGAGAAAATAATACTCCCTAAGGCATATTAGCTCCATGAAAAGTCCAAATTTCAAATTCCAAAGTAACTCAACAACAAGAAAACGTCAAGATAATTAATAAAAACTTGGACCAAGAATATCACCAAACTACTCCCCCACACTTAAACTGGACCATGTCCTCATGGGCCAAAAAATAAACACAATAAAGCATCTCCAATGGGACCAACATTGAAAAAGGGGTAGAAAGTTTAAGCAATACTCCCCAAGTGTAGATTAGTTCCAAGATATGAGAAATTCATTCTTCAAGAAGTTGGAAGAGTTATCGCCCGCGAACTTCAACCGACAAATAGAAAGATGAACACACAAGTAAAAGCATATGAGTAATTGAAAAATAAAAAGCAAGGGAGATGAAAGATAGAAAATCAAAGCCTTTAAGTCCCCCTCGAAGTAGAGTCCTTGTCTCCAAATTGTCCAAAGGGCTCACAAGATCCACTTCTTGTCTCACACTTTGCAATTGGTGCTCTTTTCAGTAAAGAATGTTTTCAAACTTTTGATTCTCAAGAAATACAAGACAAGGAGACTATCCAACGTAGATAGCAAAAGTACAATGCCAACCAATTTTAATTAACACAGCAAAATACCACAAGGAGGTTCAAGATTTCCAAATTTGCAAAAATTTCAGAAAAAATACATAGCTCACCTTTAGAAGCAATCACAAGATTTAAAAACCATTCTATGCATTTTTTTTCCACCAAATAAACTCAACAATGATTCGTCCATGTCTAATTTTTTTTTCTCAAAAACACATATGCATAATGCTAAGAAATTCAAGAGGATAAAATCGAGAAAGTTTTACACCACTATGTTCCCCAACATATAAGTTTTTAAAAAATTTTTAATCTATGGGGGATAATGTATAAGAAAAAAAATAATGTGAAGAAGAAGAAGGGGAAAACGAAGATGAAGGGAAGGAATAAAAGTATCATTCTAGGGGAATAAGAAAAAATAAAATAAAATAAGAAAGAAAAATAGAAGAACAAAAAAAAAAAAAAAGAAAAACAAACAAGAAAATCAAAGAAAAAGAAAACAAGACGAAAAAGACAAAATAAGAAAAATTTTGAGAAGAAAAGAAATAGGGTAAGGGAACAAACGAGAAAAAAAATAAAAAGATTTTTTTTTTTTATAACATTCCAGAACGGAGCCGGCGCCAGTTCTGGGCCTCAGCCGACGCCGGTTGCATTCTGTCTGGGTTTTGTTTTGTTTTTTTTTTGTTTTTTTTGTTTTTTTTGTTTTTTTTGTTTTTTTTTGCTAAAACTATCCTAACTGAATGCATGACCACAATACATTTAAAATCAGAATTCCTAAAGTAAACTAAAAGTAAAAATTGTAAATAAAGAAACAACTAAGAAAATAAAATAGTTCATCTCCAATATCGTGTTAGTTTAAGTCTAAACCTGAAAATATAAAGAGTTAGTATTGACTCAAAATTATAGACGTAAAAATCAACAAATTAAGAATACCATTATTACACATTTTTCACATTAACATTGGGTTAGTAAAATTAAATAAATGAATATAAAATAAATACAAACATAGAAAGACAAGTTAGTGATTATAAACATGTATATACATATTTACATATTTACAACATATAGCGAAATTAATTATACAAACAACAACATAGGCACTTCTTCATATAAGGAACATATATACATATTTACATATTTATCTATTTACATATTTACAACATATAGTGAAATCAAAATACAATTATACAAACAACAAAATAGGGCCCTTACTCATACAAGGAACGTATATACATATTTACATATTTACTTATTTACATATTTACATGGTTAAATCAACAAAATCCAAGATTTCATGCTATTGTTCCCCGACAACGGCGCAAAAAACTTGATGTGTCCGGACTTAGGTGTAAAAATCATACAAAAACTAAGCATATTCCCAATCATGTTTACATTAAAATGTTGAACCCAAATCACACATATGAGCAATCGTACTCATCATTAACCGAGTATAGGGTTTAAACAAGTGTCGATCCTCAAGGAATAAGTAGACATTAATCACCTTTCTTTCATTGTTTAACCGATTCGATAAAGTGAAAAATAAATAAAAAGGAAAATAAAAGAAAAGAAAACTAAAAATATATACATGTCAAGGATGGAAAAGTATGTAACTCAAGTCATTGTTTAGACAACCATGATCTTAAAGAACCCAATCATTATCATAACTAATTATTCCCTTGGTATCATGAAGGATTAAAGTAGACTCACTTCGATGGTCAATCCATAAAATTACTATTTTCTAGATAAATTAGAATCACTTGCTCCATCTCAAATAATTCATCCGAAAGACGCAATAAACACAATCTTTAATTAAATTCCCTTGGTCTCGAAAAATTCAAAGCATGAAATTAATCAATGAACTCTTTGTCTCAGAAAACATCAATTAACCTTCAATTACTAGTTCTAAGCAATCAACCCCCTTTGGTCTAGCAAGTCAATAGCTAACAGAATATGAAATTAATAAATTGAAACTACCATCAACCCCCTTTGGTCTAGCAAGTCAATGGATAGAACTAACCAACTAATCTCGTAATAAGCACAAGTAATTGAATACCAAGAATAATAACCAATTAATCAATCAAACAACTCTAGAAATCATGAATATCTAAACAACGTTAAATTATAATAAAACAATTAACATATTATTGTCAAGAAAAAGAAAACAAAGTAAAAGAAAGTACTCATAGACAAGCTTCCTTCTTCTTCCTTTGAAGGCCTTCTTGTACAACCTTTCTTGAACTCTTTATTTCTTCCGAGAAAATATTGGTGATGCACTCTAAAATATGTCTAAGTCCCTACATTGTGCACCTCACTTTCCTAGGGTAAATTGGCCTTTATTTATAGGCTTACAAAGTTCCTAAAAGAATCTAAGTAAATAAGAAGTAATTACCTAAAAATAATCTAAAACCAAAAAGGATTAATAAAAGCTAAATAAAAGTCTAAGAAAAACCTAAATGACAAAACACTAAATAAGTCCACCGTCTTTGACTTTGTGAAATTGAAGAATTGGAAATCAAGTTTGACTTCAATTTGGACTTTGCTTTTGTCTTCTTGTGCTAAAATTGCAATTCGTTGAATTGCTGAAATTTGGTTTCCAATTTAGCCATGAAATTACTAAAAACTCAACAACCAAAATCCATTTTGTTGTAATCGGCTTGATCTAGATGCAATCCCAAGCCCCTAAGCCACCAAAATTCTGTTTTTCACTTTTTGTTTTGCATCGCTTACCTTTGTTTTTCTGTTTCCTTTGTTCCCTTGCCTCGGCTCAATTGAGCCACTTACCAATCTGAGCTTCTGCCAACTTTGTCTTCTTGCATTACTTGTTTCGGCTGCTTCTTTTGCTGCCCACCATTGTTGACTTCTCCTTTGCACCTGGGCCCCACTAGTTTCAATTTTTGTTGCTTTGTTTGTTGTTGCTTTTGTTGTCGGCTTTAGCTTGTTTTCTAGCCATGAATTGCCGAATTTGTCTTGCTGATTCCTTTTTCCGATTTCAATTGCACTTCCCCTATTCTTCGCAATTTCTTTGTTCTTCCAGTGGCTAACTGGCGCCGGTTGTCCTTCCTGGGCTGGTGCCGCCTACATTATTTTTTTGTGACGACTTTGCTTTATTCTACCCCTAAAATCTGAAATAATGCACAAAATACCTTTTCAAGAGTAAAATCTCAAATATAAAGGAATATGACCTGTTATTGAATAAAATATATCACGAAATGACCTCAAATAACTAGGAAAAATATGACTAATTTAGCCCCTATCAGATGACCACTCTACCTCTATCTGACTCAGCCAAGTTATGTATTATCGACCAATTAGGGAATTGGTTTCAATGGATATTCTCAAGTCCATCAAAAGACAACTTTGTTTCTAGTAATCTAATAACATCCATACGATGTTTAGAGATAAACTCCCGAACCCCATGTTGCTTGAGGGTTATGTTGAACCCTCTATTATTCCAACATGCGACTCTCATTGGGAACTAACTAGTGCCCATTGGGCACCAATCAAGTCAAGACTACGGTCAGCATATTTTTTCCATACGGAATGAATGAACCTTGTGGCCTGCACGGTTGCCTTACCTGCTTTCACCATTGCCTTAGGAAACTCATCCATAGTGTCATCATTCTTACTTGGAGGGATCGTGGAAGTGTTTTGAAACTATACATGCACCCTTGAATTTGAACGTGATTGGAAACGCCTCGTACGCCTTCTCCTGGACTGCCCTCTCCTTTCCCATGGAGCATGTTGGTGAATGTTAGATGAATGGATAAACTATGCAAGGCAGGAGGTGTATAACGTGTAGGTAATAATTTGAGTAAAATAATAAAAAAATTTTGAGAAAATTCATCAATTTAATCCTTTTACTTTTATTGTTTAGTAGTTGGATTTTTTTCTTTTTTTTTTCAATTTTTTAGATCTACTGACTATTTTTGGGTAATTATTTTTCGTCTTTATGACCATTTGTGTCAGTCAAACCATAAACAATAACAGCAAATCTAGTACTTTACTATTTTCTCCACTTTAAATATTTATAAAAAATTAAATGGACCAAAATTGCCAAAACATAAAAGTGAAGAAACTAAATTAGCAAAATTTTTCAAATTATTATTGCAAATAAATTTGAGATTTTTACTTAACTTTATAGGAAAGCATATTATGAAACATTTGATAGTAATATCATTTCTATTAGCATACTAATTTAACGCGTTTGATATGATAATTTGGTACTACTAGATTTACTTGTATAGAAATTAAGCTCATGCAATGCCACTCCAACTTTTAGAATTTATCATTTTTACTCTATATTTCTTTTTGGAAAAAAAGTCTAAAAAACCTAATGTTTTAATATTTTGCCTATACAATTTCTAAGATTTTTGAGTTCCTCTTGTTTATGAAAGAGTCGACTAAACTTTTATATATCACCATCTCAATAACATACTTTATCACTCTAGAAAACATAAAAAGAACATTAAATATTGCTTTTAGTATCTCATGCATAAGACAAAGTTAAGAAAATTTGACAAAAAATATATATTATACCATTTCTTTAACTTTGATACTATACATTATGTACATGTAGCACAAAGAATTTCCATATAATCTTTTTGCATCTTCTTTTCTGATTTGTCTTTTAGAAGTGAAAGGAAAATGTAAACCTATATATAACTAAAATCTTTTTATCATTATAACATTTATTTTTTGAAAATTTTGTCAATTTAGTCTCTTAACTTTTATTTTTTTCTAATTTAGATTCCTTTTATTTTTTTAATTTTTTAGGCCCCTTAACTATTTTTAAGAACTTTTTTAGTCCTTATGACTCTTTCTGTTTACGAAATTTTAAAGTTGAGCGAATAGTCAAATTCATATTTGCCCTAATTGTTAACGATCTAACTAACAGAAACAGTTATAAGGAACAAAATAGTTACTCAAAAATAATTAGGAGACTTAAAAAATTGAAAAATAGAAAAGAGACTCCAACCAACAAACAATAAAAGTTAGAAGATTGAATTTGCAAATTTTCTAATCCCGATATGTAAATCTCTTAAATCTATTAATAAAGTACTGTGTGGTCTTCGTGGTAGTCATAAGACTAGTTAAATAACGTGAACCATGTAAATTATTTTGTATTTTTTTAATTCTTCACATTTTTTATTTCCGTAACAATATCGCTTTAAAATTTTCTAACAAAACGGTACAAGAGTTCGGGGTTTTTCAGTGTTCGATTTTTAGGATTTTTGAGATGGTGAAATTCCATTAGAAAAATAATTTAAGCAGTGGATTTCGATGATGGAAGAATGCAAATCTCTCAAAGGAAGGATATATAGCTAGATATGTTTTTTTTTTTTTTTGGTGGGGTTATGCTTTGAGAAAAGTTGTAGGACACTAATGGTATTATTATTCACATCATTACACATCCTATATGGACTAAATACATTATGGACCAAAATCTCTAATCGTGGGTTTAAGGAAGGTAGATCCAAAGTACACAATTAGAGGAAAGAACAAATTATTAGAATTGTCATAGGCCACCATGTCTTTATTGAGAAAGGAAAGACGAGGGTTAGATCTATGGTGGTACGATAACAACTAATCTTCAAACATATGGATGTTTGTTCTTGGTGAATTTTTTAGATTTTGGGTGATTGTTTCAAGGGATTAATGGGTTTAAACTTTAAAGGTAAGTATTTTATCCTTTGCAATAGTTATACTTATCTTTTTGAGGTAGTAAGATTCTAATAGTTACATATTTTTCAATTGAAGTGGAGTCTTAAAATCATATATAGTTGGAACATCCCATTGCAATAAAGCACCTCAACAACTTGGGAAGTGCACATAATTTTATGGGAGAGATGATAGCGTGAGGGAAATCCTACAATAGTGAGAAAAGATCGAGGCCTTCTAATATGAATTAGCGAATTATGTTGAACTCGACAACAACTATAAATGTTCATTAACCTAACAGAATTAGGAATAGTTAGGACTATTTTGATTTGGGCATCTAATTGAGTGCATCAATATTTTGTTTACTTGTTACAGAGTCAATCAAGTTAATAGAATTATAAATTAGGTTCAAGAAAAATTAGACATGGAGGTTTTGTTTAGCAAAGAAGGATGTGGTGAGTTTGAATTCCTTAAGTTAGAGGTCAAACATAGCTTAGATTATTTAAGCAATGTTAGAAGGTTATAGTAAAGATTCCATAGGTGGTGAAGACTAAAGACTAAATACAAGACAAGGTGAAAATCTCTCACTTAGAAATTTCTCTTTTATTTATCCTAATCTGATTTTGAATTAAATTTAATTGATTGGACGACCTAAACTAATTTGGTCCAATTGATTAAAATACTTAGACCAAGTCAAAAACACTATTTGAAACCTAATCCAAATTAATCTTAGATTGCAACTTAATAGATACTTGTGATGTTGATCGTGACAACTCTTTGCCACAAATAATGAGCCGTGTGTAACAACACATTATTATTCCCAAATTACAAACAAATGGTGATTCAACATAATCAATATAATGATCGAGTAATTGATCCATTTATCCTTGATATATTGAACACAAGTTGTGAAACATGTCATACTTGCATTGTTTCATTTATGCATATTTCTTGATTTCTAAATAGACTAATTAAAATGATACTGATATCCCTATATCGATTCATTTGTTCAAGAGGCCCAAGATATCACTCCTGTTATATAGGAGGGACAAATCCTTTATTTTAATCATACTCATCTTTTACCATAGTTCATAACATACCTAATTAGTACAATCATTTGTTGGAGGAAAACCAAAATAAAACGGATTTGCCTCTACCAAGGATCCTAATGAATTATGATCAATTAATTTGGTTAAAGATTGTACCTTTTATGTTGTATTTTGTTGATCGTTCTGATTGAGCATTTGAGCTAAATTACAAGTAGGACCTCACAAACCTTATCTCTATTAATAGGAATCACCCAAGCGAGGAGGCACAATTGCAAGAAGGGGGAGAGAATGCTCAAGTCAATGCATAAGGGCCATCATAAGGGCCATTGGTAAGAGCACGGGCCAAACATTTTCAAGCTAACCTCCAAGCTTATATGGAAACTCACTAGACATGGGATGGATCATGGACTACGTCAGAAGGTTGTCAAGAACATAATTGGATGATCATTCACATGGCCACTCAAGAGGAGAGTGATAAAGACCAAGGAGGGAAGCCTGGAGACTAAAGGAAACTGGGTAGAGAAGAACCGATACTAGTCATGAGGGAAAAACTGGCATTGGCTATTTTCTGAAGAAGTGACCGGCCGACAGAGATGAACAGGCACTGGTTCAAGGAGGTAAAGCTGGCTCCGGCTTTCCACTAGAAACCTTGGTTTGAAGTAGAGCAGGTAAGCTGGCAATGGTTCAAGTCACGAACCACTCCGAGCTATTTAATTTTTGACGAAATTAAATCTAATTTACACTTTTTTGAACTCCAACACTTGTATATTCTAAGGGGTGTTTAAATAGAGACTTGGCAATACCTTTTGGATAACATTTGATGATTATAAACAGTATATCTCTCTAAAGGTTAGGGCTATGGAGGTTACTCCTTGTTCTTGTTAGAATGTATGTCCTTTTAGACTAGGTTTCTGATGTAAATATCGGATATTTTAATAAAAGAATTTATTTTCAGAAATCTTTTGTGAATTTAATTTTCTTAATTTGTGCATAAATTTCATTTGGAAAAGACCTATTGTGTTTAAATAAGTGAGCTATGTGAATGGAGGTATTTCATAGTAAGGTATGGATCATGGGTTATTTAAACACATAAACGTTTGTTCTTAATCGATTGATGAGAATAGGAATCTCATCATATTTAGGTTATTATGTTATGAATTCCAAATGGAGAATGGCTTACCTTTAGCCAGTGAGTAGTCCACTCACTTCATGACATAAGCTTATTTTGAATACGTAGAACAAGACCTGTAGCAGTGGTTTCTAAAAGTACTATATGGTAGAAACCTAGACTACTACTGCTACAGCATGGACTAGTACTCTACGACTTGAGTATGAGTTGATAGTCTGACAAAGCTGGAAGCATGTACTTTGATATGCTATAGTTGAGGTTCTATCGTAGGGCCAATATACTTGCGTGTTGGGTATGTGTGATTAGTTAGTTAAGATAGACTTGTACAAGATAGTTTCTACACTATATTGCCCCTTGTGGTTGTCAGAATGATCTAAATATCCAGGGCCCTAGAAAACATGACTTGGATATTTGCTTTAGGGTAGCTCCCTTGGAAAGTGAAAACACTCCAAGAAGTCGTAGATCATTGGACTAGAAGCCTAAGGATGGTAGATGTCATTTAGAGGGGTATTAGAACACTTTTTTCTCTCTAAATGTATGGCGATGTGTAGAGAGGTATTTTAGTTATTTCACCTGTAGATCGAAGACTTTGCTAATGCAATATTGTCCTTGGGGTCAATATTTCTTTATGGTGATAGTAGGAAATATTTAAAATGTAAAATACAGCTATTTATATAGTATGAGTATTTTGGTCATTTTAGTAGCCAAAGCGATGTGTCTTTTTGGTCTTTGGAATAGCCCGTAAGTCCTAATTAATTCTGGGTTGAGAAATTGGTCTTAGTTGAGAGTGTTTTATTTTATTTGGGAAGTCTAATTTATTATTAGACTAGAATAAAATAAATTGAGAGAAATTTATTATTTGGTTTAATTGGTTAATTAATTATTTAGGGCTTAGGTCCAATTTGAATAATTAGAAAAATTAACCTGGATTTAAACTAGAGAAAAATAATGAATACTTAATTATTTATTGGGTTATTTATTTAATTAAGCTCAAGAAATAAATAATTAAAGTTTAATTATTTTTTGGTTCATTTGGGTTCATTAATTATTTATTGGGTTATTTAATTAATCCCAAAGAATAAATAATTAATGTTTATTATTTTGTCTTTTCAGGTCCAAAAAAAAAATATTATTTTCGTCCAATACCCTGGACTATAGGATTTTTCTGAACACAGTTCAGAAGAGTTTAGGGAGAAGCCAAAATTTATTTTGTTAATAATATTCGAGTGTTTGAAATATTAAATCCCGGGGATATTATTATTATTATCAAAATAATTATTGGCTTCATGACTCTTAGCTTTCTGTGTGGAAAAATAAAACAAAATTAAAAATTAAAAATAAAATCTCTCCCTCCCGTGCGTGTTTCTTGGTTTCACTGGCTTTTGGTTTGGTTTTTGTTAACATAAGAAGCCAACAAAAGCCAACCAAGAGATTGATAGAGACAGAGGCTCTTCTCATCCATTTTCTGTGTTCACTAACAAGAATTAGGGAGGGTATATTCTGAGAATTGAAGAGCCAAGCATTCATCGGAGGTGAAGTGAAAGGCTGACAAGCTTTGCACAGGAGGTTTCATCCTACAGAGGAGGAAGCTGTTTTTGTGATCTAATCCATTCTCCTTTAGTCTTCAAGGTTTAAGGCACTGAGAGGTATGATTTTAAAGCTTCCATGCTACTAGTATGCTTTGTTCATGATTTTTCTTTCCATTTTTGTTCTCTCGTGGATGCTCCTCTGTTATTTTCAAATCCTACAAGTGGTATTAGAGCATGTGATTTGATTGGCTTAGGGAGCATGTTAGTTAATAAAACATGGAGAAGATCATTATTTGGTGCTTAAACTTATGATCCTTCGTTGTTTTGGTATGGGATAGGAGGTTTTGTAAGCTTCACAGTGGAAGCATAGGACCTTCTGTAATTTTTGGTTTTAATAGTTTGATCGTGTAAACCCAATTTGGAAGTGTATAGGCGGTTGTGGTTTTGGTTTGGATGAGTTTTTGAATGAAAAATATCCAAAGAAGCCACTGCAAGAGAAACAAAAGAAAAAAAAAACGTAGACAGAATGCAAAAAAACATTGCGGAGAAGAAGGTTACTATTCCTAAGCCGCTGCATCCGAGCCGCCTGCTGTTTGTGTCTGGAGCCGTGTCAGTTGGAGCTGGATTTCTGCAGAAAATTGAAGCCGATTGTGCCGGATTGCAATTGCAAATTTGCAATTGCTACATTTCGCGCGGGGGTCGACATGCGGATCAACGGCAAAGAGGATCTAGAGCAGGTCGCGGGCGGGGCGGAGCGGCTCCCAGGTCGTAGCAGCTAGAGATCTGGTGCGGCGGGTGCACCGGGGGGCGCAGTGGACCACAAATGAAAAGGCGCTAATCTGGTGCAGCGGGCGTACATGGATTGCCAGTTATATTTTTGCAATTTTATTTATTTTTTTCTTTTTCGTTTTGGATCTCATACCAGGCGAAGTTAATATTTTTGCAATAGTTTATATTTCTGGAATATATTTGCATGAAAAATATTAGTAAGGGATTATTAGGATTAAACAAGATAATTAATTAATTAATTAATGTGTTTAATTCTATTATTTGGGCACTTAGGCTTAAAAATAAAAAAGCATGAAAACGTTTACTGTTTTCTGGCATGCTATTTTTTTATATACCTATGTGCACATTTTCTCAAAGACCAAAGTCTTTGGGAATATTTCTACAAGGAAAACATTTTTCTTTAAAAATTAAATGGTTATTTTAACTTGAACAAAAATTAATCCTTTGATATTTTCTCAAAGGATTTAATCCTTGACATAGAAAATATATTGGATTTAGATATTTTTGTAAGTTAAAATAGAAAGCCATTTTATTTTATTTTGTACAAGAAAAATTGTTTTGTTAAAAGAGCTTGAGACCAAAGTCTCTTAAAAGTTTTAATTGAAATTTTTTTGAACTCATTAAGTTTTAACTCAAATAAAATTAGTCCATGGAAAAATCTTTCAAAGGATATAATTCTTGACATAGAGATTTTAATGGATTTAGATATTTTATTTTTAAGTTAAGGAAAAATTTAATGGAAATTTCAAAAGGATGTTTTTCAGAAAACCTTATTTTAAAAGACTAAGTGGGACAGGGGTTCCAACGGCCCCACGGCTTCCATCACGATCCTCATTAGAGATTGTGGGTCTCCTCGCGTCACCCTGGGAGTGAACCCGTATAGGATGGGGATACCACAAGGATCTAGATCTAATGAAAGGATGTAATTAATAACTTGGGACACGTATTATAATCAGCCAGCCCACGTTGGAGGTTATAAGTGCGAGGAATGTCTATAGGAAATAAGATAAAATGGCCATCCCCTCGATGGAGTTATTCTCTAGATCATTACCTAGAAGGGAAATTAATTTGTGATGGTTAATACACTTAGCTTAGGGAACTGTTAATCTTCCTAAGAAGCTATGCCAGTTTTCCTAAGAGCTAAATTAATTTCAGTGCACAAATTTATTTTCACAAACTAAATTCTTTCTTTTATTTTTTTATTTTTCAGAAATGGTGGGAGGTTCTTTTAGTCCTTTGGCTGCTATTCTCTGTGAGAATAAGTTAACGGGACCAAACTATGTGGACTGGAAGAGGAACCTGGACATAATCTCACAGCCGAGAAGTATAAGTATGTCCTTTACTAGACCTGCCCTGTGATCGGGGAAGGTTCCACCTCCGAAGAGCGAGAGACTGAGAAGGTAGGGAAAAAGGCTAATGAAATGGCACGTTGCTATATACTAACCTCTATGTCTAATGTGCTCCAGTCAAAACAAGAGCACATGGCTTCTGCGTATGACATTAGTCAGTCATTGGCCACTATGTTCGCGGACAAGAGCCGGCCCGCAAGGCAAGAGGCTTTTCGAACTATAATAAACACTAAGATGGCTGAGGGAGCATCGGTCAGAGAGCATATGTTCAAGATGATTGTTGCTTTTGAGGAGGCAGAAATCTTAGGGGCTATCATTGACCTCGGGAGCCAAGTGGATATGGTTCTCGAATCTCTACCGGGTTCTTTTACTTAGTTCAAATTAAATTACAATATGAACAAGTTAAACATGAGTTTGACTGAGTTGATGAAGGAACTCCAGATGGTAGAGAAGATTATGAAGCCACAATCAAAAACCATAATTGCTAAGGCTTCTTCCTCAAGAATTGGGTCCAAGCCCAGAAAGTTCAAAAGGAAGAAGGGAAATGCAGCAGCCTAGCCCAAAAGCCAACCCAAAGATAAACCAAAGGGCAAGTGCTTCAAATGTGGGAAGAAGGGATACTGGAAAAAGGAGTGTCCAGATCTTCAAGCCAAGAAAAACCCCACAGGTAATGTTTTCTATCTAGAGTCTATATCAATGGTTGGATCAACTTCCACTTGGATTGTTGATTCAGGAGCCACTGATTATATCTGTAACTCCTTACAGGGGTTTAGAAAGATAAGAAGACTCAAGAAGGGCGAACATAGATTACGCGTGGGAAATGGAGCACAAGTCTGGGCCCTTGTAGTGGGAGAGCTGGATCTTGTGTTTTATTGTAATTAAAAAGTGGTTTTAATAAATATTTTATATGTACCTGATTTTCGTCAGAATTTGATTTCAGTTGCAAAATTGATAAATCAAGGATATTCTGTATCTTTCCATTATGGTATTTCTATCAGTAAAGATGGAGAAAATTTATGTACTGGGCACATGCATGGAGATCTATTTTATTTAAACCCTATTAATCATCAATCAAATAATGCTCAATCTGAACCTTTAACTAAGAAGACAAAGACCAATGCCAATGACTTATATCTTTGGTATCTAAGGTTGTGTCATATCAACTTAACCAGGATTCAGAGGCTAATCCATGATGGGCCTTTGGGCTCATTGAGATTGGAAAATTGGCCTTAGTGTGAATCCTGCCTGATAGGAAAGATGACCAAAAGGTCTTTTACCCCAAAGGCGGATAAGGCCAAAGAGGTATTGAGTCTTGTTCACACTGATATGTGTGGTCCCTTATCTACACTAGCTAGAGGAGGTTTTGAGTACTTCATCAATTTTACTGATGATTGTACAAGGTTTGGTTATATTTACCTGAAGAGGCGCAAGTCTAACTCTTTTAATAAGTTCAAGAATTTTAAGGCTGAAGTGGAGCGTCAGACAGGTAAATTAATCAAGACCTTACGATCGGATTGTAGTGGAGAGTACCTTATAGGTGAATTCAAGGACTACATGGTACATAATGGGATAGTACCTAGCTCTCTGCGCCAGGAACACCCCAGCAGAACGGAGTAGCTGAGAGAAGGAACAGGACATTAATGGAAATGGTCCAAAGCATGATGTCTCATGCTACTCTTCCAGTGTGTTTTTGGAGATATGCCCTGGAAATAACAACATAAATTTTGAACTTGGTGCCTTCCAAATCAGTACCTAGGACTCTCTATGAGATGTGGATTGGGCATAAGCTAAGTCTAAATCATCTTAGGATATGGGGTTGTCCAGCTTATGTGCTGGTCAAGGGAGATAAGTTGGAACCAAGGTCAGAATTATGCTATTTTGTTCGGTATCCAAAATGAACAAATGGTGGTTACTTTTATCATCCTAAGGAGCAGAAGGTACTGGTTAGTACAATGCTAGATACTTAGAGGTTGACCAAAGTACTTCCATGAAAGGTTTAACCAAGTTAGAACTCGAGGAGAAGTTATCTTCGGAAACAACTTCTTCTGACCCGATTGTGGAACAAGAAGAGGCACAGCCTCAAGAGCCTATATAGATGGTGCCTCGTTGTAGTGAGGGGAGTGTTTAGGGTTCCAGATAGATGGACTGGAGAAGCTTTTGAGCTGGTCTCTGACCATCAAGGACAAGACCCCACTAGATACGAGGAGGCTATTGCTGATGCCGATGCAAATCTATGGCATGAAGCAATGAAAGCCGAGATTGAGTTTATGTACTTCAATCAGGTTTGGGATCTTGTAGCTTCACCTGAAGGAATAAAACCCATTGGGTGTAAGTGGGTATACAAGAGGAAGAAGGGAGTAGATGGGAAGGTAGAAACCTTCAAAGCTAGGCTTGTGGCGAAAGGACTCAGAAAGAAGGGATCGATTATGAGGAAACCTTTTCCCCAGTAGCCATGCTTAAATCCATCCGTATCCTCCTTGCCATCACATGTCATTATGACTATGAGATATGGCAAATGGATGTCAAGACGGCATTTTTAAATGGCCATCTTAGTGAAGACATCTATATGTCCCAACTGGAAGGTTTTATTGCTGAAGGCCAAGAACATATGGTTTGTAAGCTTAAGAAGTCCATTTAAGAACTTAAGCAGGCATCGAGAGCGTGGAACATACATTTTGACGAGACTGTAAAGTCTTACGGTTTTATTCAAAACGAGGATGAACCATGCGTGTACAAGAAACTTGAGGGGTTTAATGTGATTTTTCTTGTCTTGTTTGTGGATGACATTCTACTCATTGGAAATGATGTAGGGTCATTGCCATCTACAAAGGTTTAGCTATCTAGTCAATTCAGTATGAAGGACTTGGGAGAAGCCAGCTATATTCTAGGGATAAGACTTCTTAGAAATAGAAAGCAGAGAATGTTAGGATTATCCCAAGTCACATACATTGACAAGATGTTGGTCAAGTATAGCATGGACTCATGCAAGGGAGCTCTAATCCCTTGCAGACATGGGTTGTCATTTTCTTCAAGTGACTGTCCTAAGTCTCCAGAAGAAAAGGATAGAATGAGTAGGATTCCCTACGCTTCGGCTGTGGGAAGTCTCATATACGCCATGCTGTGTGCTAGGCCAAATATCTGCTTTGCCATAGGCTTAGTTAGCAGATATCAGTCAAACCCTGGGGAGGTTTATTAACAAGCTGTAAAACATATACTCAAGTACCTTAAAGGAACGAGAGTTTATATGCTGGTTTACAGGGCTGATGATTTGGATCCTATTGGATATACAGACTCAGACTTCCAAGCGAATAAGGATGAGAGAAAATCTACTAGTGGATATATCTTCGCCTTGTCTGGAGGAGCAATTTCATGGAAGAGTATCAAGCAATCTTGCATTGTGACTCAACCAGGAAGCTGAGTATGTGACAGCTTCAGAGGCATCCAAGTAAGCAGTTTGGCTTCAGAAGTTTCTTTCAGAATTTGGAGTCGTGCCATATATAGATAGACCGATTGTGATGTATTGCGACAACTCTGGAGTAATATTACAATCCAAGGAACTTTGAAATCATAAGAAAGGGGTAGCACATTGAGATGAAGTACCACCTGATTTAGGATTTCATCCAGGGACGGGAAGTCGTAGTGGAACATATTACCTCAGATAACAATCTAGCAAATTTATTCACTAAGCCTTTGGCTAAGAGGGTCTTCAAGAGATACTTAGACGCCATTGGAGTGGGCACCTATGGACTTATCTAGTCTTAGAGTGCAAGTGGGAGATTGTTGGAATGTATGCCTTCTTAGACTAGGTTTCTGATGTAAATATAGGATATTTTAATTAAAAAATTTATTTTTAGAAATCGTTTGTGAATTTAATTTTCTTAATTTGTCCACAAATTTTGTTTGGAAAAGACTTATTGTGTTTAAATAAGTGAGCCATGTGAATGGAGGTCTTTCACAGTAAGGTATAGATTATGGGTTATTTAAACACATAAACGTTTGTTCTTAACCGATTCATGAGAATGAGAATCTCATCATGTTTAAGTTATTATGTTATGAATTTCAAATGAGGAATGGCTTACCTTTAGCCAGTGAGTAGTCCACTCACTTCATGACATGAGCGTATTTCGAATACGTAGAACAAGACCTGTAGTAGTGGTTTTTAAAAGTATTATATGGTAGAAACTTAGACTACTACTGTTACAGCGTGGACTAGTACTCTGCGACTTGAGTATGAGTTGGTGGTCTGACAAAGCTGGAAGCATGTACTTTGATATGCTATAGTTCAGGTTCTATCGTAAGGCCAATATACTTGCGTGTTGGGTATGTGTAACTAGTTAGTTAAGACAGACTTATACAAGATAATTTCTACACTATATTGCCCCTTGTGGTTGTCTGAATGATCTAAATATCTAGGGCACTGGGAAACATAACTTGGATGTTTACTTTAGGGTAGCTCCCTTGGAAAGCGGAAACACTCTAGGAAGTCATGGATCATTGGACTAGAAGCCTAAGGATGGTAGATGTCATTTAGAGGGGTGTTAGTACATTTTTTTTCTCTTTAAATGTACAACGATGTGTAGAGGGGTATTTTAGTCATTTCACCTGTAGGTCGAAGACTTTGCTAATGCAACATTATTCTTGGGGTCAATATTTCTTTATGGTGATAGTAGGAATATTTAAAATGTGAAATACAACTATTTATATAGTATGGGTATTTTGGTCATTTTAGTAGCCAAAGCGATGTGTCTTTTTGGTCATCGGAATAGCCTGTAAGTCCTAATTAATTTTGGATTGAGAATTTGGTCTCAGTTGAAAGGGTTTTATTTTATTTGGGAAGTCTAATTTATTATTAGACTAGAATAAAATAAATTGAGAGAAATTTATTATCTGGTTTAATTGGTTAATTAATTATTAAGGGCCTAAGTCCAGTTTGAATAATTAGAAAAATTAACCTGGATTTAAACTAGTGAAAAATAATTAATACTTAATTATTTATTAGGTTATTTATTTAATTAAGCTCAAGAAATAAATAATTAAAGTTTAATTATTTTTTGGTTCATTTGGGTTCATTAATTATTTATTGGGTTATTTAATAAATCCCAAAGAGTAAATAATTAATGTTTATTATTTTGGGCTTTTCGGGTCCAAGAAAAATAATAAATATTATTTTGGCCAAATACTCTGGACCATAGGATTTTTCTGGACACAGTTCAGAAGAGTTTAGGGAGAAGCCAAAATTTATTTTGTTAATAATGTTCGGGTATTTGAAATATTAAATCCCCGAGATATTATTATTATCAAAATAATTATTGGTTTAATGACTCGTGGCTTTTTGTGTGAAAAAAGTAAAATAAAATTAAAAATTGAAAATAAAATCTCTCCCTCTCGTGCGTGTCTCTTGATTTCACTGGCTTTTGGTTTGGTTTTTGTTAACATAAGAAGCCAACAAAAGCCAACTGAGAGATTGATAAAGACAGTGGCTCTTCTCATCCATTTTCTGTGTTCACCAAGAATTAGGGAGGGTATATTCTGAGAACTGAAGAGCCAAGTATTCACTGGAGGTGAAGTGAAAGGCTGACAAGCTTTGCAATAGAGGTTTCATCATACGGAGGAGGAAGCTATTTTTGTGATCCAATCCATTCTCCTTCAGTCTTCAAGGTTTAAGGCACTAAGAGGTATGGTTTTAAAGCTTCCATGCTGCTGCTATGCTTTGTTCATGATTTTTCTCTCAATTTTTGTTCTCCCGTGCATGCTCTCTATTTTTTTCAAATCCTACAGTTCTTCCTTTATCCAAGACCAATTAAGGGATTTGTTCTACCTTAGTCAATCTCTAAAACCAGTTGGATAATTCAATAAATCAACTACAGCTTGGGTCTTAGTTGTTTTAGTTCCTCTTTGGTTCTTATTTTTTGATTTGTTAAGTGCCTACACTTCCTATCCCTCTTATTTTTTGCTTTTTCTTGTTAAACCTTAGGTATTTGGGTATTGTATGGTAGATCTTTAAAACAAAATTTGGGATTCTAGTGGTTAGATTCCACTAAAGTTCTTGATTTGTGACTAAAGGTGTTAACTTATAGTTCCATTTTGTATTATATTATTCTATCTTCTCCTACTTTTCTCTTGTTTGTTTTTGTTTGTCCTTATTCTTGTTGTTTGACTTACCACACCAAGAGTTCTATCCAAGTGGCAAGAAGAGACCCTACCAAGGATCATATCAAGTGGTATCAGAGTAAGGCAAAGCTTTGATCCTTATCAAAGCTTGAAGATATTGAAGAAACTACCAAATTTACAAATTCCGTTACTAAAAAAGAACCCTAAAAAAGGTCCACTTTTTTCTTGACATCCCTTGTGATTCTTTGCAAAAACTTGCTCTTAGATGATAAATGTCAATACTTAAGGATGAAAATTTTCTTGTTGTTGTGATTATTTGGGCTCAAAAATGGTGGAAAATATGGTGTTATAGAGTTACAAAATACTGTCTACAAAGTGTTTGATAAACATCCTAAGAGAGGTAATATGGCTTTCTTGAAGGCTTTGAGCTAATGATTTGTTTCATTGTGATCCTTGTTATTGGTATACACTAAATACATACCAAACTTACTACTTGAATCCACCAATCATTGATATCTCTTGGGAATGTCATAGTTCATCTCTACTATTTCACTTCTATACATAGCTAGCCATTTTGCAAACTATTAGTATTAAATTGTCCTTTGTCTTCCCTTGATCTTATTTGTCTACACTCTAGTTTCTTGTTCTTGTTGTTGACACTTATTTTCTTTAAAATCCTTATGGTATCGCCTTAAATTACTTATGTTCACCAATTGTTTGATCAAATTTCCCTAAGACCCTAATTGAAGAATCTTAAGAGTTTAAGAGACCATCAAGTGAACTAAACCCTAATGAGTTGAGGAGGAATTGGTTGAACAAAGAGGGTGAGGTTATTATTGAAAGGGCTAAAGAGTGCAATTACGAGTAGTGAATGCAAACACTAAGGGAGTATAGTGAGGACTTCTTTACTCTTTTACTAACCAATTGCAGGTACAGTCTTATCCTACATTTTATTCTACTATGGAGCAAGGAGATGTCTCTTCTAGAACTAACCAAGTTGGGGGTAGTAGACCACGAGAGGCTTTTGATGTTCAGGAAGCCTTTGAGTCTATGCGAAGGAGTATAGAGGCCATCCAAATGAAGTTAACTGATTTTCAAACTTGTTAAGGAGAAACTTCCACTATAGCCCAAAAGAGGGGATATGAATGTCGAGAATTATCTATCCCTAACATTAGGGAAGGGTACATCACACCTCAAGTAAACTTCCAACTGGGAGAAGATTGGGATGAGTATTCCTTTGGAGGTTTTCAACAAGCTCCAATAAGAGGAGGTAGGAATGGAATAAGGGGAGGAAGAGGAAGGTTATGAGGAAGAGTGGGTGGTGTCAACCAAAATAATGTAAGGGGATTAAAGAGGGAGTTTGAGAGAGGACTAAATTAGGATGGGGGATGACAATTTGAGAAGTATAGACACCATATAGTGGAAATGGGATGAGAGCTAGGAGGAGAGAAGAAAATGATGATGAGAGAGAGATGAAGAATGAAAAAATGAAGGTAACTAGTTTCTAAGGGAAGAGTGATCTGGAGGTGTACTATGAGTGGGAGCGAAAAATAGAGATCTTGTTTAATTGCCAAGATTGTAGTGAGCATGAAAAGGTTAAACTTGCGGTTTTGGGATTTTCCAACTACACCTTGGTATGATGAGAACAAGTCCTTGCTAATAGAAGAAGGATGGGGGAGAACACGGTTGGGAATTGGGAGTTGATGAAGAAATTAATTAGAACACGGTTTGTTCCCCTCTACTATTATAACAAGTTATACCAAAGGCTACAAGTGCTCAACTAAGAAAATAAAAGTGTTGAAGACTACTACAAGGAATTGGAAGTTTTGTTGATGAGGGCCAATATGCAAGAGGATCCCCGAGCTACCAAAGCTAGGTTCTTGAGTGGACTAAATCAGGAGATAGCCAATATTATAGAGTTGCATTTATATGACTCCTTTAAGGAAATGGTCCACAAGGCTATAAAAGTGGAAAGACACGTGAGGAGGAGAACATTCATTAAGCCTACACCTAATGCCAATCCTACACCTAGCAAGCCAATGGTCAAGAAGGAAGGAGCTTTAAAACCACCACTTAAGGACTTCAACAAACCTAAAGAGGAATGGAACAAAGATAAAGGAAAGCCCGTGGAGAGACTCCAAATAAGTTAAGATATCAAGTATTTCAAATGTCTTGAGTATAGACACATGGCACATGAGTGTCCTAGTAAAAGGACTATGTACACCAATGCATTTGGAGATGTGTCCTCTAAAAATGAAGAAGGGGGATGGGGAGATAAAGCCACTAGTGGAGAAGCAGAGGAAGTAGGACAAGTGTGTTTTTTGCTTGGAATTGCTAGAAGGTCATTGATACTCAAGCTAAGGAAGATGAGCAACACCAACAAAAGGAGAATATCTTCTACAGTAGGTGTATTATTACAAAGGTGTCATGTAGTGTGATAGTGGATAGTGGGAGTTGTACTAATATGATTAGTGCAACTTTAGTGGATAAGATGATATTAGATACTATGAGGCATCCTTGTCCCTACAAACTATAATGGCTTAATGATATTGGGGAGATGAAAGTGAACAAGTAAGCCATGATAGCCTTTGACATGGGAAACGATAAGGATGAGGTGCTATGTTATGTAGTCCCCATGCAAGTCGATCACCTACTTCTTAAGAGGCCATGGCAATACGATAAGGTTGTGGTACATAATAGGAAAAAGAACACCTACACTGTGAGCAAGAAAGGAAAGAAATATGTTCTCTTACCCATGAATCCTAATGAAGTGAGTTTGGATCAAAGGATAATAATAGAGAGAGAAAAGAAAAAGGGCACTTAAGAAGGAGGTAAAAGGGAAAGAGAAATGAGATCCAATGAAAATAATAAGTGTATAAAAGAAAATAGTGTAAGTGAAAGAAATGAGAGCACAAAAGAAGACAGAGGGCAAAACCAAGAGAGGGGAGATAAGAAAAAAGTGAACTTTTTTGCTAAGGGTAATGAAGTTATAAAAGCTATAGAAGTAAATGAGCCGATGTTACTACTCTATTGCAAGGGTATTTATATAACTATTAATGATTTTACTTTTTTTTTTACCTCGTGACATTGCAGAAATTATTAAAGAATTTCAAAATGTGTTCCCAAAGGGGGTGCCCAAAAGATTGCCACCAATTAGAGGGATCGAGCACCAAATCAACTTCTTACCCAAAGCCGTCATTCCAAACCAATCGGCATATAGGTGCAACCCAAAGAAGGCCAAGGAGTTGAAAAGGCAAGTTGAAGAGCTACTCAAGAAGGGATAAATGTGAAAAAGTCTAAATTCATGTGAAGTTCTTATTCTCCTAGTACCCAAGAAGGATGGAACGTGGAGGATGTGTGTTGATTGTCATGCAATCAACAATATTACGATAAAATATTGGTACCCTATTCCTCATCTTGATGATTTGTTGCATGGAACACGTGTTTTCTCAAAAATTAACTTGAAATCTAATTATCATCAAATTAGGATTAGGGAGGGTGATGAATGAAAATCTGCATTTAAAATAAAATAGGGATTATATGAATGTCTTGTAATACCTTTTAGTCAATCAAATACACCTAGCACTTTCATGAGATTAATGCAGCATGTCTTGAGAGAATTCCTTGGAAAATTTGTTGTGGTATATTTTGATGATATTCTCAATTATAGCAAGTCACATGAGGAACACTAGTATAATCTCAAATATGTGCTTATTGCTCTTAGGAAGAAAGTATTATATACCAACATTGATAAATGCTCATTTTTCATAGAGAAAGTCACATTTCTTGGTTTTGTGGTAAGTTCTAAAGGCATAGAGGTTGATGAGAAGAAAATTAGGGCAATTCAAGAGTGGCCTACCCCAAAAATCGTTACTGATGTTAGGAGTTTTCATGGGTTGGCAAGCTTCTATAAGAAGTTCATTAGAAACTTTAGCACATAGCTGTCCTATTATCAGAGGTAGTAAAGAAGACAGTTGGGTTTAAGTGGGAAAGACCACAAGAGAAGGCCTTTAATACCTTGAAAGAAAAATTAAGTCAAACTCCACTTCTTTCATTACCCAACTTTGATAAAACCTTTCAAGTAGAGTGTGATGCAAGTAGGAAGGGTATAAGAACCATCCTAACACAAGACTAAAAACCTATAACGTATTTTAGTGAGAAGTTGTCCAGAGCTACTTTAAACTACTCAACCTATGCCAAGAAATTATATGCTCTAGTGAGGACCTTGTTCCATAGACAACATTACATTTTACCTAAAGAGTTTGTTATTCACACCGATCATGTGTCCTTGAAACACCTTAGGGACAACAAAAACTCAACAAGGGGCATGCTAAGTAGATGAAATATGTGGGAGCATATCCCTATGTTATCAAATACAAGAAAGATAAGGAAAATGTGGTAGCAAATGCTTTGTCATGAAGGTATTCACTTCTAAACTCCCTTAATGCTAAATTGCTCAGTTTTGAATTTTTTAAAGAATTATATGAAAATGATGAAGAGTTGGATGAAATCTATCTTGCTTGAGAGAAAGGGGGTCTTGATAATTTTAACAAGCATTATGGGTACTTGTTTAGGGAAAGAAAGCTATGCATACCTAAGGGATCCGTATGGAAGTTGTTGGTGAAGGAAACCCATAGTGGTGGGTTGATAAGACATTTTAGGGTGACCAAAACCTTGAGCATTCTCCAAAAGCATTTTTATTGGCCTAAGATGAAAGGAGATATTGAGAGGCATTGTGACCTATATGATAGGAATCAACCCGGCCATAGGGATTGAGCTCAAGAAGAGGGAGAGGACGAGATCGAATCAAAACCGAGCTTGCCCGGTCCGTTGACGAGAGCCCGTGCCAAACAATTCCAACACAACCTTCAACTATATTTGCAACTACATTTCAAGCGGGATAGTATATGGGCAATGCCGAAAGAAGAGCGGGAGCAAACCATGCTGCTAGTATACGAAGAACGACAATCGAAAGCTATTCGTGCAGAAAACGACGGTCAGCAAAGTGGAACCAGCGGTGGCTGGGGACTAGTAAAAGTCCTGTTTTTGTGACACGAAGCACTGTTCCACCAGAATAGAACTGGCGCCGGCCCAAGACACCCGAACCAATGCCAGTATACTCTGAAACCCAAATCTCTGATGATTTTTCAGCTATTTTAGGGTCATTTTGTAATATTTAAGAGTTGTTTAGTTCAGGGACAGAACACCCTTAAATGTTGCTTTTGTATTGTAAGGAAAGGACAACACATATCACATTTTTAACAAGAATGAAAAATTCATCTTGTGGGCTTGAAGCTTGGAAGAGATTCCTTGTTGAACTTCAATCCAAGACCAACCTGAGGGCTTAGTCTACCCTTGAGTAGCTGTCTATAAATTCTAAGGATAATTCAATTAAAAATTAACAAGGGTTCTTTTTGTATATCTTCTAGGGTTCTTGTTGTTTCTTGTTTGAATGCCCACAATTTCCTATCCTTTTAGTTCTTGATTTCTTACTACGTTAAGGGTTGTAAGGTGTTATTGTGGTAGACCTTTATCTACTAAATTTGGGATTCTAAAAGCTAGTTCTTTTAGGATTCTTAAAAGGTGTTTTCTTTATTACCTTTTTTGATCTCTTTATGTCATTTCTTGTTTATTTCATGTCCTTGTATATTGTTAAAGTTAAATAAAGGCTACTTTAAGATCTTGAAAGACTTTCTCTCTCAAGCTCATATAAAATTTGGTATCAGAGTAAGGATTAAGCTTAGATTCTATCTTAGCTTAAATTTATCAAACCTAGAGTGAGAAACAAACCAAAAAATTGCAGCCACAAATTGTTCCAAAAGAGTCTTATTAATTCTTGTTTGATCTTGAGTTTTTCTTGGAAAAAAAAAAAAGAATGACTTGTTGAAGAAACATCCTTGGAAATATATTAAGTCTTGTTGTTGTGACTATATTGGGCTTGTTTGGGAAGAAATTTGCTTGCAAAGTTTCATAGGAAAATCTTGCACATTAGGTGTTTGATAAAAATTTCCAATGACCATATATCCTATTAACACCACGTGTTTGATGAAATGTCTTCAAGAAAGAATATGGCTTGAATATTTGCATTATTCCCATAAAATAACCTTAGATTCCTTCTTATCGTATAGTCCTACTTAATTCAAATATTCTTGTACTCATTCCTTAGAATTGGTGTAAACATTATGGTCGTGTTTCATTGTGTTCTTTAAACTATCTTCTTGTTGTATGTTTTGAAGACCTTGTACTCTACTTGTTCTTGACCTCTAAGTGTTCACTAAATTAAGTTATCCTAAGACCCTTGTTTTGAAGAATCATAAGAGCTAATGGACTAAAGTGAACTAAACTCTTTGATGTTAGGGAGGAATTTGGTTGAACAAGTGAGATATTGAGTGAATGAAATAGGTAAGAGAGAAATATTCTTATTTGAAAAAACCAAGGAGCACAAACACGGGAGTGGAGTGTAAACACTTAGAGAGTGAGTGAGGAAACTAATTTCTATTTGTTCTCTTAACTCTTTTTTGCAAGAATATCAATCTAAACTCTAACAATGACTCAATGAGAGGAACTAACAAGGCTAAATCTTGGTAGAGCAAGTAGACCACAAGAGGATCCGGGAGATCTTCATGGAACACTTATTTCATTGCAGAGGAGAATGGACGGCATTTGGAGGGTAATGCCCGAACTCCGAGTTTAACAAGACTAAAAATCTACTGCTGGTTAAAGGAGGGGATAAGAGCAACTGGAAGCCTACAACACACCTCCCGTGAATACACAACCTAGAGAAGAATGGGATGAATATTTTGTTGGTGGGGGAGGGAGAAATGAGTTGAAAGGAGGTAGAGGAAGAGGCCAAGGGAGATTTGGTGAGAATCCTATGAGGGGAGTCAAAAGAAATATTGAAAGGGAATTTGAGTAGGAAGAGGAATACTCGGAGGAAGACTATGGAGAACAATATCGGGATAACGTGATGAGAGGCAGGAGAAGAGAGGAAAATGAGGGAGAATGGGAATTGAAAAATATTAAAATGAAGGTACCACAATTCCATGGAAAAAGTGATCCTGATGCATATTTTGAATGGGAAGGGAAAATAGAAATTCTATTTGATTACCAGGATTATAGTGAGAGAAATAAAGTGAAGTTGGTAGTATTGAGATTTTCAGACTATGCATTGGTATAGTGGGAGCAGGTTTTGGCTAATAGAAGGAGAATAGGAGAAAATATTGTTGGGACATGGGAATTGATGAAAAATCTAATGAGGGCAAAGTTTATACCATATCATTACTATAACGAGCTATATATGAGGCTTCAAGTGCTAAGATAGGGGAATAAAAGTGTTGAAGATTATTATAAAAAACTTGAGGTGCTAATGATGAGGGCGGCTATTAATGAAGATCCACGTGCTAGTAAAGCGAGATTTCAAAGTGAATTGAATCGGGCAATGTTTTCAGAAACAGATCGAACATCGAGATGAAAAATTTTACTGGTTCACGGTTTAATGATTCAACCATAATTAGACCGTAATTGAACCGATAATATTATAATTTAAAAATTAAAAATATAACTATTTTAAAAAATAAAATTTATCAATTATATAGTGTAATTTAAGTGCATAAATATATAAACATTCAAATACATGATTAAAGGTAATATTTCTTTGTTTATAATTAACAATCTAACACACAACAAAATTTAAAATAGTCATTTTTAATTTATTACAAGCACATAATTTCAAATCCATATTAAGTTATTACTTAAGACAAAGGTACAAATCTTCAAATTCCTTTAGACCAACTTTCATGATCAAAAGAAAATAGATATGGCTCTATATTTACCAAATGATTTAATGAATAAATATTTTATTTATTTTTATTTTTTAAAATTATTTTTATTTTTTATTGTTAAAAATGAATCACAATATCACTTTGGATTCATTTTTTTTTATTATTATTCTAAATTTCAAATTTCAAATCTCAAGGAATGAATTAAACTTTGAATCTCATAAAAAATAAAATTACTTTTTCATCCAATGGAGGTAATTTAAGAAGTTTAGTGAAAGCATTGCTTCCTATTTGAGCTCTAAACGTGACCACATCCTCTATGTTCACCAGCCGCAATCCCAAGAAATTTGAGTTGAATTTCCAGTTATATCCTTCTTAGATGCCTATTCTCTATGGAGTTATATAAAGAAATGGTTTTTCTTGTCCAAACATAAAGCTATTGTTTACTGTGTTCAAAGATACAACATAACAGCCAAGAAGAAGAGGAGAGTATATATGAGTGCAAATTGGAGTGGTCCCATCATCTACCATTTTTCTCTTCAAATTACCATATTCCAAATATCCAAATCCATGTTCAAAGTGGTTGCGAGGATTCACCAAAGTCAGAAACCCTTCGAGGATTCACTCCCAAAGTGGCTGTGTCATCATCGTATTCACCAAATTCCACTTCTACTTGTAGCAGGAAGCACATATTCCAAGTGGGCTTGGGGCTTTTTGCTGCTTCAGTTGTCTTTAACTCCTTTGGATGCCACTGCCTAGTAATTATTTCCATTTGAGCAGTGTTATTGAAGAAGAAAAGAGAAGGGAATAAGGGATTCTCAATTTCTCACGGTTGAAACAATAAAGAACGGAGGTAAATTGAAACCGAGGGACTTTTTTTTTTCATTGAGGGGCTTGAACTTTATTGAATTATAAAATTTACCCCCTTAATTTTTATTTTCAAACAAATCGCGCAGTTCACTGTCAGACTGGCCGGTCCAAAATGGTTCTCTCAAGCTGCTGTGATTTTTGAGAAAAATGGCTTGAATGATATAACCGGACTGGCAGCAGTATCGGGTCACGGTTAGACCGGTCCGACTGACTAGTCTTGTCTGGTCCCAAAAACCTTAAAACCGAGAGATAGCTAATATAGTCGAGTTGCATTCATATGAAATATTGGAAAAAATGGTGCATATGACTATGAAGGTAGAAAAACAATTGAAGAGAAGGCCATTTGAGAGGAGAGGAAACCAACCAACTCCACCCCTTAAGGAATTCCCTAAGCTGATACCTAAGAAGGAAGGGGTCCCAAGGCTGCCACCTAGGGAATTCAATAAACTGAGGGAAGAAGGGAATAAAGATAAAGGAAAGGCTATTGAGAAGCCGAGGAGCCGAGATATCAAATGCTTTCATTGTTTGGAATATGGACATACGACACACGAATGCCCAAGCAAGTGAGTGATGTACACAAATGCCTATGGTGAGATTTCATCTGAGGAAGAGGAATATGAGAAATTGGGAGAAACTTAAAAGGAAGAAGAAATCTCGAGTGAAGAAGGTAAAGAAGTTGGTCAGGTGTGTGCATTACTTGGCATAGTTAGGAGATCTTTGAATACACAAGTGAAGGAATATGAGTATCATCAACAAAGGAAGAATATCTTTTATGCAAGATGCTTCATCAATCAAGTACCTTGTAGCATAATCATTGATAGTGGGAGTTGCACCAATATTATAAGTGCTAGTGTGGTGGAAGAAATAGGCTTAGAAACAAAAAAGCATCCGCAACTATACAAGTTGCAATGGCTAAATAAAAGTGCGAAATTGAAGGTTAATAAACAAGCCTTGATTGCATTCAATATGGGAAAATATAAGGATGAGATCTTGTGTGATGTTGTTCCCATATAGGCATGCCACCTACTTTTAGAGAGACCATGGCAATATGATAGGGGAGTAGTGCATGACAAGAAGAAAAACACTTATACTGTGTATAAGAAGGGAAAGAAATTATCTTCTACCTATATCTCCAAGTGAAGTGAGTAAAGATCAAAAGATCATGAGAGAAAATGAGAAGAAAAAGAGTGTTAGAGAAAATGAGAAAAAAATTGAGAGTGAGAACACTGAGAAAGAAGAAAAGAAAAAGAGAGAAGGAAAACAAGAGATAAGAGATAAGAAACAAGTAAATTTCTTTGCAAAAGAGAAAGAGGTAGTAAAAGCCATTAAAGCTAAGGAACCAGTGTATCTCTTAATTTGTAAAGGGGTTTTTGTAACTACTAATGATACTACTCTCTCTTTACCTTGTGAAATAGCAAGTCTTGTTAAAGAATTTCAAGATGTATTTCCAAAAAAAGCACCTGGAGGATTGCCACCTATTCGAGGAATAGAGCATTAGATTGATTTCATCCCGGGGGTTGTCATTCCTAACAGACCAATTTACCGATGCAACCCTGAGAAGCTTAGGAGCTTCAAAAGCAAGTTGGGGAGTTGCTTAAGAAAGGCTATGTTCAAGAGAGTTTAAGTCCAAGTGCGGTTCCAGTGTTGTTGGTGCCTAAGAAAGACGGATTGTGAAGAATGTGTATTGACTGTAGGACCATTAACAACATAACGGTAAAATACCGCTACCCGATACCTAAGCTTGATAATTTATTGGATGAATTGCATGGATCATGTGTATTTTCAAAAATTGATTTGAAATCTGGATATTATCAAATCAGGATTAGGGAAGGTGATGAATGAAAATTTGCATTTAAGACTAAATAGGGTTTATATGAGTGGCTTCTGATGTCATTCGGGTTATCAAATGCACCTAAAAATTTCATGAGATTCATGCATAATGTGTTGCGAGAGTATATTAGAAAATTTGTTTTGGTGTATTTTGATGACATTTTGATTTACAGGAAAAGTCATGAAGATCATTTTCATCATCGTAAATGCTTGCTTATTACCCTTAGAAGAGAAAGGTTACATGCGAACTTTGAAAAATGTTCATTTTGTTTGGAAAGGGTAACATTTCTTAGTTATATTATAAGTTCGAAGGGTATTGAAGTTGATGAAGAGAAGGTCAAGGTAATATAGGATTGGCCAACACCTACATCTGTGACTGAGGTAAAAAGTTTTTATGAGTTAGCAAGGGTTTACAGGCGTTTCATTAGAAACTTCAGCATAATAGCTGCCCCATTAACTGAATTTATAAAAAAGATATAGGATTTAGGTGGGGGGAGGAACAAGAAAAGGCTTTCATTGCTTTGAAATCAAAATTGAGTGAAACCCCATTATTGCTCTTGCCTAACTTTGAGAAGGCTTTTGAAGTGGAATGTGATACTAGTGGAATTGGAATAGGTGCTATATTGACTCAGGATAAAAAACCTATTGCATTTTTTAGTAAGAAGCTATTGGGAGCACCCTTGAATTATTCCACTTATGATAAAGAATTTTATGCATTAGTGAGGACTTTACACTATTGGCAACATTATTTGTTACCTAGGGAATTTATCATCCATGCTGATCATGAAACGTTAAAGCACCTTAAAGGCCAACAAAAGTTGAATAAAAGGCATGCCAAGTGGATGGAGTTCATTGGTACATTTCTAGACGTGATCAAATACAAGAATGATAAGAATAATATAATAGGCGATGGATTATCTTGCAAGTATGTGCTTTTAAATTCCTTAGATGCAAAATTGTTTGGTTTTGAGCTTATTAAGGACTTATATGCAAACGATGTTGATTTTGGAGAGATTTATCATGCTTGTGAAAAATGTGCCTTCCAAAAATTTTATAGGCATCACGGGTTTTTGTTTAAAGAGGGTAGACTTTGCATATCAAATGGATCATTGAGAGAATTGTTAGGGAGGGAAGCTTATGGAGGAGGATTAATAGGACATTTTAGGATTTCAAAAATGTTAAGCATTTTGCAAGAGAATTTTTATTGGCAAAAAATGAGGGGGGATGTAGAAAGACATTGTAATTCATGCATTAAATGTAGAAGGGCCAAGTCTAAAACACTACCACGAGGTTTATATACTCCTTTACCTATCCCTAATGCATATTAGTTAGATATTTCAATGGATTTCATATTAGGATTGCCATGGACCAAGGGGAGGGGGATTCCATCTTTGTAGTTGTTGATCGATTTTCTAAGATGGCTCATTTTATTCCTTGTGCCAAAACTAATGATGCAACTCACATTATAGGTTTATTTTTCAAGGAAGTGGTACGATTACACGGGTTACCATGGGGCATAGTATCAAACAGGGATTCTAAATTTTTAAGTCATTTTTGGAGAATATTGTGAGCAAAACTTGGAACTAATTTATTGTTTTCTACAGCTTGTCACCCACAAACAGATGGACAAATGGAGGTTGTCAACCATACCTTCACACAACTACTATGGGCAATCATCAAAAGGAATCTAAAAACTTGAGAAGAGTGTCTTCCACATATAAAGTTTGCTTATAATAGAACTCTTTATTCTACTACTTCATATTCTCCATTTCAAGTTGCTTATGGGTTTAATCCATTAACCCTCTTAGATTTATCTCCTTTGCCTGTAGATGAACGATTGAGTCTTGATGGCAAAAAGAAGGCCGAAATGGTTAAGTTTATGTGCAAGAAGGTTAGGTCTCTAATCGAGAAACGGAATGAGGCCCTTGTATGCAAGCACAACCAAGGAAGAAAACATATGATATTCAAGCTAGGAGACTAGGTTTGGGTGGATTTGCGCAAAGATAGATTTTTCACCCAACACAAATCAAAGCTTAAGCCGCGAGGAGATGGTCCATTTCAAGTTCTGGAGCGATATGTAGATAATGCCTACAAGATTGATCTACTGGGTGAGTATAATGTAAGTGCTACTTTTAATATAGTTGATCTTTCTTCTTGTGATGTAGGTTATGATTCAAGGACAAATTCTTCCAAGAAGAGGAAAATGATAGGAATCAACCCGGCCACGGGAATCAAGCTTAAAAAAGGGGAGAGGACGAGACTGAATCAAAATCGAGCTTGCCCGATCCATTAACGAGAGCCCTTGTCAAACAATTCCAACACAACCTTCAAGTATATTTGCAAGCACATTTCAAGTGGGATAGCATATGGGCAATGCCAAAAGAAGAATAGGAGCAGACTATGTTGCTGGTATATGAAGAATGACAACTGGAAGCTGTTCGCGCAGAAAACAATGGCCAACAGAGTAGAATCAACGTCGATACTGGTGCTTGAAACTGGCACCGGATAGGGACTGGTGAAAGTCCTATTTTTGTGACACGAAGCATTGTTCCACTAGAGTGGAACCAGTGCTGGTCCAAGGAGCCCAAACCGGTGCTGACCATGCTCTGAAACCTGAATCCTTGACAAATTTTTAGCTATTTTGGAGTCATTTGTAATATTTAAGAGTTATTTAGTTCAGTGACAGAACACCCTTAAATATTGCTTTTGTATTGTATGGAAATGACAACATATATCACAATTTTAATAAGAATGCAGAATTCATCTTGAGGGCTTAAAGCTGGGAAGAGATTCCTTGTTCAACTTCAATCCAAGACCAACCTTAGGCTTAGTCCACCATTGAGTAAGTGTCTATAAACTTTAAGGATAATTCAACTAGAAATTAACAAGGGTTTTTCTTGTATGTCATATAGGGTACTTGTTGTTTCTTGTTTGAATACTCACAATTCCCTATCCTTTTAGTTCTTGATTTCTTGCTAAGTCAAGGGTTCTAAGATGTCATTGTGGTAGGCCTTTATCTACTAAATTTGGAGTTCAAAAGGCTAGTTCTTGTGGGGTTCTTTATTTATGTCCTTTCTTGTTTGTTTGAAGTCCTTGTACTTTGCTTGTAACACCCCACTACCTAGGCCTGACAGGGCCAAGGATGTCGCCCCACCTATAGGACAATGGGTCTTTATAACTAGGTCACATAAAAGAAAATAAAAGCAATACTTTAAAATTGAACTTATTACAACCCAAAAATACATGAACAAATCCAAAATAAATTGTTTGCTATCATCTCTCAAAATAACACATAAGGAAAATAACATAAAGTCTTCAAAGCATTGGTAACAAATCTAGCTATTCACCTCCACAGTAGGATCGACCTGAAAATATGGCATAAAAGGCAATGAGATAAAAATCTCAGTAAGCCCGTGTGTGCTTTGAGTATTTCAGGTAAAATAGTTCATGTATGCAAGTTGTAAAAATTGCATAAGAGAAAGTGCTGGTAAGTATTACATAATGTTAAAAATAAAGAGTGGCATTTTGCTTTTCAAACCATACATGCGCACAATAAATACAACCACTCAAAGAGGTAGCCATGGGTTACCACACGTTGAGCTTCATGATCATATAATAGTCAGAATGCCACACTTTGTGCAAACTGATAAAAAGTAGGTGTATGGCCTACTGGGTGAGATACTCCTTTATCTCTACACCCAAACTTACCGGTTGCCTACTCCGAAAACATATAGTCCACATGACTGAAACTTGCTAACTCGGACCAGCATGACCCACCAGACTGGCGTCCTATCCAGGAAGATCTTACCCTTTAGAGGTGGCCACCTACTGAGAGACTTACCCTAACCCTTCAAAGACTAGTCCTAGTTGTCTACCCTTATTGAGTACTCAACGTTGATTGTCCCACTTGGGAGAAAACTGATTATACTTGATTTACTTGGAAATAGCAATTAAGGGTTTCTAAAATTCTTGTCAAAGTTAGGTTTTAGAAAGAGTTTAGCATTTTGGGTAAAGCCGTTTGTCTAATTTTCCAAATGATTTGCTTGATTGAAATAAAAAGGAAAAGCAGTCATTAATTGCCTTTACAAAATGAATGTCCATACACATTGCATTTGGCTTGCCACAATAAGTTTTGGTCTTCAAATAATTCTATGCAAGAGCTTATCTGATCCTTTACTTGCTTGAATTTCAAAAATCTTCCAAGGCTGACCTAACCCTGTCTGTGGTAAACACAAGACATAAGGTTATACTCGAGCTATACTTGCTTTACACAAATAATTCCTAGTTCAACTAATTACAATCATGATCTTAATGTCCTAAGCTTTAAGGCTAGCTGATAAAGAATTTTATAAAAAAGTCTAGCTTGATAAGTTAAAATAATTAGGGGTTGTAAAATAATTACTAATAAGTTATAAGTTCAAATAATAAATCTTGAGTACTATTGTTAATAAATAAACTAGGGTTTAAATGTTGAATAATCCTAATTAATATCAGTAAATGGTAATTTAAAAATAGTTTTATTATAAATAAATAATAAATTAATTTTTAATTTTTAATTAATTTTTACTAGATAATAAATAATTAGTAATAAATAAAATTAATAACGAATGAATTATATTAAATTTTTGTTCAATAAATAACAAACAAAATTTAATATAAATAATATTTATGAATATAGATGAAAGTTTGAACTATAGTCTACAAGGTCATTAATATTTTATTTATTATCATTATTTATATAAAAGATCTTATTTACTATCATACATAGATATATATATTATTTTTAATAAAAGATATTATTTAGTTGACTAGTAAAATATTAATATTTCATTTAATATTCCATTTCCAAAACTTCCTAGGAATTTCAAAATCCTTTGAGAAAAAAATATAATAGTAATTTTAATTAAGGTAATAACATTTGCTAATTAAAATAACCTAGGATCAACAATATCATAATCATAATTTTCCTATTGCTAACAAGAATCATGAACATATTCTCTAACATCAAACAACAAACTAATCCATTCATGAGCATAGGCTTATATCCATATATACTATCACATGGCCAAATCTCTACTAAGCATAATCATAATCATGGCTTCAATGAAGATAAGAACATAAAAATCCTATTCAACAAAGGTGTCATGACATCTAGCATGCTTAAACATTTATAATTGTCTTAAGATCTGATGATCATTCACTGATTCTCAAGGAAAACCATATAGCTTAAACGTACATAACTATTCTCAACCCCTTCATTCATATGCATACACTTAATCCCACATTCATATTCTATTCTCCCTATCAACATCTAAAAGACATGAATTCAGAATTTAAAAAAAGAATTAAGGAGAAATACTTGATTGATGTTTACTTCGATGAAGATTCAAGAAGGTCCACACAATTGTAAGTCTTGAATCATCCATGAGAAAAGAAAAATAGCCATGGTTGCAATCCACCATTTCAGCTGAGAGAGAGAGAGAGAGAGAGAGAGAGAGAGAGAGAGAGAGAGAGCATTAGCAAGATACGTTATAGGTTGAATGGAATAAGATGAACAAAAGAGTTGTTCTTGGTTACCTTGATGATGTTCTTGAGACTTCAAGGGAAAAAACTGGTTTTGATCCGAATGTTAAATTTTGTTTTTGAGATTTGATGTTATAAATTCTAGAAATGAATTGTAGGGAGTATGTAGGAGTATTCTGGAGTTTTTGAGAGGGATTGGAGGTGTTTTGAGAAAGGTAATGCGTGTTCTTGGTGAAAATAGAGAGAATTTGAGAAAGGATGTGCACAAATTTCTAGAGAGTGCTGGCCGAATGGTTGAGGGAGTTCAAGGATTTTGATTTTTAGCTTAGATAGGAAGAGAAAAATCTGGTTGTTTGAAATTCAAATGGAGAGATTTGAGGAGTGGTTTGAGATATAGGATATATTAATGGTGTTGGATTGATGGAGGATTCTTGGAGCTGCAATGGATCCGGCTGGACTATTTAGTTTTGCTAAAATGAATGAAGGTTAATATAGCTCTAAGGCTGGCCGAAATTCAGAGCTCAATGGCAGAGAAATTTCTGGTTATGAAGCCTACAAGAGTGTTTTCATGAAGCAAATGCTAGAAATTTTTGAAGTTCAAATTGTAGTTTGAATGGAGTGATTTTAGGAGATATTTGAGGTGTGGTTATGGAGTCCAAGTGTGTAAGGTAAGTGGAGAGGTTAATGGTATTTAGTTCATAGCTGATCAAGGTTCATTTTACAGAGGTTTGGGGGTGGTTTCTTCGGCCAAGGCTTAAAGGAACAAAGTTGGAAATTTCTAGTTTCATGATGGTCTATGGTTCGAATGGTTTGCTGCAATTTACTGTACAATTTTTCTGCAATATTCCAGCCTGATTTGCAGAGGTTTTTGAAAGGAGTTTAAGGGTCCTTTAAGGCTGGTTTCCAGCCTTATTTATGGAGGAAAAGCAGAGGAGTCTTGCTGGCTTGAAGGTAGAATGAAATAACTTCATTTTCTAGTTGAAGGTTGCGAATCTGCCCAGAATTTTTTTCTGGTTTGTGCAGTTTTTTGTGCAATTCGAATTGCACAGAATTTTCAGTTCTTCAAGCTGAATAAATTGGCCATATTTTTGGCATTAAACGAGCAGGAAACATGGCTGAGTTTTTCGGAAGTTAGGCTGCCCAAAATCTGGAAAATTTCCAAATTTCTTCTATGAAGAATATGAACACTATGGAGATGAGTTTGAAGGTTCAACTATGGTGATTAATTTCCCTTGGGAACCCCCCTAACTCCTCTCCTATTTTCAGTCAATTCTCCAACTTCCAAGATCCATTTTCGAAATTCAAAGACAAGAAATCCTTGCTGAATTTTTTGGAATTAAAAAGATGAATTTTAATAAATTTTGAACACATTTAATTTGTGAAGATGTTAGGATAAGATAGAGGTAATAAAAGGACAACTAGAATTCTTTTTAGGACATGATGATAGGATTATGACATTCTTTTCATGTCTCTCCTAGGACAACATTCCTATCTTTATGGAATGCAAGAAAACAAAAATTCAAACTTAACTAAGATAATCATAATTAAAACTTAAGTGATGAGATTTGAACTCATGAGTCATGACCTTAGAGATTAATTTTCAAAACTTTAACCACTAAACCACAACAACTCTTATTCTTATTTTCTCACCAAAATATTCTTCTTATCTAATCCCCAAGCTATCTTCCTATTTTGACCTCAAGCAAAAATACCATTTTACCCTTCCTACTTAATAAGCATAACTAAGCCTTTTAACTTATAAATCATAATTCTAAAGCATACATAAAATCATTCAAAAATATATATATTCATGCAAAATAATATGATATGCATCCTGATCCCCTTACTCTAGGGTTGGCTTTAGGTGGGGTTTCACATTGCTAAAGTTAAACAAAGGCCACTTTAAGATCTTAAAAGACTTTCTCTCTCAAGCTCATATCACTATATCTTACTTGTAAGAGGGCTAAATCCAAATCACTTCTTCAAGGATTGTACACATATTTGCCTACCCCTAGTACATCTTGTCTTGATATATCCATGGATTTTATATTGGGGTTGCCTAGGTCCAATGGAGGAAATGATTCTATATTTGTGGTTGTGGACAGAAATGGCATATTTTATTCCTTGCAGTAAAACTAATGATGCTACTCATATTGTTAGATTATTTTTCAAGGAGGTAGTACGATTGCATGGAATTCCCCAAAGCATTGTGTCTGATAGAGATGCAAAATTCATTAGTTATTTTTGGAGAATTCAATGGGAAAAACTGGAAACTAACTTGTTGTTTTCTATAGCTTATCACTCCCAAATGGATGGCCAAAAGGAGGTGGTGAATAGAACTCTTTCGTAACTCTTGAGAGCCATTATCAAGAGAAATTTGAAGAATGCGGAGGAGTGCCTTCTCTATATAGAGTTTGCATACAATCGCACTACTCATTCTACTACTTCCTTTTCTCCTTTTCAAATTGTCCATGGTTTCAATCCACTAACCCCCTTAGACTTGATTGCTTTGCCTATAGATAAGAGTTTAAACCTTGATGGCAAGCAAAAAGCGAAAATAGTTAAATCATTGCATGAGAAGGTCAAGGCTATTATAGAGAAGCGCAATGAGGATATCGCTTTCAAACAAAACAAGGGAATGAAGAAAGTGATCTTCAAATTGGGTGATTGGGTATGGATGCATTTGTACAAGGAAAGGTTCCCCATGCTTAGAAAAACAAAGCTTGACCTACGAGGAGATGGACCATTCCAAGTATTGGAGCAATATCGTGAAAACGCATACAAGACAGACCTTATCAGTGAGTATGATGTGAGTGCCACATTTAACGTAACTGACCTTTCTTCTTATGATGTAGGTGGTGATTCGAGGGGATGAATCAACTTCAAGAAAGAAGAAATGATAGAAATTGCCCAAGTGAGAAGGCACAATTCTAAGAAGGGGGAGAAGATGCTCAAGTTAACGTACAGAAGCCATCAAAAGGGCCATTGACAAGAGCACGGGCTAATCATTTTTGAGCTAACCTCCAAGCTTATATTTAAACTCACTTGACTTGGAATGGACCATGGTCTACATTAGAAGGCCGCCAAGAACATAATTGGATGATCATTCGCATAGCCTCTTAAGTGGAGAGTGATACAGACTAAGGAGGGAAGCTTGGAGACCAAAGGAAACTGGGCATAGAAGAACCAGTACCGGTTGTGAAGGAAAAACTAGTGTTGACTGTTTTCTGAAGAAGTGACTGGCTAGCAAAGATGAACTGGTGCCGGGTCAAGAAGGTAAAGCTAACGCCAGCTCTCCACTAGAAACCTCAGTTTGAAGTAGAGCAGGCAAACCAACGTCAGATTTAAGTATAATCGGTGTTGGTTTAAGTCGCAGACCACTTTGAGCTATTTAATTTTTGACGAAATTGAAGCCAATTTACACTTTTTGAACCCCAAAGGGGTGTTTAAATAGAGACTTGCTATTACCTTTTGGATAACTTTTGATGATTATAAATACTATATCTTTTTGGAGGTTAGAGCTATGGAGGTTACTCCTTGTTCTTTCTTTATTCAAGACCAATCAAGGGATTAGTCCTACCTTGGTAAGTCTCTAAAAACATATGGATAATTTATTGAATCAATTGCAACTTGGGTCTTAGTTGTTTTAGTTCCTTTTTGGTTCTTACTTTTTGATTTGTTGAGTGCCTACACTTCCTATCCCTCTTGTTAAATCTTGGGTATTTAGGTGTTGTGTGGTAAATCTTTGTTACAAAATTTGGGGTTTTAGTGGCTAGGTTCTAATAGGGTTCTTGATTTGTGACTAAAAGTATTAACTTATTGTTCCATTTTGTATTCTATTGTTCTATCTTCTCCTACTTTTCTCTTGTTTGTTTTTGTTTGTCCTTATTCTTGTTGTTTAACTTCCCACACCAAGAGTTCCACCTAAGTGGCAAAAAGAGACCCTACCAAGGATCATATCATCTATAGTATCCACTTTAATCAATTTAGTTGCCTAGAATTGTGGTACTAGCTGAATTCTGAGGTTTCTTGCGTAGAAAGAGAGTTTTATTTTTTAGTCTAAGTTATCTTTTTAAACTAGAGGAGAGATCAACATTTCTCAAGATGCTTTTAATATCCTTTTTAAAGACTTACAAAGACCTATCTTTTATAACTTAGAGTAAATTCTAGATATTATATGATTTGAAATCAGATTTCAAATCAGATTTAGATTTTATTTCTGAATCAAGATTTCAACTAAATCTGAATCCTACTCTAACTTGAAAATCTCTCATTTATTTATCCTAAGACTATTTTGAACCGAATTTAGTTAATTGGATGGTGCAAACTAATTTGACCCAATTAATTAAAATACTAGACAAGCAAGCACCTAGACAACTTAAAAGGGAAGTGCATATTACTTTGTGGGAGAGATGATAATGTGAAAGAAATCCTACAATGGTGAAAAATATTCGAGGTCTTCTCATTAGAGTTAGTGAAAAGTGTTGGACTTGAGAGCAACTATAAATGTTCATTAACCCAACTGAATTAGGTATACTTGGGACTATATTGATTTCGGCATCTAGCATCAACATATTGTTTACTTGTTATGGAAATTAATCAAGTTAAGAATTATAACTTAAGGGTTGAAAAAGAAAAATAAAAAATAAGGTTTGCTTAGTAATGAAGGTTGTGGTGAGTTTATATTCCTCAAGTTAGAGATCAAATAGAGCCTGGATTATTTAAGCAATGTTAGAAGGTTTTAGTAAAGATCCTAAAGGTGGGAAAGACTAAATACAAGACAAGGTGGAGAATTATTAGTTGTCTGCACTATTAATCAGATTGTACGATGATTTTGTGGCCTATCAAAAAGATGATTACGAACCAAATTTTTATCTTACTTCTCTTAAAAGAATGAAAAGCAAACGCCACCAAAATATGGAATGTTTACTAGAGGGAAAGTAAGGGGATTTCGTATGAAATTTTATTCCTAGTTCACAAACAATTTTATATGTATTTAGTTTATTTTAATGAATAAAAATTAAGCCTTTTTTTTTTTTTTGCTTTTACTTAAAAAAAAAAGATATTATGATTCCATACACAAAAAATAAAAAAAAGAAAATCAGATTAGGACAATGTAGTAATTAAAAAGATATTTCTAATGTACTTTGATTAGAAAGTTATTACTGTCATATATCTATTAGGATTAAAGATTATACTTCACTGCATCTTATATCAATAAGGTCCTTGCTGAAAGATTGGTTCCTGTTAAGTTGAGGCTAATTTCACCAAATTAAAGTGGTTTTCTTAGAGGGCGAAACATCATTGACAACGTCCTTTTGGCACAAGAACTAGCTTAATTGATAGATCGAAAAATAAGGGGTGGCAATCTTATCTTAAAGTTTGATATACATGGCCAAAGCCTTGTTATGGAGAAATTCGGATTCAATCCACATGTTTTGCATCTTAGAAAAAATGTGATCTTGAATTGTGTTGGTTTTCTGTTCTGTTGAATGGAAAGAAAATTGGTTACATCAACTCTTCCTAGGGAGTTAGACAAGGTAATCCACTTTCTCCCAATCTTTTTATTCTATCACCGGAAATATTTTCTAGGGGCTTAAATGCTTATATGATGTTTGTGTTGGGTATCTAGGCTCGTATTATATACAGCGCAGCAAAAAATAAAACGAGATACCCTCCCAGGACCCGTCTATGTGTGGAAAACAAAACATAAAGAAAGTAAAGGGAACAACTTTTACCTTTGGGTGATCGTGAAAACAACAAATTTTTCTTCTTCAAGTTGAGGCGCGATCCAGCAATCCTCGTGATCAACCTCCACGTGAGTTGAATGTCTACCCACTATAATCACAGTGTGTGATTATCTTTAATAGTAGTCCACACAGAGGAATACTCAAGCACGTAGTTTTCTGTGCTAGTAGAAATTCTAAGTGGCGGCTAGGGTTCCTCTTCAAGATCAAATCGAGAGAGAAGAAGAGAAAAAGTTCATGGTTGTTGTTTCTTTTTATGTGTTGTTCAGCTATTGGCTAGGGTTTTTTGTGTGTTATTAGCTACTATATATCACATTAAATTCCCTTCCCAAAATTGAGAATTCTAATCCTATTAGAATTCCCTAATTGTAATAGAAAACATCAAGTTCTCACAATTACAACTTGTACCACAAATTATAACTAATTATAATTTGTCCACAACAACTTTTCTCTCTCAATCAGCCCTACAATGTTATCAAATAACATCTTGAGTATATAATCCTCTATTGTGTGTGACCTATTAGGTTTCCCAGTCAATTAGTAGAGAATATGAATTAATCCAAACGTTTTTGAGATTAATAATCCATAATTAATTAGAATTAATCCTATTAATTCTAATCAGGATTGGTTTATTAATTCATCAATTAATAAACTCATATTCCCAGATTATGAGCGGTATCTAGCAACACATCATGATCACCCAAGAGTCCAGGAAGTCAAGTGGCTTGATATGAACCCTTCAATAACAAACTTTAGTGCAATTAACTCATTTCACCATACAATATCTCATTAGGTTTGGAGTACGGAATTAGTGCCAACTCCTTCCAGAAATAATTCTGGCCTGAATACAATATTACTTGTATCAGGAACCTACTACTCTAGATGTGTATCAATTGGAACTGTTTCCAGTACACATTCGCCTTGGCCAAGGACTTTCCGAGTAGTAATTCCTACAAGTGGCCATGAGATATTCGCCCCTACTATTAGGAGTGGTGAATTCTTTATTGACACTCTCAACTACTTTCGTTTACCTCACAATGTACCTAATATCCATCCCATAGGCGGCCCTCGAAAAGTACAAAGCTCAGCAAACAAAGTACCTTGGAGATCTTAAGTCTAAGGATACTTGGACGTTTGCTATATTGAGATTATATCACTGGCACTAAATAGTTATCTATATGATTATCTCAAACCTAGGTCATCCAATGAACTTGTTCCATTAACAAGCATCCATGTGTTAACTTTGAGTATCTCAATACTCACGGTTATGAGAACCACCGCCTGATCAAATTAGGAAGTCTAACACATGCTAGTCTTAACGCATTAATGACAGTTTCATTAATACTATGACTAGGGACTATTTAAGTATTAACACCATCCAATGTAGTAGAAATCTCATATCATGATCTCTATCATGATTCCCTTAACACAGTGTTGTACTAGGGACTTTATCGAACAGTTATATTACTTAAAGTAAACAAAAGAAACTGTAAGATAAATAATGCCTTTTATTAAAATAAAAATGTGTCATATACAATGTACAAGTGATTGTCTCTAGGGCACAACACTAATAAACTCCCACTTGAACTAGTGCCAATCATTCATGTATCTAATACCGAATAACTTAACATGATAATCATGTTTCTTTTGGGATAGTGCTTTCGTAAGCGGGTCAGCTATGTTCTCATCCGTCGAAACTCTCTCTATCTTTACATCATTCCTATCTATGATCTCCCAAATCAGATGATAGCGTCGCAGTACGTGTTTGGATCGTTAGTGAGACCGTGGCTCCTTTGCTTATGCAATGGCTCCGTTGTTGTTATAATACAAGGTTATTGGACCAACAACACTAGGAACCACACCCAGTTCCATCATGAACTTCTTGATCCAAACAGCCTCCTTAGCTGTTTTAGAAGCAGCGATGTACTCAGCTTCTGTCGTAGAGTCGGCAATAGTCTCTTATTTGGAACTTTTCCAACTTATTGCCCCTCCGCACAATGTAAACACATAGCCGGATTGTGATTTGAAATCATCTTTGTCAGATTGAAAACTGGCATCAGTATACCCATTTATTTTCAAATCACCTTCTCCATATACTAAGAACATATCCTTAGTCCTTCGTAAGTACTTAAGAATATTTTTTACAGCCACCCAATGACCCTCACTAGGGTCGGATTGGTATCTGTTCGTCAAACTGAGAGCATAAGATACATCGGGCTTAGTACATATCATAGCATACATGATAGATCCAACTGCCGAGGCATATGGAATCTTACACATGTGATCCCTTTCAACTTGTGTCTTAGGAGACATCGACTTGAAAGGCTTACACCATGTGACATGGGTAAGAATCCCTTTTTGAATTGATCCATACTAAACATCTTTAGCACTTTATCTATGTTTGTAGACTATGAAAGACCAAGCAACCTTTTGGATCTATCTCTATAGATCTTTATTCCAAGAATATAGGTTACTTCTCCAAGATCTTTCATGGAGAATTGTTTGAACAACCAAATTTTAACTGTTTGCAAGACAGGTATATCGTTTTCTATTAGTAATATGTCATCTACATAAAGCAGTAAGAAAACGATTGCACTCCCACTAACCTTCTTGTATACATAAGGCTCATCCATATTTTGAATGAAACCAAACTCTTTGATTGTTTCATCAAAGCGGATATTCCAACTATTAGATGCTTGCTTAAGTCCATAAATGGACCTTTGCACCTTACACACCTTTGTGCCATCACTGGATATGAAACCCTCAAGTTGTGTCATATACACTTTCTCAGTCAAATTTCCATTTAGGAAAGCTGTTTTCACATCCATTTGCCAAATCTCAAAATCTTAATAAACAACAACGGCTAGAAGTATCCTGATGGATTTCAACATGGCTACTGGCGAGAAGGTTTCATCATAGTCAAAACCATGTTGTTGACGATAACCCTTCGCCACTAGTCGTGCTTTATAGGTAACTAAGTTACCATCCATGTCCGTTTTCTTCTTGAAAACCCACTTGCACCCAATAGGTTTAATTCCTTTGGGTGGATCAACCAAAGTCCATACTTGGTTATCATACATGGAATCCATCTCTGACTTCATGGCCTCATGCCATTTGTCAGATTCTGAACTATTCAGAACATCCTTGTAGGTAGTAGGCTCATCTTCATCTATGAGCAATACGTCATTGTGGTCACTAATGAGAAATCCATATCTCTCAGGTGCCACACGTATCCTACTAGATCTACGAGGTTCTTGTGTATTAGAAGGTTTATCTATTCTCTCAATAGTTGTAGGGTTAGATAGTTCATCTTCATTTGTTTGATCTTCATGAACTTCACTAAGTTCAATCTTACTCCCACTGTCCCCTTTGAGCATGTGCTCATTCTCTAAGAAGACAGCATGCTTCGAAACAAACAGTTTGTTTTCAGAGGGTAGGTAGAAGAAATATCCAAAAGATTCTTTCAGATATCATACAAATAAACACTTGTCAGACTTACTTTCAAGTTTGTCAGACTGTGGCCTTTTGACAAAGGCAGGACAACCCCATACTCGCAAGTGAGATAACTTTGGTCTCTTACCAAAGAACATCTCAAATGGGGTAGTATCAATCAATTTTGTTGGAACTTTGTTTAGTATATAAACAGAAGTCTCTAGTGCATACCCCCAAAACAATTTTAGTAGGTCTGCAGCAGCCATCATGGTCCGTACTATGTCTAGAAGGGTTCGATTCCTTCTCTCAGATACACTGTTATGTTGAGGTGTATGTTGTGGAGTCCATTGAGATAATATCCCATTATCTCTAAGATAACTCAGAAACTCTTGGCTCAAGTATTCTCCTCCTCGATCAGATCTTAGAGTCTTAATATTTTTGCCAAGTTATTTCTCTATTTCATTCTTGAAGTCTTTGAACCTTTCAAAGAACTCAGATTTGTATTTCATTAAATACAAATATTCATATCGTGAGAAATCATCGATAAAGGTTATGAAATAGTTATAACCTCCTCTTGCTTGTATTGACATTGGGCCACATACATCAGAATGTATGAGTTCTAATAACTTTTTGGCCCGTTCTCCTTTTTCTAGAAAAGAAGTTCTAGTCATTTTACCTTGTAAACAAGACTCGCATGTGCCATATGATTCATAATTAAATGACCCTAAGTCACCAAGCTTGTGTAACTTAGAAACACGATTTTTGTTTACATGGCCCAAACGACAATGCCATAAGTAAGAGGTGTTAGAGTTATCCATTTTAGGTTTCTTATTATTTATATTGAGAACTGGATTATCCAAGTCTAGAACATATAAACCAATAACCAAAGTTGCTGAACTATAATGAATATCATTCAATGAAAAAGAACAACATTTATTCTTAAATATTAAATGAAATCCACATAAGTCTAAACACGCAATTGAGATAATATTTTTCATTAAAACTGGTACAAAATAACAGTTTTGCAGTTCTAGAATTAATCCCGAAGGCAGGTTCAGCTCATATGTCCTCACAGCAAGTGCAGCAACCTTTGCCCCATTTGCAGTACGTAGGTCCACGTCGCCTTTCTCTAACCTTCTACTCCTCTTTAGCCCCTGCAAGTTATTGCACAAATGAGATCCATATCCGGTATCTAATACCCATATCTCATTTCTAAAGATAGTATTTATCTCAATTATAAACATACCTGGAGAAGAAGTAGAAGTGCTTGTAAGCTTCTCCTTCTACTTCTTGTCCTTGATGGTCTCTAAGTAGGCTTTCCAGTTGCGCCTCCAGTGGCCCATCTTCCCACAATGATGGCATAAGCCCATAGTAGCTGCGCCCTTCTTGTTCACACCACCTTTGGGCTTCATGGCAGCCTTCTTCTTTTTCTTTTGAACTTTCTTCTTAGAAGAGGAAGATTCTACCATTAAAACCGCATTGGAATCCTTTTTCATAGAGGACTCTGCAGTTTTGAGAAGATTGATCAATTCAGGAATGGTGGACTCAATCTTCTTCATCTGATAGTTAATCACAAATTGTGAGAAACTATTAGGCAAAGATTGTAGAATTAAGTCAACACTTAAGTCATGATCCATTGCAAACCCGAGAGATCCAAGCTTCTCTATCAAGCCCAGCATCTTCAGCCCATGAGTGGCCACAAAAAAACCCTCTGCCATTTTACAACGAAATAGTTGCTTCGAGATCTCATATCTCTCAGTTTTGGCTTGGGCATCAAACAGCTCTCGAAGATGTAAAATGATCGATTGAGCATCCATATACTCGTGCTGTTTTTGCAACTCAGGAGTCATGGATGCCAGCATAATACATGATGTTGTATCACTATCCTCCTTGTGACTCTTGTGGATAGCATGCTCATCAGCATGAGCATCTTGGGCTAGTGGTGGTGGAATAGGAGCATCTAGCACGTAGAGCAACTTTTTCGATTTGAGAACGATTCTCAAATTTCTTTACCAGTCGAGATAGTTTGATTCGGTTAACTTGTTGGTTTCCAAAATACTACGTAAGTTCAAGTTCATTGACATGATGCAAGTGATCTAGACGTAAAGATAGAGAGCATTAGCTACTTGTATATGCACATGATATGCAAATAATTAGGACTCTAATTAAACGTATTTTTACTCCACTATTTTATTCAAACCAATAGCCCCCACTACTGATTCGAAAAAGCCCGTTGGAAGCTTTCCTAGTGGACTGGTATCCAAATTCCTCAAGAATAACCTTGGGTTTGCCCAACAAGCCACCCTTAAGTTCATTGGTAGGTATCCAATACCAATTACATCGTATGTAACTACTGGATCATTGGGTGATTAACAGCTTTTAATCTTAAAGCCTTTTGGGCTACCCCAACTTTTCTTCTAAATTTCTTTATGCTTGAGTTTGCCCAACTAGGATAAAGAATTTAGTTAGACCCGACCCATTAATTAGGAATTTAATTCCAAAGGAATTTAATTCCATAGCTTGAACATGCCCAATGTCAAGTAGGCTTAGGTTTGGCTAACAACCTGGTCTCGAAAAAGGACTCTCGTTCTTACTATATTAACGAAAGGAATTAGGTTTAATATTAATTGAGGGATTTGTTCCTTTTAGTGATTTCATTGAATGACATGCATAATAATTAATAAATTATACAATTGATAATCATGATAATAAAGCGATTACATGGTATGGTTATGGACTTTTCCTAAATTAATTTCTTTGAGCCATAAAATAAATTCATATAGTTAACCCTATGTGTTCATGCATGATTTAAATAGAAGGTCTTACCTCTTCGCCTTGTTTTGGTTGCCATCTCCAGAATAAAATAATTCTATTCCTATCTAACCTATGTAAACTAATTACATAATTTCCTAAAGAGAGAAAACCTCGAGTTACATTCGAGAGGAGTTAGATGAGAAGAGAATTACACAAGAATTCTAGAGAAGGCAGGACACACAGGCCCTATTTCATAAAAACCAAAATTGTAAAATGCATGAACAGATATAATTGGTTTTAGTCCATAACCATCCACCATGCCATTGACTATGCTTAAACAAAATAAACATATACTTTTATTATTCCAAAATCACTATTTTTGGAAAAATAAAACAAATTCTAAAATCACCATTTTAGAGAATACATCAATTTTAGATTTTCAAAATCATTATTTTGAAGAACAAAATTGATTATCTCAAAACTAATTTTGAGAAAATGCTTTTGGGTCCCGTTTCTCATCAAATGAGATTTTCCCTTCCAAAATTCTATTATGAATTTATTTTTTTAAAATACTAGAGGTTGCAAACAAAGCAGAACCTATGCCGATTTGGAAGCTGGAGCCGGCACCGGCTTTATTTTGGTTTCCAAAAATTTTTATCTTCCAAAAACGATTTTCGGACATCGCGAACAGAATGTAACCGGCGCCGGCTTGGAGGCCGGGGCCAGCGCCGCCTGTGTTCTGCAACAATGGCGGTGATTTTCAAAAAATTCCAGAAATAATTTCTGGTGCTTTCTTCTTTTGCAAATTTTCAGTGAGAACAATTCTCAGCAGTATTTTCTGTTTTGAAGCTTTAAACAACAACCAATTTGTTAGTTTAAACAAAATTAAAATGGAAAATTAAGATGAAACAGAGGGCAACATCCATGTTGCAAGAAAACGTTTTTTCCTACAGAAATTTTCAGCACCAAAGAAAGCATCTATTTGAAATACGCTGTCACTTTTATACAATCATATTGTGCTACGGACCCAGCACATAAAGATCGAAACGATTTTCACTCGAGTGAAAACGATTTTCACAGCAAACAAAGACAAACACGAAAACGGTTTTTCATGCCAAAACAATGTTCGTAGACCACGCATAGCATGTCTCTGATACCACTGTTGGGTATCTAAGCTCGTATCTTATACGGCGGAGCGGAAAATAAAACGAGATACTCTCCTAGGATTCGTCTATGTATGGAAACAAGACATAAAGAGAGTAAAGGTAACAGCTTTTACCTTTGGGTGATCGTGCGAAGAACAAAATTTTCTTCTTCAAGTTGAGGCACGATCCAGCAATCCTTGTGATCAACCTCCACGTGAGTTGAACGTCTACCCACTATAATCACAGTGTGTGATTATCTCTAATAGTAATTCACACAGAGGAATACTCAAGCACGTAGTTTTCTGTGCTAGCAGAAATTCTAAGTGGCGGCTAGGGTTCCTCTTCAAGATCAAATCGAGAGAGAAGAAGAGAAAAAGTTCGTGGCTGTTGTTTCTTTTTGTGTGTTGTTCAACTATTGGCTAGGTTTTTTTGTGTGTTATTAGCTACTATATATCACACGAAATTTCCTTCCTAAAACTGAGAATTCTAATCCTATTAGAATTCCCTAATTGTAATTGAAAACATCAAGTTCTCACAATTACAACTTGTACCACAAATTATAACTAATTATAATTTGTCCACAATAACTTTTCTCTCTCAATCAGCCCCACAATGTTATCAAATAACATCTTGAGTATATAATCCTCTATTGTGTGTGACCTATTAGGTTTCCCAGTTAATTAGTAGAGAATATGAATTAATCCAAACGTTTTTGAGATTAATAATCCATAATTAATTAGAATTAATCCTATTAATTCTAATCAGGATTGGTTTATTAATTCATCAATTAATAAACTCATATTCCCAGATTATGAGCGGAATCTAGCAATATATCATGATCACCCAAGAGTCCAGGAAGTCAAGTGGCTTGACATGAACCCTTCAATAACAAACTTTAGTGCAATTAACTCCTTTCACCATACAGTATCTCATTCGGTTTGGAGTACGGAATTAGTGCCAACTCCCTCCAAAAATAATTCTGGCCCAAATACAATATTACTTGTATCAAGAACCTACTACTCTAGATGTGTATCAATTGGAACTGTTTCCAATACACAATCGCCTTGGCCAAAGACTTTCCGAGTAGTAATTCCTACAAGTGGCCACGAGATATTCGCCCCTACTATTAGGAGTGGTGAATTCTTTATTGACACTCTCAACTACTTTCGTTTACCTCACAATGTACCCAATACCCATCCCATAGACGGCCCTCGATCGAGCTCCGGAGATTGGAATCAAAGTACAAAGCTCAGCAAACAAAGTACCTTGGAGATCTCAAGTCTAAGGATACTTGCACGTTTGCTATATTGAGATTATATCACTGGCACTAAATAGTTATCCATATAATTATTTCGAAGCTAGGTCATCCAATGAACTTGTTCCATTAACAAGCATCCATGTGTTAACTTTGAGTATCTCAATACTCATGGTTATGAGAACCACCGCCTGATCAAATTAGGAAGTCTAACACAACTAGTCTTAACGCATTAATGATGTCTTGTCTCATTAATACTATGGCTAGGGACTATTTAAGTATTAACACCATCCAATGTAGTAGAAATCTCATATCATGATCTCTATCATGATTCCCTTAACACAGTGTTATACTAGGGATTTTATCGAATGGTTATATTACTTAAAGTAAACAAAAAGAAATTGTAAGATAAATAATACCTTTTATTAAAATAAAAATGTGTCATATACAATGTACAAATGATTGCCTCTAGGGCACAACACTAATAGTCTGTAAAGATTGCACCATATTCTCTTCCATCTCATGGTATAAAGCTTTCTCATCTGAGCTAGCAGATGATACTATTCCATTCACAATAGCAGACAAAAGAAATTTGAGAAATCCTTTTGACTACCTTTCTTCTTATGAAGCTGCCTCTGGTCAGAAAGCCAACGCTTCCAAGAGTTCTTTTGTAGTTTCGTTTGGCCAAAACCTAATCAAGTAGAGCTTTTTTTATTCATAGACAACTTGGTTTTACACAGAGAAATATGCCTTTCCAATATTTAGGTTGCCCTATATATAAAGGAAGGCACAAAAAGATTTTTTTTCCGCCCCATGATCGACAAAATATCAAAAAGGCTAGAAGGATGCAGCTATAAATCATTAAATTTTGGAGGATGTTTGACTTTGGTTATATCTGTGCACACATCCATTCCCCTTCACAGCCTTCAAGCTATCTCGGTGCCTCTTGCTATCTACACTGACATTGAGCGTATCATGGCTGATTTCCTTTGGGGGAAATCTGAACATGGCAATCATCGTCATCGGTGAAGCTGGAAATTTTTGTGCTATCCTGAGGACGAGAATGGCTTAGGCATTCGTTCCTTGGCAGATCTCTCGACTGCTTTTGCTCTTAAGTCATGGTGGAGATTCCGCAGCCAAAACACATTATGGGCCAATTTCTTTTAGTCAAAATATAAAGGAAATGTTGTTCACCCATCTCTATTTCCCTTATCTGCAAATTCTTCCTTTTCTTGGTGCAGAATTAGGAAAATGGCAGAACTAGCAGAGAGAAATATTGTTGTCATCTCCAAGCAAGGTACCCTATGATTTTGGTATGACGACTGGAGTTGTTTGGGTCGTCTAGTTGACAGGAATTCCAGAGTAATATATCCTGAACTTTCTTTGCAAGAATGTATCCAACATAACTTTTGGAAAGTGGACCTTATATTACAAATTTTACGCTATATCAAAGGAAATCCTTCGGCTTGTTCCCCCGGAAGTAAATTCTTCATCGGATGATGACAATCTGATTTGGAAGCAGTCCCCATTAGGTACATTCACCCTTAAATCAGCAAGGGGGCATGTCCATCCATAAAAATAAAATGTCAATTTTTTGCTGCAGTATGGCATTCCTCTTTTCCTACCAAGTTCATAGTATTCTTCTGGAAATTATATAATAATTTCCTACATTTGGACTCCATGTTGGTGTTAGTATTGTGCCCTAGAGGCAATCACTTGTACATTGTATAAGACATATTTTATTTTAATAAAATGCATTATTTATCTTACAGTTTTTTTTTTGTTTACTTTTAAGTAATATAACTGTTTGATAAAGTCCCTAGTACAACATTGTGTTAAGGAAATCATGATAGAGATCATGATATGAGTTTTCTACTACACTGTATAGTGTTAGTACTTAAATAGTCCCTAGTCGTAGTATTAATTAGACTGGACATCATTAATGCGTTAAGACTAGCATGTGTTAGACTTCCTGATTTGATCAGACGGTGGTTCTCATATGTTTGGTATCTCATGTGTATCATATACGGCACAGCAAAAAATTAAAAACGAGATACCATCCCAGGATCCAGATATGTGTGGAAAACAAGACATATATATATATATATATATATATATATATATATAACAAAGAAATAAAGATAACAGCTTTTACCTTTCTTTGTTTGTGTGGAAAACAAAATTTTCTTTCTTTAAGTATGATAATTGTGGCGCGATCTAGCAATCCTCTTGAAGAATCACCACGAGAGTTGTATGTCCAACTACTATAATCACAGTGTGTGATTATCTCTAACAGAAATCCACACGGAGGATCTCACTCAAGCACCAAGATTTTTTGTGTTAGCAAAAAACAACAATGGTGGCTGGGGTTTTTCTTCCTTGTTCTTCTTAATAAGCAAAACTAGAGAAAAAAGAATAAGAAGAAGAGTCTTGGTGTCGCTCTTGGAAGGAGTCACACGAGAAAAAGAGATTATCTTGAGAACATAAAGATTATATCCTTATTTATCTCTTGTGTGGATGGCCCAACACACATTATCTCATGTCATGACACCTATTCCATTATGTGTGTTGATAAAAAGTAGCATTGACGTCCATTCCTTCATGTGTGTGTTGGTTTAATAAAAGGCAGCAAACAAGTCATGACACACATGAAAGAATGGTCCTCACATCTGAAAATTCTAAAATTCTCTATTTGTAATAAGAACCCCTCAAGTTCACTGAATTACAAATTGGCCCATAAATTATAAATAATTATAATTTAGCCACATCAACTTCCCTTTCTCGCAATAAACCCATTATGTTATCAAATAACATCTTGAGTATATATTCCTTTTTTGTGTGTGACCTATTAGCTTTCCCGGTCAATTGGTAGCGGACATGAATTAATCCAAACGTCTTTGAGATTAATAATCCTTAATTAATTAGAATTAATTCTATTAATTCTAATTAGGATTGATTTATTAATTCATCAATTAATAAACCTATATTCCCAGATCATGAGCGGTATCTAGCAACACATCATGACCACCCAAGAGTCCAGGAAGTCAAGTGCCTTAACATGAACCCTTCAATAACAAATTACAGTGCAATTAATTCATTTCACCATATAATATCTCATTCGGTCTAGAGTACGAAATTAGTGCTAACTCCCACCAGAATATATATTAATTCTAGCCCGAATATAATTATACTTGTACAAGGAACCTACTACTCTAGATGTGTATCAATTGGAACTATTTCCAATGCACATACGCCTTGGCCAAGGACTTCTCGAGTAGTAATTCTTACAAGTGGCCGTGAGATATTCGCCCCTATTATTGGGAGTGGTGAATCCTTTATTGACCTTCTCAACTACTTTCATTTACCTCACAATGTATCCAATATCCATCTCATAGGCGGCCCTCGATCAAAAGAAAGAGACTGGAATCAAAGCACAATACTCAACAAACAAAGTACTTTGGAGATCTCAAGTCTAAGGATACTTGCACGTTTGCTATATTAAGATTATATCACTGGCATTAAATAGTTATCCATGTGATTATCATAGCTAGGTCATCCAATGAACTTGTTCCACTAACAAGCATCCATGCATTAACTTTGAGTATCTCAATACTCATAGATATGAGAACCACCACCTGATCAAATCAGGAAGTCTTAACACATACTAGTCTTAACGCATTAATGATGTCCTGTCTTATTAATACTATAACTAGGGACTATTTAAGTACTAACACTATACAGTGTAGTAGGAATCTCATACCATAATCTCTATCATGATTTTCTTAACACAGTGTTGTACTAGGGACTTTATCTAACAGTTATATTACACAAAAGTAATTAAAAGAAATTGTACGATAAATAATGCCTTTTTTATAAAATAAAATGTGTCGTATACAATGTACAAGTGATTGCTTCTAGGTCATAACTATAACATCATATCCGTGAGTATTAAGATACTCAAAGTTAACACATAGATGCTTGTTAATAGAACAAGTTCATTAGATGACCTAGCTTTGAGATCATCACATGGATAACTATTTAGTGCCAGTGATATAATCTCAATATAGCAAACGTTTAAGTATCCTTAGACTTGAGATCTCCAAGGTACTTTATTTGCTGAGCATTGTATTTTGATTCCAATCTCCGGAGCTCGATCGAGGGCCGCCTATGAGATGGATATTGGATACATTGTGAGGTAAACGAAAGTAGTTGAGAGGGTCAATAAAGGATTCACCACTTCTAATAGTAGGGGTGAATATCTCATGGCCACTTATAGGAATTACTACTCGAGAGTCCTTGGCTAAGGCATATGTGTATTGGAAATAGTTCCAATTGATACACATCTAGAGTAGTGGGTTCCTAGTACAAGTACTATTATATTCGGGCCAGAATTAATTCTGGAGGGAGTTGGCACTAATTCCGTACTCCAATCCGAATGAGATATTGTATGGTGAAATGAGTTAATTACGCTGAAGTTTGTTATTGAAGGGTTCATGTCAAGCCACTTAACTTCCTGGACTCTTGGGTGGTCATGCTGTGTTGCTAGATACAGCTCATGATCTGAGAATATGGGTTTATTAATTGATGAATTAATAAACCAATCTTGATTAGAATTAATAGGATTATTTGTAATTAATTATGGATTATTAATCTCAAAGACGTTTGAATTAATTCATGTTCTCTACCAATTGACTGGGAAACCTAATAGGTCACACACAATAGAGGATTATATACTCAAGATGTTATTTGATAACATAGTGGGGTTAATTGAGAGGAAGAGAATGAGTTGTGGCCAAATTATAATTTGTTATAGTTTATGGTCCAAATTGTAATTGTGAGAACTTGATGTTTCCAATTACAATTAGGGGATTCTAATTATTTTAGAATTCCAGATTTTCAGTGGATTTTGTGACATATAATAGGACATGCACGAAACCCTAATGAGTTAGGGTAATTCACACGAAAAATAACAGACACAAAACCTCTTCTCTTCTATCTCTCTCGTCCTTCTTTTGAAGAAGAATAACCCTAGCCACCATCTTTTTTTGCTAGCACAGGAAATTTTGATGCTTGAGTATTCCTCTGTGTGGATTACTGTTAGAGATAATAACACACTGTGTAGTAGTTAGACGTTCAACTCTCGTGAAGTTGGATCAAGAGGATTGTTGGATCGTGCCTCGACTTGAAGGAGAAATTTTTGTTCTTCGGACGATCAAACAAAGGTAAAAGTTGTTACCTTTATTATTTTTATATCTTGTTTTCCACACATAGGCGGGTCCTGGGATGGTATCTCATTTTATTTTTCGCTGCGCTGTATACAATACGAGCCTGAGATACCTAACAGTTGGCTACAATAGGCATGCAACTGGCTTTAGGATGTGGTTTTTGTAGCTCCCACACAGAAACAGTGGAGCATGTTTTTATGATGTGCCCAAAGGTTTCTGAAATTTGGCAACCAATAGCATTACGGTTAGACATGGACATTTTTCCTAACTCAAGTCTCTCTCAGTTTATATTTTCTTGGTGGTTCTCTCATGCTACCGCTAGGGACTATGCTAGGACTTTTATCTTGGCTTTTACGTGGGAAGTGTAGAACAAGAGATGTTGAAGGCAATGACTGCCTTATCAACTTCACCGCCTTGGAAAAGAAACTAGAAGCTGCAAGTTGCAAGTTGCAGCTCAAATTTTACAGTAGCAAAATCTTCACAGCTATATAGAAAAATCTGGAATTGCAAATTGCCAACCTCCACCACCATTCTAGAATCCACTTGCACAAAAAATCTTCACCAACTTGCAAAGATTTTTTTTTGGCAGCAATAAAGAACCGACTTAATAAAGTCGGTTTTCTCGTCTATAAATATGACCAATTTCATGTAAAAGAAAGTGTAACTAAGGTAGTGTGGTGTGTGCTTGAGTATCAGAAGTACTCATGACATGTGTTTGTGAGCAAACTTCATTTGTTTTTTGTGAGAGAAACAATTTTGTGGTTTCCTTCTTGTAGCTATTATAGTATATTATAATAAAATTACTTTAAGATAGTTTGAGTTCCTTTAATTCTCTTCTATTTTTTTCAATATATTTGGGTATCAGAGATAGGCTCGCAAGATTTACCAAAGCTCCAAAATCAAGTCCTTTAAAAAAGAATGGTCAGTGACCGTGCTCAAAGTAGTCCGTTAATGATCATGGTATGTCGAGACTCTACCAGTGCACAGTTAAGGATTGTGAAGTTGGTTGGACAGGGACCAAACTTACTTGGATAAGGTGCCAGGTATCACCAAGTCACGATGGCAGACTTCGTCAACGCGAACAATATTGAAAAGCTTACAAAGGACAATTACAATAATTAGAGCGTGTGTCTAAAATTCTATTTGAGAGGACAAGGATTATGTAAGCTCATAGAAGGAAGCCAAATAATACTACCACCACCAGAAAATGTTGGAGAATATAACAAATGGGACAAGAATGCTAGTAAGGCCCTATCTATTTTAGCCTTACCAGCTGAAAAATAATTTTTAGATTAATTTTGATAAACAATGCAAAGACGCCAAAGGAAGTTTGAGATATTTTGGCGGAGAGATTCTCCAAAACTAATGAAGCCAAGGTGCAAAGGCTTGAAAATGAGATATTAGGAATCTCATAAGGTAATATGATGGTGAGTTAATATATTGCCAAAGTGAGATCCGTAAGTGAAAAAATTTCAAAATTAGATCCTATTCACCCAATTGATGAGACAAGCCTGAGGAGAATTATAATTCGGGGGTTACGGCGAGAATATAGCCCAATTATAACAGCAACATGGGGATGACCTAAGCCACCGACACTTAATGTGTTAGAAAGCATACTAGCAAATGAAAAAGCCTAAATGAGACTATCCTATAGTGCATCAACAAATGATGAAGAGAAGACTCTTTATAGTAGGAGAAGAACATTTGGAGGATAGAAAAATGCCAGATTACCAATAGAAGGAGACAAAAATAAAAAGAGACATGGCTTCTAGCAGAAAGGGCATCCAGAGAAAAGTACGCATCAAGTGATAGCTCTACCACAACAAAATAATAACATAAGGAGCCGATGAAGAAACAACGAGTGTTATAACTACAGAAAGAAAGGTCACTTCGCTCAAGATTGCTGGCATAAACAAGCCAAAGGGAATGCTTCCACCTCTTCATAGACTTAAGAAAGTGAGGATGAATGAGACTTTCATGAGTCCTGTGCGATTGAAGAGGAGGAGGCACTGTCGAGCCTAGTTTAAGAAAAGGAAGAAGATCTGGCACTAGTCGCGGTAAGTGATAAACTTATCAATTATAAACATGATTAGATTGTAGATTTGGGATGCTCTAATCATATGACATGAGATAAAGAAAAGTTTTGTAGCATAGAGAAATACAGAAGTGGACGCGTTATAGTAACTGCTAATAACCCTAAGATGCCAATAACACATATTGGCAAAGCTTTGGTAGTACCACGATTCAACCCTACAAAAGTGGAGTTAGATAATCTACTGCACATGCCAGGTATGAAAGAGAGCCTGTTATCAGTATCATAGCTAGCTTCAGCAGGGAACTATGCTATAATCGACCCAGACGACGTGAAGGTGTATCGTCAATTAAAGTTAGAAGGAGATCCAATTATGAAAGGATGAAGATTAGAGTCTATCTATATAATATCTGTTGAGATAGCATATGTAGATAAGACTAAACAGAACGAGACACCAGATTTATGGCATGCAAGATTGGGACACATGAGCTATAGCAAACTAAAGGTGATGATGAAAAAGTCAATGCTGAAGAGTCTACCAGATTTAGAGGTTCGAGATAGCATAATTTGTGCTGGCTGCCAAAATGGTAAAGCACATCAACTACCATGCAAGGAGTCGAAGTTCAGAGCAAAGGTGCTTTTGGAGCTAGTCCACTCAGATGTTTTTGGCTCAGTATAACAGCCGTTGGTAAGTGGTTATTGATACATGATAACTTTTATTGATGACTATTCTAGATATTTATGGATTGATTTCTTGAAAGAAAAGTCCGAAGCCTTAACAAAGTTCAAGGCATTCAAGGAGAAAGAAGAAAGTGAAACTGGCTATGAAATAAAGTGCCTTCAGACAAACAACGGTGGTGAATACACTTCAGAGGAATTTAAAGAATTCTTGAAACAAAACAAGATTCGATGATAGTTGATATGTCTGAATACTCCACAACAAAATGGAGTTGCAGAAAGAAAGAATTGACATCTTGCAGAGAGGTGTAGAAGTATGCGCCATGCCAAGAATGTTCAACCACGGTTTTGAGTAGAATGCGTGAAGACAACAATATATATCACAAATCACCTACTAAAGCGAAGCTCGGCATGATCTCACCTTACGAAAAACTATTGAAGAAGAAGTCCATTGTAGTTCATTTTCGAGTTTTTGGGTGCGTACGCTATGTATTAGTACCTAATTATTTAAGGAGAAAGTTCGAAAAGAAGGTAATTTGTTGCATCTTTGTCAGATATGATTCTAGAGGAAAGGGATGGATTTGTTGTAATCCTGACAAAGGTAGATGCTACACATCTAGAAATGTTGTATTTGATGAAGCATTATCTTGGTGGTCATCTTAAGCCGAGAAGCTACGACAATCTAAAGAAATCTTAGAAGAGTCAGCAAAAAAGCTGGAAGAACAAGAAGAAGATCATTTGACTTCTGAAACAACTAAAAAGGGTGACAAAGAATCATTATCAAATGAGTCACCATCAAACAAATCAAAGAGTCCATGGCAGATAGAAGTACACAAAATTACAGAAGATCAGAGGCCCAATTAATATGAAGAAATGGACGAAGAAGAGGAGGCGCAACCACAACTTCGGAGGTCTACTTGACAACGAAGACCCAATCCAAAGTATGCAAATGCTGCCTTGATTGAGGATATTCTAAGAGAGCCAGACACATATGAAGTGGCACCCAAACATAAGGAAGGAGAAAGGCAAAGGAAGAAGAAATACAAGCATTAAAGCAAAATAAGACGTGGAGATTAGTGCCAAAGCTAAAAATATACAACCCATCTCTTGCAAATAGGTGTATAAATTAAAAATCAGGCCAGACAGATGATTAATAGATACAAGTCTTGATTGGTAGCATGAGACTTATCACAAAAGTACGGGTTAGACTATGATGAGACGTTCAGTTCAGTAGCAAAAATCACTACAGTTCGAGTAATACTTGCCTTAGTTGCAAGCAAGTCATGGAAGTTATGGCAGATGGATATGAAGAATGCATTCCTCCATGGAGAACTTGATCGAGACATATACATAGTGTAACACCCCGAAGCCTAGGCCAGCCAGGGCCGGCGATGTCGCCCCGTCCAAAGGACAAGGGGTCTTTATAACTAGGTCACACAAATAAAATGGCTGAAATAAAATAATACTTTAACTTAAAAATTTATTACAACCCAAAATACTCCAAGAGTAAATCCATGAAACTCCAAAACAAAAACCACAAATAAAATTATCCACTCTCGTCTCCCCAAAACAATACATAAAATCAAAAGACACATTCTCTTCCAAGGCAGATATTACTAGCTACTCGACCCCACAGCAGGATCAACCTGAAATCATGATAAAAAGGTAATGAGACAGAAATCTCAGTAAGTCCATGTGTGCTTTGGGTGTTTAGTGAAAACAGTTCGTGGATGCAAAGTGTGAAACTTTTATAAGAGAAACATTGGCAAGCATCAAACATTAGTCAAAAGCAAGAGTGGCGTTTTGGCTTATCTAGCCATACATAAGTAATGAAATCAACCACTCGAAAGAAAGGGATATGGGTTACCACACGTTGGGCCCCATAACCGGTCAGAATGCCAACATTTTGTGCAGACTGACAAAAGTAGGTGATCGGCCTACTGGGCAAGATACTACTCCTTCTCTATACCCAAACAACAACCGGGTGTCCATTCCAGCAAAACACAGTCACTTGACTGAAAACAAACTGCTAGCTCGGACTGGCACGACTTACTGGACTGACATCTTATCCAGGAAGGACTCACCCCTCAGAGGTGGCCACCTGCTGAGAGACTTACCCTAACCCTTCAAAGACTAGTCCTAGTAGTCCACCTCTATTGAGTACTCAACGACGTTTTCCACTTGGGATAAAATGAACGAAGCATTGCTCTTCATGAAAATAGCAATTGGAGGGTTTCCAAAGTTTTGGGAGAAATCAGTTTTGGAAAGAGTTTTAAGTTTGGAAAATCTGCTCATTAGCTTTTAAATAATTTAAGTGTTGGAAATAAGAACGAATTCAACCCTCAATTGCCTTCAGATAAACGAGTGTCCATACACTCCACATTTAGCTTGCCATAAGGAAAACATCTTTCACATCGATAGGTTTTATGCAGGAGCTTACCTGATTCTTGCTCACAACAGCAAGGTCTCGAACAGCTGACCTAACCCCACATGGGTAAATACAAATCTTAATCAATTTCAATTCACAAACCACTTCCTCAATTTTAAATCAATTCAATTCACTACTACCATGATCCTAGTGTCCCAAGCTTTAAGATAAAATAATAACTAAATAGGTTTATAAGCTAAGTTTAATTTGTTATTTAAAATAATTAATGGTTTGGGAAATAAATTCTAATAAGTTGAAAGTTTAAACCTTGTTAGGAAAAATTTAGAGTTTATTTGATCGAGAGTCATAGATGGTACTAGGTAAAATAGTGATTTAATGATAGTTTAGTTGTTAGAAAATAATTGATAGCTAAAACTAGTTGAGATTAAATTTAATAAGCCTTTCTTGGAAAATAATAAGTAAATCCTTAAGGGTTTTGATTTAGTAAATATTTTACTAATTATGAATCATTCTCATAAAGCTTTAATTGATCTCTTTATTTTAAATAATATTTATTTATTTTATTTTCTAGCAAAATTATTATTTATTTGACTAAAATATCATTTATATATATAATAATTCCAAATCTACCCTTCCTAGGGTTTTTCGAAAATACTAGCAATATTATTTTATTGAGTATTTTATGCATAAAATGAAAATTAGTTTTAGGGACAACTAGATCATGATCAAATTTCTATGGCCATCCTCAATCAAGAACATACACAATCCTTCAATTCATTAAATCATCCAAATATTGCATATAGGCATAGATCTAAATTTATTAAGACATGATTTAACCTTTACTAGCATAAACATGATCATGGCTTCAATATTCTAGTCATGCATATAACTTTTATTCACCAAATGTGACATAATCTCTAGCATACTTCATCACACATACTACCTATGACATGCATCAAACTCAATTCCACATACAACCAACCAATATAATCCTTCCATGCATAAATCACATCTCCTTCACAATCATACATGTACTCATGCTTCAATCATTAACAACACATACTCAATCCCATCACCATTCATCTTTTAACAACATCATCCTAGAGACATGATTCTAGAGTTTAAAAGAAATATTGAAGGTACTTACTTGGTTGATGAATGCTTTGAAGGAGTTTAGAGTAGATCCCAACTCCTAGATGGCTAACCTTGTCCAAGAGAGATGGCGAGAACAAGATTATGGAAGGAGAAGTCATCCGGCCAAAGAAGAGTGATTTCGGCCTTGAGAGAGAGAGAGAGAGAGAAGAAGAAGAAATCATTAGTATGTTTATTCGCATAGGTTCTCATTAGAGATCAAGGTTAGAGAAAATGAAGTTGCTAGAATAAGTTTACCTTGATTGTGTTCTTGTCCTTCACAAAAATTTCTAGTTTTGATCCGAAGTAGCAAGATGATTTGTGGAGATTGATGTTAAGAATGGTGTTGATGGATTCACAGTAGTGAGTAGACTAAATCTGGAGATTTTCGTGAGGATTTGAAGTGGTTTGAAGGTGTATTAGGTGAAAGCAAGTAGAAGGTGTTCTTGGTGTAGTGTGTGTTCTTGGCGGCTGAAGAAAAATCGAGAGAATGGATGTTGTAGCTGCCGAAATTCTGTAGGGTTTAGGAGGATGTTTTCTTTGATTTGAGAGGAAAAAGGAAAGGTTAGTTGTTACAATCTTGGTACAATATTTTTAGGAAGTGATTTTGGAAACTAAATATTCTAAGAATATCTTGATTGTTTGGACAGCTTTGAAGGTCTACTATGGCTGACTGGTTGAGCAACTGTTCTGAGGAATTAAAGCTGGTTCAAGGTAGCTTATGATGGCCGAAATTAAGGTGCACAATGGTGAAGAAGATGTCTGGTCAATAGGGTAAGATTTTACGGAAAATTGCTAAACAAGATGGCTGAAATTTTGGAAACCAATCAAGCTAAATTGCAGGGATTTGTTGGAGACATTTTCAGACAGCCATTGCTGCCTTTCGTCCAGAAGCTTGAGGAAAATAATGGAGCTCTGTTAATGGAGGTTTAAGGAAGGTTTTTGCAGAAGTAGGTTGGTGTTTCGGCTAGAAGGAAAATAGGAAACAAAGCTGGGAATTCTCCTGCACAGTTTTTTTTTCGTTGCACAGTAATTTTATGGGCAGAATTTCGACTACCACTTCCAGCCGAGTTGCAGAGAGTTTGAAGGGGGGTTCAGGGGTATTCAAGGCTGGTTTCCAGCCTTATTCATGGAGGAAAAACATGGCTAAGGTGCTGTACAAAATCTGGAAGAAAACAGCTTGGTTTTGACCTTCCAAAGCTGCGATTTTGCCCAGAATTTTCACTGGTTTTGTACAGCCCTTGAGCAGTCCGAAAATAGCAGAAATAATTCATGTTTCAAGCTGAAATTAAGGCCATTTTTCTGGCAGAATTTGGGAGGGAATGTTAGCTAAGAAGCTCGACATTTTGAAGGTACAACAAGCTGGAAAATTTCAGCTCATTCCATTAAGGAAGATGAACTAATCTAGAATGAAATTTCAGCAAGCTCACTAGAGGGATTTTTCCTCTTGGAATTTCCCACAACTCTTCCATATTTTCAGATTATAAGAAGTCTTTTACCAAGACACTTTGGTCCTAAAAGACCTCAGCACTCTACTTAATTTTCTGGAAAGAAAAAGGCTAGAACATCTTGATCAAACTAAGGAGTTGAGAATTGAGGAAAATCAAAGATCAAGGAAAAATGAATTTCCCTTTAAGAATTTCGAGCAGAGTAAAGGAGTGGAATGAGATTACTCCTATCATGTCTCTCCTAGGACATCATCACTCCTTGCTCTAGGCCCTTAGGGCCGAAACCAATTCCCCCCAAGCAAAAATAAAATTTAATCTAGCAAAAGCTTCTATGATGGAATTTGAACCCAAGACCTCAAGAATTAATTCTAAGGCTCTAACCACTAAACCACAACAAATCTTATTGCTATTTCTACTAGAAAAATTATTTTCTATTCAATCCACAATCTATCTCCCTATTTTCACCTCGGGCAAAAATTACCATTTTGCCCCTCTCACACGATACTCACCAACAAGACTTCAAGACAATAAAAATCAAATCCAAAGCACATAGAAATCCTATGAAAATATATTTAATTATGAAATAAAGTATGATATGCATCTCAACCCCCTTACTCTAAAGTTGGTTTTGACCGGGGTTTCACACATAGAACAACCACAAGGGTTTGAGAACAAGGCACATCTAGAGTACGTGTGTAAACTTAATAACGCACTTTATGATTTGAAACAAGAACCACGAGTATGGTATGGAAAATTTGTAGAATTCTTGATCCAAACTGGATAATTGATGGCACCAACTGATTCAAGTTTGTTCGTTAAAGCTCGAGAACAGAAGCTAGTTATAGTATTTATGTATGTGGACGATCTAATCATTATTGGAGAAGATAAAGAAGAGATTGAACAAATTAGGTCAAATCTCTCAATTCTCTTCCAGATGAAGGAGCTTGAAAAACTAAAACACTTGGCTTGGAGATAGAACAAACGAATAATGGGATATTTTTATGCCAACAGAAGTATGCGCGGGATCTTTTACAAAAATATAACATACTTGACTGCAAACCAACCTCTATTCCAATTGAGGTCAATGCTCGATTATGTTCAACTGAAGGCAAGGAACTTAAAGATGGAACGATATATCGACAGTTAGTAAGCTGATTCATGCAAACACTGAAGAAGCCACATCTTGATGTAGTAAAAAGGATATTAAGGTATATTAAAGGGACTATAGACTATGGCTTTCTATATAAAAAGACAGATACATCTCATATGATAGGATATTGTGATGCCGATTACGCTGGTGATTACGATACACGATGATCAACTATACTGGATACGCTTTTAATCTTGGATTTGGAGTTATCTTATCATGCAGTAAGAGACAGCCAAGTACAGAGGCATAATATCATGCTGCAATAATGGCAGCTTAAGAATGTTTGTGGCTACGTACGACAACTCTTAGAAGATCTTCATTAGCCAGTGGATAAGACAGTTCAATTATATTGTGACAATCAATCAGCGATATGCTTAGCAGAGAATCCAGTATTCCATGCAAGGACAAAACACGTAGAAGTTCATTATCACTTTGTGCGGGAAAAGGTATTATGTGGTCAAATTAAAATGAAGCATCTAAAGACTGAAAAACAAATTGCAGATATTTTAACCAAAGGTCTCAATGGAGTGAAGCTCAAAGAATTTCAAAGGAAACTCTGAATGATCTCACGAGAAACAATACAAAAGTAGTCATTGGGGGGAGTGTTAAAGGCAATAATTGCCTTATCAACTTCACCGCCATGGAGAAGAAACTAGAAGCTACAAGTTGCAGCTCAAATTTCGCAATAGCAAAATTTTTATAGCTATAGAGAAGAATCTGAAATTGCAAATTGCCAACCTTCACCGCCATTCTAGAATCCACTTGCATAAAAAATCTTCACCAACTTGCAAAGATTTTTTTTTTTTTTTTTTTTGGCAGCCATGAAGAACCAACTTAATAAAGTCAGTTTTATCGTTTATAAATATGACCAATTTTGTGTAAAAGAAAGATAGAGTAAGTAAGGTGGTGTCTTGTGTGCTTGAGTATCAGAAATACTCATGACATGCATTTGTGAGCAAACTTCATTTGTTTTTGTGAGAGAAAATTTGGCAGTCTCCTTCTTGTAGTTATTATAGTATATTGTAATAAAATTACTTTAAGATAGTTTGAGTTCCTTTAGTTCTACTTTATTTTTATTAATAAGAGAAACAACATCAATTATAATGGGGCAAAATTCTTATCAGCTAGGGTGTAAAGAGGAACTTTTCAAGTGATTGGAGATATCTCATCTTTTCTACCTTTACAACGGCTGACAAACTTTGCAGAATTCTCAACAGGGATCTCTTGGAAACGTCATGTACCTCCTTCCATCTTGGCAGTCTGTTTGCTTGAGTCCCAAACTCAAAGGGTGATTCTAAATATGGATGGTGCTTCTAAAAGGAACCTGAGATTTTTTTTTTTTTTTTTTTGTATTTGAAGCATCCTTAGGCGTTCCTTTGGAGATTTGGACTTTGCATTTGCACAAAATACTAACATTGGAACAAATTTGCAAGCAGAAGCAAAGGCTATGCTACAAGGACTTCAGTAGTGTTCATGCATTTACTACTCTGAGGTGATTGTGCAATTAGATTCTAAACTTTTGGTGAACCAATTAAATGGGTTTCTCTCTAAACCTTGGACAGTGAACAACGTTTTCAAACAATTCAACTGCTCCAACAATCTTTTGTTTTATGTTCTTATTTCTATGTATATATGGTGGGGAATGGGGTAGCTAACTGGTTAGCAAATCTTGGCTGTTTTGTTTCACAATAGCAACTTTGTTCCTAACTATAAAGATTTGCCACTGGAGCAATCTTGATTGCCTGCAAGTACCTTCACTCTGTATTAAATATACTCCTCGATGAGGAACACCTCATGTAACTTCTTTCATAGGCTCTGGCCTTTTGCACCCAAAAAAAAAAAAAATCTCAAAATCAGCTTCTTTTTAAAATTTCTAAGGTTATAAGCACTATCTTACTCAAAATGTATTTTCCACTCTTTGTATAAAAAAGCAAACCAAACATTCTCACCGGAGACTTAGGTTTTCATCTTTTTGGCAGTGATAATGGGGCTGGCAATAGAGACAATTTTGAAGTAGGAAAAGATTTAATCAATGAAATGACCTTCCAGTTAAACATTATTATATACAAGTCATCATAGACAACAAATTTATTAGTTTAAACACAAAGTGAACATAAGATACATATTTGCCCATTTATTGTTCATGTGTTATGGACATTTTTAGTTGAGTTGTCGATCAATTGATTAGAGGTGGAAATTTGAAAAAAAAAATTCTTGGGATATTAATTGGAAATAAAATTAACTTAGGATAGAAATCTAGCATTCAATCAAAAGTTTAGGTGACAAAATGGGTCCCTTTTTAATGTAATTTTTTTTCCGATTGAGTTAAACCTATATTACTTCTAGAATACAAATTCCACATTAGTAGTTTTTTATTGTGAATTTGATTCTAATTAGAATCAAGAAAATATAAAAATTGGAAATTAAAGAAACTATATTAGAAGAGAGAAATGAGAGAATTAATTAGATTCAAATGATTGATTATTTTCATTTACATAAGACCCCTATTTATTAAGGTTTAGATATATATTATCTAAAAGGATAAGAAATAAATCTAAAAAATACAATCTTATCTTATCCATCAATAACCTTAGAAAAATAAACAAACACATTTATCTTCAAGATAGATGGATTGTTTTGGGAAAATGAACAACTACTTATTATTTTCATAACACTCCCCCTTGAATGCTTATTTTCAAATTTTGGGAAATGCCTCATTAAAAACCTTCCTAGGAAAAACCCCATGGGACAAAAAATATAGTGAAGGAAAAAAGAGTATATTTTTCAGTCTAGAGTGAACATTGGCTCATTAAGAACCTGACCAAGAAAAAAACCTAGTAGGAAAAAACTTTAGTTAGGGAAAAAAAAAAAACAGTGTACATATACTCACCCTTTTGATAGAATCTTTAAGATGACTTCATATCTTTCAATCGATGCATTCTAATTTTATGTACTAATTTTTCAAATGATGTTGTCAGCAATGTCTTGGTGAATAAATTTGTTAGATTATCACATGATCGAAAATGTTGCATATCTATTTCATCTTTATTCTAGTGTTTATGAGTAAAGAAAAATTTTTGTGAAATATGTTTCGTCCTATCTCCTTTAATAGATCCACCTCTTATTGAGCTATACAAGCTATATTATCTTCATAAAAGTGTTGAAATTTCCTTTTTAGAGAATAAACTACAATTTTATGGAATATAATGGATCATGGATCTCAACCACACACATTCTTGACTTATCTCATGAATAACAATAATTTCAGCATGATTAGAAGACGTAGCTGCCATACATTGTTTGGTAGAGCACCATGAGATATGGTAGTACCACCATATGTAAATAAATAGCTAGTTTGAGAACCTGATTTATGTGGATCAGATACATAAACAGTACCAGTATATCTAAGCAACATCGAGCTAGTTTTATTTGAATAAAGCAAACCAAGATCCATTGTCTGTTAGAGATATCTTAGGACATGTTTAATACCATTCTAATGTCGTTGTGTTGTAGAAAAACTAAATCTTACTAATAAATTTATAGAAAATACTATATTAGGTCGAGTGTTATTGGTAAGGTACATTAGTACACCAATTGCATTGAGATATGGTATTTTATGACCAATATGTTCTTCATCATCTTCTCAAGGTCGAAAAAAGTCTTTATTTACATCTAATGACCTAATGACCATTCGAATACTCAATGATGTACTTTATCCATGTAAAACCTCTTCAAAACTTTAGCCGTATATTTTGATTGATGAATAAAAATACTATATTCCAAATGTTCTATTTGTTGACCAAGAAAAAATATAGTTCTTCCAAAATCTTTAATTTCAAATTCTTGTTTTAGGCTGTTTGTTCTCTTTGGAGCTCCTCTGTAGTTTCAGTAAAGTTAATATCATCATCATATATAGAAAGTATAACAAAACCAAATCTAAATTTCTTAATAAATACATTTGGACATATCAAATCATTTTTATATCATGATCTTAATAAATATTCATTGAGATGATTATACCATATGCATCTAAACTTCTTTAAATCATATAATGAATTTTGTAATTTAATAGAATAATTTTCACGAAGACCAGAATTATATTCTTTAGGCATATTGAATCCTTCTGGGATTTTCATATAAATGTTATTATCAAGGTTCTCATATAAATAAGCAATCACAATATCGATTAGATGCATGTTAATCTTTTCAGGCACTACTAGAATCACAAGATATCAAAAGTGTAATTACATCCATCACGGGTGAATATTGCTCATTGTAATCAATACTTGGTTTTTGCAAAAAGCTTTGAGCCACTAGTTGTGGTTTGTATCTTATGACTTCATTATTTTCATTCCACTTTTGCACAAATACCCATTTATAACTAATTAGTTTTACACATTTTGGTGTTCGGACTGCAGGTCCAAAACCTCACACTTTGCAAGTAAGTTTAAACCTGATTGAATTGCAACTTTCCATTTTGACCAATTACTTCTATAACAACATTCTTCAACTAATGTTGGTTTAAGATCCTCATTATCTTTTAACACATCAAGTGCTATATTGTATGCAAAAACATCATTAATAATTATTTCCATCTGATTCCAACTTCTACTAGAAGTCATATAATTGATGGATATCTCATTATCCTGTTCACAATTTTCAGATATTTGAATCTTTTCATCAGTTGTCACTTGATCCTTTTTTTTTTTTTCAATTTGATCATTCTGATAATTTAATCCTCTTTTTTTTTTTTTTTTTGAAAATTTTTATCTTTTGAACTAAGGGATTGTCCATGCTTCTGACGTATTTTTGATTTATCAGCTATAAGAATTTCATTTTGTTCATCTGGAACCTCTATCTAAATAGGAACATCTAAAGCTAGAATATGTGATTTAGTTACTCTTGTAGAGTTAACAAAAGAATCTAGCCATTGATTTGTAAATCTTTACAAATGAAGTTTCTTTTGAACTTGTAGTTCACTTGTGCTTGTACGTAGATCTAAATAAATTAATGATGTTATCCAAGCAAGCTCTTTTTATGTGGTTTATGTTCTCTCCCTAATTTAGGAAATATAGTTTCATCAAAAATGACAATCAGCAAATCTTGTTGTGAATACATTACCTGTCAATAATTCAATATATCTAATTATAGAGGGAGAGTCATATCCAACATATATCCCCAATATTCTTTGAGGACTCATTTTGGTACGTTGACATGGCATTATTGGTGTATATACAACACACCTAAAAATTCTTAATTGAATAATATTCGGCTTTGAATAAAAAGCCAACTACAAGGGAGAGAATTTGTGATAACTTATTGGCCTTATACGCATAAGTGTTGTAACATGCAAAATACCATATCCCCAAGTAGATGTAGGTAGATTTGTTCTCATTAATAATGGTATAGCGATTAATTGTAATTTTTTAATGAATGATTTAGCTAGACCATTTTGGGTATGAACATAAGCTATTGGATGTTCAATAGTAATGCCAATTGGCATGCAATAAGCACCAAAGTCTTAGGAGGAATAGTCTCTAGCATTATCTAGTTGGATCCTTTTAATAAGATAATCCGAAAATTGCACTCTTAAGCAAATTATTTGAGTAAGTGATCTGGAAAATGCTAGGATGCAAGTTGATAATAAACTAACATGCGACTCTCGAGCCAATACATCAATTAAAACCATAAAGTATATGAACTGCCTACATGGTGGATGAATTGGTCCACATATATCATCATGAATTCCTTCTAGAAATGTTGAAAACTCAAACTCCACTTTTATTGGAGACAGTTTAATAACCAATTTCCTTTGAGAACATGCAGCACATGAAAATTTATCTAATGTCAAAATCTTTTGACTTCTTAAAAGATGACTATGTATATTATCAATTATTCTTCGCGTCAGAATAGCTCATGGATTACCCAAACGGTCATGCCAAAGGATAATGTAGCAGAATTAGTAAACCTCTGGTTTATGAAATGATACATTTCAATTGCATGGATTTTTGTGCAATATAGACCAAATGAAAAAGATGGTAGTTTTTCTAATAAATATTTCTTATCCGAAATTATTTGAGTAATACAGAGATATTCAAACTTATTTTCTTCCAATGTTTCAATGTGAAATCCATTTCGGCGAATATCTTTAAAACATAATAAATTTCTTCAAGATTTTGAAGAAAATAACGTCTTATAAATTACAATATTTGTTCCTCTGGATAAAATATATTAGCTCTTCCAGAGCTTTCAATCAAATTTATACTACCACTTATAGTATTAACATTTGGTTCTCCCATCTTCAGGTAAGAGAAATATTTTCTATCTTTTAATATGGTGAGTGTTGTACCACTATTAATTAGGCATATATCTTCAATGCCACTTTTATATTCAGTAAATAGAATAATAGCCATCTAGACATAAAAAAACATTTATAAAGCTAAATATTTATATAATAAAATAAAAATTGTAAATGCTAATTACTATTACAATGTCAAAAATATAAAATATAAAATAAACATATTAAAAGTAAATTTTTAATTATTCTAAACATTTCCATCACTAATCAAATGATTAATTCTTTTTTTTTTTTGGATACTCAAAAAAATTAGCCACATTCAAATGAGTTATATCAACATTAACATCTTCAAGGTTGGTATCGACATCATCATCATCAAGAAGTGTTGTAGAGCAAAATTGGCTTCTGCATTTTTGCCTTTCTTTTCAATAGAAGCTTGATAAAGATTAACAAGGTATTTTGCCATATGATAGGTACGAGACCAATAACCTTTCATGCTACAACAATAACATTTATCTTCATAATTTGTAAGAACTACATCCTTTCCTTTTTCTTTTTCATTATTTTTTGATCACTTCTAGTGGTTATCATTCTTTCTCGTAACTTTGTTTTGACTTTTGTGATCATAATAAATATTTCTATTATAACCGCATGCACATCCATGGCCACAGCCACAACCACGATCATAACTTCTTTTGGAGCCAAAATCACGAGGTCTAACAACATTCACTTCTAGGAATGCAGTAGAACTTGTTGGTCAGGTTTCATGATTTTTCATTAATAACTCGTTATTTTGTTTAGCTACGAGAAGACAAGAAATCAATTCTGCATATTTTTTGAATCCATTTTCTTGATATTGCTGCTGTAGGAGCACATTCAAGGCATGAAAAGTAGAGAAAGTTTTCTCCACTATATCTTCATCAGTAATATTTTCGCCACACAATTTTAACTGCGAACTAACTTTAAATTGTTAGATATATTCCCTATAGTTAATTTGTACTTATACTATTATCGTTATGTATTATGTAATAATATGAGGCATTCCTTTCCATGAATAGTGCATTTAGTTTTGTGGTTATCAAGTATGTGACTTAATAGTAAAACCCTACAATTAATACAATGACTATTCTTAAACTGCCCCTGATCGATTTTTATTAGTGGAACAATAATAAATTAAAATTAGTATGTTTTTGACTTGATGGCTATGTTTTACTAGTTATGGATATATGTGATATCAAGTCAAAACATAAATAAATGTTAGATAATATTGTATTGGACATGACTCACTGTGAGAGCACTTCATAGAACATGTCATAAGTACTTTGTAGCCATAATGATATTCAATGTCCTTTTACCTGAATTCATCGTAGTTTCCTACTTGATAAATTCTATATTTTGTTGTTGTCTAAAGTTGTCTTTAACCAGATAATAAATTAGACTACTGTTGGATATAGAATAAATCAAGGAGAGGAATATGATTGATAGTGAAGGAATTTATCCCTCTTAATTATGGGAGAGATATCCTCGTTGATAAGTTAGACTGTTAAAATGCATGGTCGTGCTCAAATGTATCAATCTAAGATATTGATTCCATTTGTTTGAACAATCTACTATGAGATCAAGAAATAATTGATTAAGTTTAATAAGGATGATATGCTCCGTGCCTTATGCTTAATTCGGATATCGTGTGACAAAAGGACTAAATATAAAATTATGGTTTGGTTCAAAGAGATCACTAATCTTCATTTAACCTGGATAGTTATAATATTTCGCTAAAAATCACTTATAACTTATAGGCCATTTAAATATGATTTGGGCACACTGCCAGTGAAACCCCAGTCAAGACCAACCTTAGAGTAAGGGGGTTGGGATGCATATCATACCTTATTTCATGATTTAATATATTTTTATATGATTTTTATGTGCTTTGGATTGAGTTTTATTGTCTTGAAGCCTTGTTGGTGAGTATTGAGTGAGAAGGGCAAAATGGTAATTTTTGCATGAGGAGAAAATAGGAAGATAGCTTGAGGACTAAATAGGAATTAATTTTCTAGTGGAAATAACAGCAAGGTTTGTTGTGGTTTAGTGGTTAAAGCTTTGGAATCAATTCTTGAGGTCTTGGGTTCAAATTCCATCATAGAAGCTTTAGCTTGATTAAATTTTATTTTTGCTTGGGGAGGAATAATTTCGGCCTTATGAGCTTGGAGTAAGGTAGGGATGATGTCCTAAGAGAGACATGTTAGGAGTAACTTCATTCTACTCCCTTACCCTACTCCAATTTCCTAAAGGGAATTCATTTTCCCTTGAACTTTGATTTTCCTTATTTCTCAACTCATTAGTTTGATCAAGTTGTTCTAGCCATTTTCTTTCCAGAAATCTCAGTAAAGTGCTGCAGTCTTGTAGGCTCAAAATGTCTTAGTAAAAGACTTCTTATAGTCTGAAAAATGTGGAAGAGTTGTGGGAAATTCCAAGAGGAAAAATCCCTCTAGTGAGCTTGCTAAAAATTCACTCTAACTAGTACATCTTCCTCCTTGGAACGAGCTGAAATTTTCCAGCTTGTTGTGCCTTCAAAATGTCGAGTTTCTTTGCTAACATTCGCTCCTAAATGCTTCCAGAAAAATGGTCTTTAGGATCAGTTTGCAATCTGGATTTCTTAGCCATTTTCGGACTACTCAAAGCTAGAGCAACAACAGGAAAAATTCCTGTGCAAATCGCCACTTTGAGAGTCTAAAACTAAGCTGTTTTCTTCCAGATTTTGTGCAGAACCTTAGCCATGTTTTTCCTCCATGAAGAAGGCTGGAAACCAGCCTTGAAAGCCCCTAAAATTCCCCTTCAAACTCTCTGCAAGATGGCTGGAAAATGGCAGCCGAAAAAGCTGTCCAGGAATTTCAGCTTGGTGAAATTCTGGGCAGTCCAAATTCCAGCTTTGTTTCCTATTTCTCTTCGAGCCGAAACACCAACCTTGTTCTGCAGGAACCTTCCTTAAACCTCCAGTAACAGAGCTCCATTGTTTCCCTTAAGCTTCAGCATGAAATTCAGCAATGGCTGTCGGAAAATCTCTCCAACAAATCCCTGCAATTATGCTTGATTGATTTCCAAAATTCCAACCACTTTTGTTTAGCAACTTTCTATAATGCATTCCCCAAATAACCAGACTTCTTCTTCACCATTAAGCACCCTATTTTCGGCCACCATAAGTTTCCATAAACCAGCATTAATCCCACCGAAATTCTGCCCAAACAGTCGGCCATGGCAGACTTCCAAAACTCTCCAACAATCAAGATATTCTTGGAATATTTAGTTTCCAAATTCACTTCCTAAAAATATTCTTCCAGGATTGTAACAACTAACATTTCCTTTTCCCTTCCAAATCAGAGAAACAACTTCCTAAACCCTACAGAAATTCGGCCAGCCCTAGCTCTCATAGAATTTCGGCAGCTACACAAATCCAATCTCTCGAATTCTTTCAGCCTCCAAGAACACACACACACACTACACCAAGAACACCTACCTCTTTCCTTTCACCTAATACCCCTCCAAACCATCTCAAATCCTCTCTAAAACTTCCAGATTTAACCTACTCACTACAATGAGTCCATCAACCCCATTCTTAACATCAAACTCCACAAATCATCTTGCTACTTCGGATCAAAACCAGAAATTTCTGTGAAGGACAAGAACACCTTCAAGGTAAATTTATTCTAACAACTTCATCTCCTTCAATCTTGATCTCTAATGAGAACCTATGTGTATAAGCATGCTAATGGTTTCTCTCTCTCTCTCTCTCTCTCTCTCTCTCTCTCTCATGGCCGAAACCTCCCTCTCTTGGCCGGTGGCTCCTTTTCCCCATGTCCATGTTTTCGCCATCTCCCTTAAGACAAAGTTAGGCATCAAGGAGTTGAGATCTATTCTAAACTCCTTCAAAGCATTCATCGATCAAGTAAGGCCCTTCAATCCTTCTTTTAAACTCTAGAATCATGTCTCTAGGATGATGTTGATTGTGGGTGGATGGTGATAGGATTTGAGTATGTATTATTGAGATTGAAGCATGAATATGTGTATGATTGTGAAGGAGATGGGATTTATGCATGGAAGGATTATCTTGGTTGATTGTGTGATGATTTGAGGTTTGATGCATGAAGTATTTGAGATTAAGCACGCTAGAGATTATGTCACCTTTGGTGAATACGATTTATATGCATGTTAGATTATTGAAGCCATGATCATATTTATGCTAGTAGAGGTTAGATCATGTCTTAATAAATTTAGATATATGCTTATGTGCATGATTTGGATGATTTGATGAATGGAAGGATTGCATATGTTCTTGATTGTGATTAGTCATAGAAATTTGACCATGATCTAGTTGTCCCTAAACTAATTTTATTTCATAAATAAAATATTTAATAATATAAAATTTTGCTAGTAAATGTCGAAAAAACCATAGGAAGGGTAGATTTGGATTATTATATACATAGAGGATATTTTGGTCAAATAAATAATAATTTTGCTAGAAAATAAAATAAATAAATATTATTTAAAATAAAGAAATCAATTGAAGCCTTTTATGGAAATAATTATAATTTGTAAAATATTTATTAAATCAAATCCCTTTATAAATGTTTACTTATTATTTTCCGAGCAAAACTCATTAAATTTAATCTCAACTAGTTTTAGCAACCAATTATTTTCTAACAACTAAATTATTATTAAATCATTATTTTACTTATTACTACCTAGGACTCTTGAGCAAATAAACTCTAAATTTTTCCTAGCAAGATTTAAAATTTCAACTTATTAGAAATTATTTCCCAAACCATTAATTATTTTAAATATCAAATTATGCTCAACCTACAAACCTATTTATGTATTGTTTGACCTTAAAGCTTGGGAAACTAGGATCATGGTAGTAGTAAGAGGAGTTGATTTAAAATTGAGGAAGTGGATTGTAGCTTGGAGTTGATTGTGATTTGTATTTGCCCATGTGGGGTTAGGTCAGCTGTTGGAGACCTTGTTATTGTGAGCAAGAATCAGGTAAGCTCCTACATAAAACCTGATTGTTGAAAAATGTTTAATTATAGCAAGCCAAATGTAGAGTGCATGGACACTCATTTTTGTAAAGACAATTGAGGGTTGTCTCATGTTTTATTTCTGTCAAATGAGTTATTTGAAATTTATCAAGCAGATTTACTCAAACTCAAAACTCTTTCTGAAACTATTTTTGACAAAGATTTTGGAAACCCTTTATTTGCCATGTTCAAGTGGAACTGTGTTTGTTCATTTTTCCCATGTGGGATACGTTACGTTGAGTACTCAATAAGGGTGGATTACTAGGACTAGTCTTTGAGGGGTTAGGGTAAGTCTCTCAGTAGGTGGCCACCTCTGAGGGGCGAGTCCTTCCTAAATAGGACGTCAGTCCAGTAGGTCGTGCCGGTTCGAGCTAGTAGTATTCTCTTCAGTTAAGTGACTGTGTTATGTCGGAATGGACACCCGATTGTTGTTTGGGTATAAAGAAGGAGAAGTATCTTGCCCAGTAGGCCGATCACCTACTTTTGTCAGTCTGCACAAAGTGTGGCATTCTGACCGGCGGTATGCACAAAGTGTGGCATGCTGACCCTTCGGTTATGGGGCCCAACGTGTGGTAACCCGTAATCATTTCTTTCGAGTGGTTGATTTTATAAATTATGTATGGTTGGAAATGCCAAAACACCACTCTTGTTTTTTACGTATGTTTATTGCTTGCCAGTGATCTCTTATAAAGAATTTTATACTTTGCATTCACGAAATGTTTTCACCTAACACATAAACACACACGGACTTACTGAGATTTCTGTCTCACCACCTTTTTACCATGTTTTCAGGTCGGTCCTGCTGTGGGAACGAGTAGCTAGATTATGCCCGCTTTGGAAGATTTATGATGATTTATGTTTGTGTAAAGTTATGGAGAGATGAGAGTGGATGAATTTTTATTATGGATTTGTTTTTGGTATTCTCGGATTTATTTTGGATAGATGTTTATTTTGGGATGTAATAAATATTTAAGTTCAAGTATCATTTATGTCCGCTATTTTATTTGTATGACCTAGTTATAAAGACCCCTTATCATTTGGACAGGGCGACATCCCCGGCCCTGGCGGGCCTAGGTAGTAGGGTGTTATACTGCCAGTGTTAAATGAACCTATAGGATCACATAACAAGCAAACTCTTTAAGTTATTTTTCTAGTAACAAGGTTCGATGAATCTGAAAATGTGTCTAAATTAATCGAATCTAGGAAATTTACCAGATATAATGACTTTGGAAATATATCCACATTCAATGTATCTGGATGATGTCCAGAGTGTAAGAATCTGATTCGGTAAATTAATTAGTTAAATTACCGAGATAATGGCAGAATCTTATCATATCAATTTTAATTTAATTTGAATTTAAAATAAAATATAATAAGATAGTATCAGAGTTGGACTCCAAGAGGTTCGGATGGGTTTTAAGAAAACCCTAGCTGTCTTCTCAAGGGATCTGTTCTGTTAAAAATATTCGTGCCTCCATTCAGCAAAAAAAAAAAAAAAACAAGCCTCTCAAACCCTAGGCGCTAGCACTCTCGGGCTAACGAGTTAGTTCACCGTGTGTATCCGATAGAGGGCGTTCACACACTGTAGTGTCTGGTAATCATTTGGGTTACACGTACGACAACAAAATCAGAATCGAAAGATCTTGATTACGCCCCAAGAAGGTAATTTTGTAATCCTTAAATCTTCTTAATCATTTACTTGGGTCCTCGAATGGGATTCGTGGATATTTTTCGTGTTTAGGAGTCCACGAATCCTAACATAAATATCTCAGAATTCTACTCATTGATAGATTTAAAATCTTATAATTGCAGGTGCATTTAGTCATACCGTGCTTTTGGAATAACGAATATCTTCTGGTGGTCGAACCTTTCTTTCAAATTATTCCACCAAATAAGTGGATTTTTCATAATAAGATATTCCACTTTTATATCTTCATGAAAATGATTGCGGAGAAAAATCATGACTTTAGCATCATTTTGTGATGATGATGGATTTCCTTCTACAATGGTATCTACCAAACCCAGTGTAGCTAAATGCATTTCAGCATTTAGTGTGCAGGATAAATAGTTTTTTCTGATGATATTTAGAGCTGCAAACTCAAATTTAGTGAGATTCACAATATTAATATAAAATCAAATAGAAAGAGTACCTTTTTTCTTTTGTTTAGAAAATTTCAAAATTACATTACTTCATTATATAGATCGAGAGAGCAATTTTGATGGTGTTGGCTTGATTGTCAACTTCAATAGTGTCGTCTTTATTATAACCTTCATTAGAACAACTTTGGTAGAATATCGTGTTGATAATATATTGTGAATTTGATTTCAAAGAGAATCAAGACAATATAAAAATTGGAAATTAAAGAAACTATATTAGAAGAGAGAAATGAAGAATTACTTAAATTCAAATGATTGATTTTGTTCATTTACATAAGGCCCTATTTATAGAGGTTTAATAAATACAATCTTATTTTATCATTAATAACCTTAAAAAAACAAACAGTAACATTTATTTTCAAGATAAATGGATAGCTTATGGAAAATGAGCAGCCATTAATTATTTTCATAACATTTTTATGATATTAGAATTTAAAGAAATTTTCCTTTTGCATTCTCCATTTCCCCAAAATCCTTCAACCAATATACATTAAAAAATTACTTTGAATATAAGAAATCTAGAAGATAGTAAAAGTGTTTTTAATTCATTTCTTAAGAGATTTTAATTGGGCTTATATAGGTCAATTAACAAGTAAAGATAGAATAGAATAATAACGATAATAAATAGTAAAGAATAATAATTAAAACATAATTTAAAAACAGAGAGAGAGAGAGAAGTACTCGATTAAAGTGTTTTTCTTTAATGAATATTACTGATTATTTATTGCCATGTGAAGAATTTAAAAATTTATAAATATATATTTAATATAAATTGACGTTGTGAATGCATCTTTTACAGAGCAATGAAAATTTCATTCACCCAAAAAAAAAAAAAAGTTAATCTGTGGATCTGGAAAATTGGATTGGTAAGCATGTTAGCTTTCGAACAATGAAAGTGTCTTTATTTATTTTATTTTTAAGGATAATAATGTAAAAAGGCAAAGAGGAAGTTCCGTTTGGCTTCATATTTTTGTAGTGTTTGATCACATGACCTCAATGACATTCTATTTTACCCGATAACGAAATAAGAGAATTCAAATCCCGAAGCTAAACCAAAATTGAACAAGGTAATAGTTCTAATAACTTCATTCAAAATGATACGCTTTAGAAACGATTTATATTTTTGTATGTTTTTTTTTTTAAAAAAAATCACTCAGGACTATACTTACTAAATGAATTAGACTAATAATTTTGGACTTTGAATTTTGGTTATGTAATGAATTTGCGGCTCCACAATTTATCACTGGAAGTGTGCCATTATTCTTTCTTCCCACCAAAAAAGAAGGGGGAAAAAAATACAATTAACACAACAAGTTTTAATTTAAGTATGAATATGAAACGAAACGAATCAAGCCAAACTTTTAGACATTCATGCCATGTTTGAATTCTTTTAGTAAAGTTTGAATATAAATTCAATTTTTATTCGAGCTTCAATCTTGACTTTGAATTCTATTAAAATGCTTTTCTTTTTAGTCTTTAATCCTTCATCAATTTTTTTTTTTTTTTTTTGCATTGTTGTTTTTTTCAGTTAAAAGCGCATTCTAATTTCTGCATTATAAGAAGCTTTTGTGGATGCAAAATTTTGTTCTCGTAGATAGTTTTTTATGCTATGTTTGAGGGGGAAAAAAGGAGTAAAATAACTTCTGCATTTTCTTATTTCAAATTTCAAATTTCACTTTTTCCATTAATATAAATTAGCTCATAGAACCATTGTAAAAAGGACAGTGAATATATAATTACCCTGGTAATTAATTTTTTCATGTTGGAGTATCTCAGTACCTTCATCATCCTCAGATAGCCCTGATACATAATTGTTTAAATCATAATTGCTTAAATCATTATCCATATACGGGAAGATAGAAGAGGAGCCAGAATCCATTTGAATGTCGCCTTTCATTATACATATATCTGAGTGATTGCTACTTCTATCACAACATATTGTTCCTGTATTTGGACAAAGAAGAGAGAAGAAAGAGAGAAGAGAAAGGAGGGAAGAGAGGAGAGAGAAGCGAGGACAGAGAAGTGACAAAAGAAAGGGTAGAGAAGAAACTATTACATAAGAATAGGAAAGAAAAAGGAGAGGAGTGAGATAAAATTAAAGCGGAAAGAAATTTTAAAAATATTTTGAGTTGATAAAAGAAAGTTAAAATTGTCATTCGAGCAAGAATTACTCTGGCAGGAGGGATATTGCTCTGGCAATATCGCCAGCCTTCTCCACATGCTAAAAAACTAGTCCTACTTGCATTATTAAAAAGGAAAAAAAATATTTTTATTAAATATGAATGATTCCCTTAGCAAAAAAAAACATATACTCCCAAGGAAAAATATTATATGCTTCTAGTATACTTTCTTAATTGGCATACTGCATTGACACTAGTTTGGTAATGTTTATGGACAAGCGGAAATAAGTATATATATATATGTGTGTGTGTACACCTATAAGGAAAAATATGATGCACTCTTAATTTGTACAAGATGAAAATATTTTGTCATTAAATTTGGGTTATAATTTCCATCTTTTGCTCCTTTTCCATATATACAGATACAGTGTTATATAAAATGATGTATTCTTGAAGGCCTTTTTGCAAGTCATTCAAGAAATCTTTGGAATGGACGGCACAATGGTGAAGTTTGGCTTGAAGAAGATGGTGGTGCTGCTTGCTATGCTGGTGGTGATGATGGCTCTCCTGCAGGGTGCCACTGGAGTTCCAGCATGCTGTTACTGGAACCCTGAGTGCTGCAACCGCGAACTGAAGGCTCAAGGTTTACTGCCAAGGGGCCCGAAGCCCTAGTCTCCTATGGTTGAGTATTGATATATACCACCAATTGAAGCAGCCGTTGTAGACTATTTGGTGGTATTCGCTGGCTTGTAACTGATGGTTCTCTATACTCCAGTACTAAATAAAAAAAATAATCGTATAAAATCTGGTTAAATCCTGTGCTTTTTTTTTTTTTTTTTGGAAAAAACAATTATCATATGTTAAGACTGGTCTTTAGATACAAAGAGAATGAAATGGGTGTTCCCCTTTTCATATTTTACAGCCATTCATACCTAAGAAATATACATAACGGAAGAGAACATTGAGAAAAAAATATTGAGAAAAGAGAAGTAGGTAATTAATTACTAAATACTAACAATTAATCAAGGAAAACTAATTATGGACTCATATATATGTACCTCAAATCGTCCAGTAGAATTTTTTAACTGTTCAAACAATCCCAGAGAATAGGAAGATTTGATATAAAAGATTTATAACAATTAGAAGACTGCTAATTAATTTTCTGGGGTTTGTAAAATTTCTTGTCATTGGCTATATGGATCGATTTTATTCTAGTAAGGTTCTTTCTGAAGTCTCGCCAATTACATGTTCCTTTTTCGCATTTTTCATTTTTTTTTAACCTTCATACAACAAATACAGTGCTTGTCATAAAATCTTTTAATTGCCTTAAAAAGTTGGTCTTGAAAAAAGAGTTTTTGATAATAATGTTCCCATTTGAGTTCATTCCATAATAATGTTCCTATTTAAGTTATCCTCATTTGGACTTGACGCATTTTAAAAATGTGTCCTTCCGTATTTTTGGAATGTTTCTTACCCGGAATGCATCTTTTCCAACCGTCGTCCCCTTTCTCATTTTGCCGCTGCAAATTTCTTTCCTTCTTGCCGCTACGAATTTCCTCGTCTGAGACCACCGATTTCCATTAAAAACCAAAGCAACTAGTCCAATCCACCGGGAGGTTTGTGAGCTGTCAGCAATGTCGTTTCCCTTTTCTAGTGGCTGTCTCTTAGTTTAGGTTTTCTAGGCTAGATTGAGGGTTTTTGAGAATTTTCTAGCTGCCCTCGGAAGGAACAAGTGGCAAATTTGAGAAGCCGCATTCCTAAGTTCACGCAACCAAAAAACAAAAAAAAAAAAAAAGAAGTATTTTCTAAAACTTCTGAAATAGTTTTTTTTTTTTTTAATTGGCGTTAAAATCTGTTTGATGTTACTGTGTTTGAGATCTAATTTTTTTTTGGATTGAGGTATGTATCGTCTTTTTTTTTTTTTTTCTCTCTTTTTGTGAGAATTAATGATGTGTTTCTGTTGAGACGGAATGTTATAGGTTGAACCTTGTTTTTTAAGTCGAGCTCTATTATTATTTATTTTTCTGTTATATGTTGCTTGCGTTTGAACTCTGTTTTTTGTTTGGGCCATGATATGTGGAGATGTGGAATGGTCTATGTGGTTGATATGTTGATTCGGATTTGGTTATAGGTGGCAGTTTTGAGTTGCAGCATTGGATGAAGTTGTGTTGGTTTAGTAATGAGTTTGGAGAGATTGCAGCAACGAGAGATTACAGACAACATAAAAATTTCCTGTGAATAATTAATTAGCCTAATCAAGTTGTTGTCAATCCTAATATTTAGTACTACAACAAAAAATGGCTTTAAGCGTCAGGACATTAATGCTTTAGTGACACTTTTTGCTTGTTAATGTTTTGAAATGGCGTAGTCTAAAGTCGCATTGTAATAAGTGTTGTAACACTTTAAAAATGTCAGGAAAAATATCATGCTAGTGGATCAAATATGGCACTATATAGCATCATCTTATATATAATTACACATTTACGGTGTCATTACAAATCATATAATAGTAAAAAATTCAAATTTGATAGTGGTTTTATTGCAACTTTGAAAAGCATCGGAATAAATGTTGTAATACAATGATTAAATTTGTCATTATAGTAGTTATATTGTTACACTCTATAGTGTCACTATAAACTCTAAAGAGTGCATTTTAAAAGTGTCAGCATAAATTTTCTTAATTGACATCTTTTTGGGTGCCATGATAGGTTCTTTTTTTTTTCCCCTGTCCTACCAACCATATATAGCTATTATACCCACAAATAAAATATAATTATTAAATACATTAATAAAAGCCAAAACAATCAAAAGTAGACCACATTGAACAGAAAGTCAAATTCAAATATAAGTTTCATGACATTCAAATTTAACATTCACCGTCATCGAATAAAAGAAATTAAAAATTTGAGAAATATAGTATTTAAATACATCATTAGACTTTAAAATTCTCAAACTAAACATTATTTATCTTGTCCCAATCCCAAATTACTGTGATACTGAATCACATGTTTAATATTCTTCGCAAATCCTCACCTATAATATTAATTTGGAATGAATTTATTAATAACATTGTAAATATAATGAAAAAAAAATTATTTGACTTCACCAAAGATTTAACAAAAATATTAGTCTAGAAATTAACAATGTTATGTTACAGTTTTAGTCCTCATTGATTTAAAGGCTTAACCAATGACTGTAATATTTTAACCTAACATTATTCAATCCTCTCGAATATGTGGACTCATTCGTTTATAAAGTTGAGATATGCCTAAAAGCATTGATTGGTTCAGGAACCAGACAGATGATAATCCACACAACTGAAAAGGGAAGAGAAAATTGGCCAAATGATCTATCAGTAGCGTGGTAGGCCCTAATTACTGAAGCAAGCCTCAACAATATTAAGGGCAGCTCAAATTTGATGCTTCTGAAACAGGACTTTTCAAATTGGATTTTAAAATTAACTTAAGCTTTATTGTTAGATAATTTCAGGCACATGAAAACATGCTAGAACAAGCAGTAACTCAGGAGTGAAAAAAAAAATGTGACTGCTTGGGACTCCCTGAGAGGACTCATACTAACCTGAAAATTTCAAACAGTTTTTATTATCAAGGAACAATCTTAAAATAATTATCTTAAATAGAGGAAGTAACATAAATGGAATAGTGTGATCACATTTATGCGTATGACATATTTTAACAAGCACCAAAATGAACATGGGGAAACCGATGAATGACAGCTGAAAGATTTTCAAGAGGCTATTAGCAGGATGCACTAGTCACAAAATAAGACAATCAATTAGTGAAGCAAACATGCATATGAGCCCAAAATTGAAGAGTCGAAAGTGAATTCACTCAAATTGTAAGCAATACTGAAATTTTTTTACACGGCCTTCCATCAAATGTCTAAAACCAGTCCTTTCAAAAAAGTAATTCGAAACCATAAAATCTGTGTTCTTGTCTCTCTTCCTCTTTCTTTCTTTCTTTTTTTTTTTTTTTTGATAGGATAATAATACTCTCATATAAAAAATCGGCGGGACAGAATTCAAATACAACTAGATCAAAAGAGAGAATCTTGTTCGGAAATGACTCAAACACGAGGGTCCATTCCTCTACTTGAAAAACTTTTAAAACCAAAAATCCATTTAACAAGCTAAGATCTTGGTTTCTCCTTCTTCTTCTTGAATAGAGCCAGGAGAGAAACACCAGATACCTTCACGACCTTGAATCGGACACCAGGATATCTCCCACCACTATAAGAAAATTGTAAATCTGTCACGGATTTTTGCCACGGAATATTTTTCATGGCAATCAGTGATGGATTTTGTCATGAAACAGTAAAATACAAGCAACTTGCGAGAGAAAAAAATACCCTAGCAAATTCGTGGTAATTTGTCACGGAATTGCGATGGAAATAGTAGCTAGTAGCGATACAAACATATTCCATCACAAATCGGTAGTAAAAAAAGGCACCAAAAAATTATGTCAAATATTAGCCACCGATTTGCAATGGAAACATTTCCATGGCTAAATTATGCCAAACATTTGCCGCGGTTTTTTTTCTTTTTTTGTTCTAATTTTTTAATTATATTGGTTTGTATTAATTGTTGTTCCATACATTTTAAATAACAATGACAAAATATTTTGTAAGTATCTTGATTTTTTTATTTTCTAATGTGTTCATTCTTGAAATGGCATTGAAAATAAGATTATTATTTTTGAGTATCGAAATATACATTTGTATTAAAATTATAAATATTAAAAAAATGATATAATATTATTTTTATTTCGACTGTAAAAGCCATTGAAAATTATTCTGAAGAACTATATTATCATTGAAATCTCACCTGAAAGTATGTTATGCAAAGTAGTAATAAAAAAAATGACTAAATTTTTGTTGTGTGTTCTGTGGCAAATTCGCGGCTATTTGCCATAGAATCACAAAATTGCAACTAATCCGTGGCAATTCCGTGGCAAATTATCACGGATTTGCCACGGCATTTTTTTTCTTTTTTTTTGTTTTAATTTATTAATTATATTAGTTTGTATTAATTTTTATTCCATACATTTTAAATAAAAACAATAAAATATTTTGTAAGCATCTTGATTTATTTATTTTCTAATGCGTTCATTTTTGAAATGGAATTGAAAATAAGATGTATTATTTTTGAGTATCGAAATATACGTTTGTATTAAAATTAAAAATTTTAAATAGATGATATAATTTTATTTTATTTTGACTATAAAAGCCATTAAAAATTGTTTTGAAAAACTATATTATCATTGAGAGTTCATAAAAAAGTATGTTACGTAAAGTAGTGATAAAAAGAAAGGGCTCAATTTTTGTTGTGCACAAAATTGCCACTAATCCGTGGCAATTCTGTGGTAGATTGCCACGGATTTGCCACGGCATTTTTTTCTTTTTTTTCTAATTTATTAATTAAATTAGGTTTTATTAATTTTTGTTACATACATTTTAAATAACAACTATGAAATATTTTGTAAATATCTTGATATATTTATTTTCTAATGAGTTCATTCTTGAAATGAAATTGCAAATAAGATGTATTATTTTTTAGTATCGAAATACACGGTTGTATTAAAATAAAAAATTTTAAAGAAACGATATAATTTTATTTTATTTTGACTATAAAAGCCATTAAAAATTATTGTGAAGAACTATATTATTACTGAAAGTGTACCAAAAAAAAAAAAAATATGTTACACAAAGTAGTGATAAAAAGAAAGGGCTATTTTTTTTTTTTTTTGTGTTTTGCGGCTAATCCGTGGCTATTTGCCATGGATTTGCCACGGAATCACAAATTTGCCACTAATCCATGGCAAATCTGTGGCAATCTACCACGGATTTGCCACAGCATTTTTTTTAGTTCTAATTTATTAATTATATTGGTTTGTATTATTTTTTGTTCCATACATTTTAAATAACAACGATGAAATATTTTGTAAATATCTTGATTTATTTATTTTCTAATGCATTCATTCTTGAAATGGAATTGAAAATAAGATGTATTATTTTTGAGTATCAAAATATATATTTGTATTAAAATTAAAAAATTTAAAGAAACGATATAATTTTATTTTATTTCGACTGTAAAAGCCATTGAAAGTTGTTGTGAAGAACTATATTATCATTGAGAGTATACAACAAAGTATGTTGTGAAAAGTAGTGATAAAAAGAAATGGTTAAATTTTTGTTGTGTGTTTCATGGCAAATCTATGGCTATTTGACACGAATTTGCCACGGAATGAAAAAATTGCCACTGATCCGCAGCAATTCCTTGGTAGATTGCCATGGATTTGCCACGGCTTTTTTTGCTTTTTTTTTCCAATTTATTAATTTGGTTTTTTTTTTTGTTCGAATGCAAGTAACTATTTTATTAAAAAATTAAAGTAAGTGATTTTTTGAATAATATCCCTGGCTGTGAATTGAATTTATGAGAGGACTTGCTGGCTGTGAAGAATAGAAAAATTGTTCAGTTTGAGGAACTTAATATTCATTGCACCGAAGGAAACATTCAACTAGACAGTATCCTGAAGCTAAGTACAAATGTTTGACCCGTGACAGAAAAAAAAATTAATAAAATATGAATCTGCCATCTAAAGGTGGGAACACAGAGACCCTTTGTCTAAATTCTGCTATTGAGCACAGAAACCCACCCACCTCCCCGCGAGTCTCCCTTCCCGCCTCTACCCCCCTCGTCCCGATATCCTCACTCGGCGCCCCCAGCCTGCGGCACCCTACCCTGTATCTGTCCCTCTCCCTGCAAGCCACCTCCCGCCTCTACCCTCCCCCCCCCCCCGGTGGCCCCCTATCCCACATCTCTCCCTTTCCCCGCAAGTCCCCTCTCGCAGCCCCCCACCCACAGTTCCCCAACCTGCAGCTCCCCACCCACCGGCCCCTAGCTCGTCCCAAGAACCCCGCGCCCGCGTGCCCTGTTAATTCTTTTCAAATAATGGTAAAGGTTGTCTGGGTACTTGGGTGCTTTCAAATCTACAGCTCCGTTTGTCGGTGAATTCATTGCTATTGCAGTACCAGGGAGCTTAGAGTCTTCAATCGAGTGTCCCTTGAGCATGGCTTCAGTCTCACTTTCACCAGTTTCTCTTCTTCTCTTTGCTAGATTTTCAGCATTCATAGTTGCATTTCTTGTACTTACTTGGGCATTTCACTTCACGACTAGCTTTGTCCCTAGTTCCCCCTCTCAAGACGACCTTATTTATGTCGTAATGCCTATGTTTGCCTATAGTTTAACTCTATTTTTGCAATTATGGAAGTACATTTGAGTTGAAAAGAGATTGTGTTTTGTTGTTTTTGGCAAGTGCTTCATCCTTTGCTTATGGTGATTGGTTTCATTTTGATTAGTGGAGAAACTAGTAAATTTTCAATTTTGGACTCATTTCTTGGAACAAAAGGTGGTTTTTCTAAAAGGGTATAGCTTTTGATTGTATTTTGCTTGTTTGTCTTTGCAGCCATTTTAGTGCACAGATGGTTGCTTGGTTCAAGAAATCTGAAAAAATCAGTTCACTTAAAATAACTTAAATTACTAAAGAATAAACAAAATAAATTAAATTTAGCAACCAATAACCAAAATTTTTTCCAGATCCCTGAGTTTTCTTTTCTCATATTTGGCCTTGAAACATGCTTGTCTCAGCCTCTTTGTTTTGTCTTCTAACTTCGCATCAAGGATTTCTTCCATCAACTTCTTCTCACATTCCAATATCTCAATAGCCATTCTCAAGTTCTTCTTAGCCATATGTGCTCCTTCATCTTCATTTTGCAAACCCTGCAAATCCAAATGGAACCTTTCAATAGCCATTATTTCTTTGTTAACTATGGGGACATATATTTATTAGTTCTTCATGCACAAGTGTGTGTGAGAAAGAACTTGAACATTCTTGTTTAGGGTCTCCAAGCTCATAAACATCCTGTAAGGCCATCGACGAATTCCTAACTCCTTACATCTTTTCTTAAGACCGATTCAGCAAACATTCAGTTCTTTGGCCGCCCGAGGCATTGTCATGTATAAGTACTTCAAAGTGGTTGCTCTTGATAGTGTCTTGGAGCTAATGACCTTCTCCTTTTGTTACCTCTTGATTACCTTCTTCTCTGCTGGAACTTCATCTGAAATGATACCTTCAATAGGTATTTCCTCCACAGGAACCATGTTTTGGCTTTGTTCAAAATCTATTAGGGAGTAAAAAGGATCTTGCACAAGTGTATCCTCCATAAGAGGAATAGCATAAAAAATAGTCTCTTGAATAGATAGATCAAATTGGAAATCTAAAGTAGCATAATCATAACTTTCATTGATTCATAACACAAGAAACCAAACCACATGAAGAAGATGGGTGAACCCCCCTCCCCCCACAAAAAAAAAAGGCCTTAAAAGTATCTCACCTGAAATCAAGGAGAAGTGGTTAGCTTGGAAAGGAAAATACATCAAAATCTTCTTGATTGGAAGCTATTTCAAAATTTGACCACCTCTCAAACAAATTACAACTATCTATCAGAGGAACATCATCAAAAATAGTCTCTTGAATAGGTAGATCAAATTGGAAATCCCAGTGCCTTTGTGGTTTCCACTAATGCGTGATAACTAAGAGATATATATATATCTGTGCGGGAAGAGGGGAGGGAGAGCTAAGGAGAGAAAAAGACAAGGAGGAAGGTGAAAGGTTAATTTCTTAGAAAGAGACGAGGAAGGGGAAAAGTCATTTTTTGAGTTCTCATCTTATTGAGTTCTCTATTCAGTTCACTGTTCAATTCTCTGTCTAGCTGTCAAATTCGTGCTTGGAGGTTTTGCTTATTTCAGTCCAAATTTGAAATAGTAATAGACATGAAGAAACTATCTTTATAAATTGCTTTATTATATTTCCTGTATTTTAGTGTTTACCATACACAGAGTACTGCAATTATTTTCTGTTCTTGAGGAGCTTGAAGTTGTTAACATTGTGGATGACAATTGTGGGTGTATGCTAGATATGTAGTCATTTTTGTGGCTTTTCTACTGATCATTACAACTTCCATACAAAATGTTAGTCCTCAATCTATCTTACATAATCTAACTCACAGTTTGTGATATTTCTGTTTTGCTCATGACTGAAAATCAGTGATTAGATTGTGTTTAAAAGGGGATTTGGATTGAATTCAATGATCTTCAAGTGGTATGATGAAGTAGGAATCAAAGGGAAATATATTTGTTGAAGAATGCACAAAATTCTGGAATTTCAAGCAGACTTCTAAAAGCTATAACTTTGTAACGGCTTCAGTGTTTGGACAAATACTTATGTAGTTTTGCAGCCACAAGTCTAAGGAGTGTTGTGGCACAAATTTAAGGTAATTTGGACTTGTAGATCAAAAGATATAGCTAAAATACCAAGACATTTTATGAAGGAGGAATTGCAGAATTTTTAGCTAAAGAAAAGCTGGGGCTATTTTTCTTTTAATAATCTATAATCTTTCTGGATTTGAAAAAAGCAATTACATGCGATTAAATTTAAGGATTCTAGGAATATTTTTGTACCAATTTGAAGAGATTTGGATGAGTAGATTGGAATTTATGCTCAAAACAAGGAAGCATGCCAAGGAAATAAAATGCAGAATTTTACTTCATTAAAATGGATCCATATCTTATTTTATAATTTGATAAGTGGATGAAGAATTGGAATAGCATATGAAGACTTTATTTGTATGTGAAGAAGAAGAAATCTGAAATGGAATGATTTCAAGTTGTGCATTTCATTTCTAGTATGAAATGGAGTAGAAATGAGTTAAGGAATTTAATAAATTCCTTTACTATATGGTTAGTTATATTGTTTTAGTTGAGAATTCTAGATGCTAAGTGAAGCATGGGTCAATTTTTCTCCACTTTGCTCCCCCCCCGGGATACCCACAGCATCTTTTTTTTTCTCTTTTTTTAACTTATATAAATGGATCCCCGTGAGTGATGGGTTATCATTTCTCGTGAGTGATGGGTGATCATTTCCCATGGGTAATGTGTGATTACCCTTACATTAGTTCTATTGAATAATTGCTTTGACAGTTAATGTTTTTTTTTTTTTTAATGTTGTTGATTTTGTGGTGGCTTTGTGCCTAGAAATGTCCAGTATATAGGCGAAACTCTGCCAATTTTTTTTTTAAAGTCATTTTCGTATTGCTTTTCTTTCTTTGCCTAACTCATTGATGATGTATTTCCTTTTCTTCTTGCAGTATTTTCCTGCGAAGCTCAGGTGGTGAAGTAATTTGTGAGGAACACAAAGATATTGGGAAGTTTGCATGTTTTACGAGGCTAATGAGTGTAGATATAAGGGCTTGAAGATTAGTTAAGTAGTTTTATATAATTGTGGGTGTATGTTAGATAAGTAGTCAAATGATATGTAGCTAATTGACTTTAGTAATTGACTTCAAATGAGAAAATTGTGTTTTATTATATTTAGTGTTGAATGAGTTGATTCTATTGTGTTTAACAGGAAATTGTACATGTGCAAGGTCAAATACAAAATAATAATAATAATAAAAAAATAACGTGTGTAGGGTCAAATTCAAAAAAAAATTAATAATTAGTGGCAAATCCGTGACAATTTACTATGAAAAAAAAAAATAAAGTTTTCGTGGCAAATTTGTGGGAAATTGTCACGGATTTGCCATGAACAGCCTAATTCCATATTGTTTTCGTAGTAAATCCATGGTAGATTGTCACAGATTTTCCACGGACGATAGTTGCTTGAGAAACGTTCATGGCAAATCCGTGGCAATCCGCCAGGGATTTGCCACGAGCAGCATATGTTCCATATCGTTTTCATGGAAAATTCGTGATAAATTGCCAAGGATTTGTCACAGACTGTATCTACTTGAGAAATGTTCGTGGCAAATCCATGGCAGATTACCACGGATTTGCCACAAATGGTACCTGCTCGAGAAACATGCCCTGGATTTGCCACAGACATCCTATATTCCATATTGTTTCCATGGCAGATTACCACGGATTTGCCACGGTTCCCTCGCAATATTTCTCCCCAAATATGATACCAACTTGAATAATCCGTGGCAAATTACCACGGGAAAAAAGCTCCGTCGCAAAAACTACTTAGCGACCAAGGTATTTGTCACGGACTAATTCTGTCGCAAATTCATGGCAAATTCCACTTTAGCCACGGATTTGCCATAGAATTGGTCTGTGGAAAATTGGCAGATTTCTTGTAGTGCATAGCGTGACCTTTACGTCCAAATCCAGCAATCAAAACTTTGTAATTTTCTTCAATGTAGTTCAAACAACCATCATTGGGGACAAAAGCAAGCAATCTTCTTCCCTTTTTTAATGAGCTGAACCCTAGCACACTTTCGGATGGTAGAGTTTGGTTGCTTAGCCTCAATACCTATCTTTTTTTTTTTTTTTTTATCACAATGTAAAAGGATTTTATTGATAAAAAAAATATATTTACATGATTGTTTACTAGTTTATAGTCAAGAAGACTATTAACTAGCAGAATTGAAAACCATCCTCAAAACTACTCAGAACATTAGGGTACAATGTAAAAATAACAGTGTACACATGTGTTTTGATCTTTTTTTAAAATATCCAACGGTTGGCAAATGGTCCCCTCAAATAACGCTTTATTATGTGCAGTCCAAATGTAATAAAACGTGGCAGCCATAGCAGTAGCCTTCGCTTTTACCATCCAGGAAGAGCTACAGTTGGCACGCTTGTACCACCTAAGACAAGAGCCAGCCGTATCCAATGCCTGTGGCAAGCCCAGCCAAAAACAAATTTCCCTCTAGATAGATTCCGAAACATTGCACTTGAAAAATAAATGATTTATCGTCTCCATATGTGCATTACAAAAAGGGTAAGATAAGTCATCCAAGCGGAACACAAGTGCATCTTTTGTCTTCAAACGTCCCCTAGCACACAACCAGACCATGAATGAGTGTTTGGGGGTAAGCCCCTAATTCCAAATAGTTTTTGCCCAAAAAGCCCTCGATGAAGGCGCCTGAAGGTAATCATAAGCCAATGAGGTGAATGATGTGCCAGATATCGCCCATGTATGGAGAAGAATAGAAGCAGAGAAGGACCCATTTTTCCGGTCAAGTATCAAGTCCCGAATTGCTAGGACTTTTTGAAGTAGAGGAGAATACTCCTTGTGGTGTTCAATCTCCCAAATAAAATTGCCCTTTATGTAGTAGTGGTCTAACCATTGGACTCACAAGGACCGTTTCTTAGATTGTATGTCCCAGATGATTCTGGTTAACAGTGCCGCATTCCAAGTTTGTAGATGACACAAACCAAGTCCACCTACATGCTTAGGTAGGCAAATATCCTTCTAGGAAACCAATGCCTTTTTTGAGTCCCATAGAAAATCTCGAGACATCCTATCCAGCTGCGAAATCACTGCCGTCGGAGTGGGGAGAGTGGATAGCCAGAAACATTCAATTCCCTGGAGCACCGTTTAGATCAGAAGTAGGCGGCCAGCATAAGATAGTGAGTGAGCATGCCAACGGCCAATGTAGGAGCCAATTCTGTCCAGTAAAGGTCTATAGAGAGACAGCTGGACTTTACCATGCATGATAGGTAGGCTCAGGTAACGAAAAGGAAATTCCCCAATGGGTATACCTATATCGGCCAGAAGACCCTCCTGGTTAGTGCTACCAATACCAGCCATAAAGATATTAGACTTTTCCTTATTAATTTGAAGGTCCGAGCTCCTCTTGAAGTCATCAAGCCAGTCCAATAGAATGCGAATAGAGGGACGATCCCCCCTAGAAAACAGCATAAGATCATCTACAAAAGAAAGGTGGGTAATCCTTAAGCCCTCACACTTGGGATGGTAGCGGAACAAAGTACCAAGTGTACGCACTTTGACCATTCGAGAGAAATATTCCAAGCATATGACAAACAAGAGTGGAGAGATAGGATCACCCTATCGAAGACCTTTTTCGCCCTTAAATAAACCGTGCACTATCCCATTAATAGCAATAGAGAAAGAGGTAGTGGTGACACACTGTTGAATCCATTCCATGAAGAGCTGTGGGAAACCTAATTCAGTAAGTAATTCTAGTAAGAAATCCTAGTTTACTGAATCGTATGCCTTCCTAAGGTCCACCTTGACCATACATCGAGGGGAAACTCTTGTCCTCCCATATGTACGCAGAAGCTCCTGAACAAGTAGGATATTGTCAGCCATGAGTCTGTCCTTAATGAAAGCTGACTGTAAGATGTCCACAAGATGAGGAAGAACAATTTTGAACCTGTCTGCCAATATTTTTAAAATAATCTTGTACACCACGTTACAACAAGAAATTGGTCTAAAGTCCCCCACTCTTTCCACATATGCAGACTTAGGAACAAGCATGATCACAGAATGGTTGATCTGCTTAAGGATTCTGCCAGACAAGAAGAATTCCTTAATCGCATCACATAGGCTTCTTGCAACCGTACCCCAAGCCTTGTTAAAAAATAACGCAGAGTACCCATCCGATCTCAGTGCCTTGCAGTCACCAATGTCCCACAGTGCTAGTGTAATATCTTGATCAAAGACCGGCCTAACCAAGTCATCCTTCAGGTCATGAGGGACCATTTGTCCAGCACGAACAAAGTCCACATTGATGCATTGGTAGCCAACTCTCTTCCCCAGAAGATTACGATAGTATTCAACAAATTCATTAGCAAGAGCCATTGGACTGTTAGTCATAGAACCATCATCCTTGAGAATAGAAGTGATGAAACTCCTCTTTTTGTTTCTTTTGACAATGTTAAAGAAGTAGCGAGTATTCTTGTCAGCATGAGCCACATACTTCCCTTTTCCAAGTTGCCGGTAGAACTTCAACTCCATATCCGCAAGACACCAAGCAGATAGTTTGCACTCTTTGAACTTAGAGATAAGATCTAGGTCATGTGGGTTATCAATTAATTGCTGTTGGATAGTAAGTACATCTTTGTTCGCTTGTTCAACACGTCCAGATAAATGTGAGAATTCAGATCTGTTTAATCTCCATAGATCCCTCTTAAGGTCTTTCAGTCGATGACAAAGAGTAAACTGGTGGTATCCTAGGTAGGGACGATGCCATACATCCTGAACCAAATCCTAAAACGAGGCATAGTCAGCCCAAAAATTAAGGAACCTAAACGGATGAAGAGAATTACCCTGATTGTCAACTAGAAACCAAAGGCACGGACAGTGATCAGACAGATAACCAATGGAGAAGAACTCAACAGACGCCTAGATGTTGTATTGGAACCATGCATCATTACCCATCACCCTATCCAGTTTAGACCACACCCTAGAATTTATCCAAGTAAATCGCTGCTAACATAAGGAAGGTCTTCCAGGCCCGTGTTAGTGCAGCTTGCTGCGAAGTCCTTAATTTCATAATTTGAAGGTGGGTTACCCCCAATCTTGTCATCAATATGTAGGTAAGCATTAAAATCCCCCATAAGTATCCATGGTTCAAACAGAGCAGTAGATAGGTACTCAATTGCCTCCCACAACGCCCTACGTGCCACAATAGAGTTAAAAGCATAAATAAAACTAAAATAATAAGAAACATGAGTAACCTTACAGGTGATACGAATAGTAATCACCTGGGGCGTAGAGTGAAATAACTGAATAGCCACCGTAGCAACATTCCAAAGGATGATCACCCTACCCCTTTCCGTCTTGACCAAATTATGTATGAACGACTAGTTAGAGAACTTGTTCAGCATGATATTGTCCAATCCATCCACATCCAATTTTGTCTCCAGTAATCCAATAACGTCAACACGATGTTTAGAGATAAACTCCAGAACCCCGTGATGTTTGAGGGTCATGTTGAACCCTCGAATATTCCAGCATGCGACTCTCATTGGGGATTGACTAGTGGCCATTGGGCACCAATCAAGTTAACACTTCGATTAGCATATTTCTTCCATACAGATCGTATAAACCTTGTGGCATGCTCTATTGCCGTTCCAGTATTCAGAGCCAACTTAGGGACTTCCTCTAAACTTTGGTCATTCCCAGTGGAGGTTACCAATGTTCTCTTTCAAAAATGAACATTCTTTTGTGAATTTGAATGGGATTGTACCCATCCCAACCGTCTAACTCTTAAGCGCCCCTTTCTCTCTTTAATCTAGTCACCATGCCCAACGGACACATGCATGGCACCTTGTGCATAAACTCTAGCATGCTCAGAATTAACTATGGGGACAGTATGCACAGTAGCCCCAGCTTGAACAAGCTTGTCCTTGGCTGTCGCATGGTTGTGACCCCGTGCACTAGTTGATGCAGCATACATACTTTTCTCAATTCGTTCCTGTCCAACGTACTGTACAAGAGCCTTTCCTTTATCAATGTGGTTAGGGCTTGTCCCCATTGGTGTAGACGCATGCATGCCAAGGTCATGTCCAGCAGGTGTAGATCGGGTTCTTGTTCTTTTAAGTCGCTTGTCCATTTCCCGGGTGTTGGATGTATTCCTTTTGGAGTTCAACAACTTTCTTTCTTTGTCATCTTATCCCCCATGCAAGCCTCCGTATAATGTCCAAACTTAGAACAATGGTTACAAAATGCAAGTTCATACTCAAACCGTACAGCCTGCTGTTTTATTTTCCCAGATGGGAGACGGATCGGAACCACCTTCACTAGTGGTTTAGAAACATCGACCTCCACCAGGGCACTAGCATAGGACAAACGATCTAATTTAGCAGTGAGCATGTCCGACATAATAGGGATGCCAACAGCAGATGCTATCTTACTCAATGCAATCTCATTCCAGCAACCAAGAGGCAGTGCTGGGAATGTTATCTATATGGGTAATATACTGACCTTATCCAAAGAGAAATCAAATTTATATGACATTTTCTTGAGCATTAATGACTTACCAAATACTACATAAGGCCCCCCACGGAGAACCAACTGTCTGTTAGCATCAGAATTGAACCAAAAAATAATCCAACCAGCGGCATGTGTGTGTACCTTAGTCTAAACACCCCACTGTTTTGTAAGATCCAGAACAGCTTTCATACCCGGGAACTGTCCAGCAAACATCCTAATTAGACAGTAGCCCAACTTCGCCTCCACATCCACGGAGTCCAGAACATCAATGTTGATTAAGTTGCTGAAGTTAGGAATGTACCTTAACCGCATTCCATTGCCTATATCACGGTTCCCTTTAACAACTTTTGCCCAAGAGCGAATTGGGTTGTCTGAACGCACCGAAATATGGTTGGTCTTAGTGGCCTGCGCAGAACTGTTAGTGTCAACCACACTTGGGATAGTATGCACTAAGGGCACATGAGCAGAATGAGGGGGCATGCTCCCAACAGCTGGGGCCAACAAGCACAATGGTTGATTAGGTTTTGTGGATATCAAATGTGCGACCAGGTTAGCAGGTATAGTTGATGAAGGAGGATTGGTGTCAGGATTCATTGCAGACTCAGGTTGGTATACAGATGAGAAGAAGGTGTTGGGTCTGTCCAATTTGAGTACAACAGATAGCAGATACTCTAACTGGGGGAGGGTTAAAGCTGTTTGGGGTGTGGGGGATGACGGCACCCCAAAAACACTTGTCTTTATTTGACCTCTGGTCTGGACCATTAGGTCCAGCCCTTCAGACCTTAAGGCTAGCTACTAGAGTAAGAACCGACAAGGGGAAGAAATAAGTAGTAGGTAATTCCTCGGGGTATAGGTGGTTTAGAAAACTGATAACAAAAGATGCAGTTCTATAGGCCAGACTGGAGGTGGTATGGATGATGGAATTTCAAATTTGAAACCAGTATCCGGGAGGTAGACCAAGCCAAATCAATATGTTAACCAAGACTGACAAATTGGTTTCATCAAGAAGTAGGTGGTTTATGTAGATCAAATGTACCGGATAACTAGAATAGAAGATAGAAGAAGAAGCAAAACCAAACCCATAAGACAGATAAACACAGGAAAAAGGTTCATAATCATCCCACAACAATCTGGTAACTAGGGGAGCATATACTGCATTTGATACTACACACATATAAGGATAACGATATAACTAGAATAGAAAACTATAGAAACGTGAATATGACCAGCAGGAGCAATGGGTAATAGCAACAAGCAGATACTCATGTAGGAACCAACAGCGTAATGCAACCTTAGATTAGCAGAACCCAAACGAATCCGAACTCCACCACTGAAATCTTAGTCAGGAGGGATGGAGATCACCAGAGAACAACTATAAATATTACTACTACACACACTACAACCAGAACCACACTAGTAATTGGATAGCATATATATTATAGAGACAAACCAGCAGAGGAGTCATGTACTGGCAGCTAAGCTAGAGTTTCTATCATGTTGAGCAAGACGCGAAAAGAGTACTCACAAGAGCTGAGAGCTTCTCTCTCTACCTCTTCCTCTTGCTAGCATTCAATAATCTTGAAGGAAGAGCCATTTTTTTTCTCAATACCTATCTTAGCTGGTTACAAGTTGAAGTCCCACCGTACGGGATAAAGGTGGGCTGATAAGTCCTATAAAAAGTCTCATCTTAGAAATGAATAGAAGAAACCGTTTGCTGGATGATCCATGCAAAGGGCATTGTGCTTGAGTAAAGAGGACTCCGGTGCGAGAGACTAGGGTTTGATTTGAAACTGAAAAAAAGGCAGCGGTCCGGCGAAGGGTAAAACCCTAACTCTCCCTCCCTTTCTTAACATGTAGAATGACATAGTAATGAAAGGGAATAGATAATCATTCACACCTAAGAAGATTAATATAAGAATAAAGCTTCCTAGTGTCAAGTAAATATAGAAGAGATAAATAAGAAAAACTACAAAAAGAAGGTAGCAGAAAGGAAATTCAGTAGATGATAGAGTTGTGTCTGAAACATGTCAAAAAGTGCTTTCCCTTGTCTTTTAAAGGGAAAATAAAAATGTAAATGTACTATTACTTAATGTTTGTTGCTTCATGATGCTAATAATCTTTCATAACCATTTCATCTAACTCATTAAAAAACAAGGTTATTTACGACGTAAGACACCTTTAAGGCACTTCACCCTAGCTTCGCCTCAGGCGCTAAAAAATCTCTCGCCTTAGTAATGCAAGGCACTTTTTAGAAATATAATATATATATATATATATATATATATATATATATAATAAACTGTATATATAATCAACAAATTAAATACTTAACAATTAAAAGATCATTTAATTATATATCTAAACTTTTTTAATTTCAAAGCTTGCAGCCACAAAATTTCTACCCATGTCTGCCTATTTCTTTAAATTTTACACTAATCTACCAATTAATTTGTAAATTAATGAACTAGTCTAGTCAGTAATCACTACTTATCACAAATACCTTTTCTATTGCCAAAATAATTATCCTAAGTTGTTATCATTCTTGCCAAAATAATCATCAATAGATTCTGCCTCTGAGTTTCGTTTGCTATCTTTTGAGCTGGCCTCCTCAATTGACTGTGAATGTGAAGATGAAGCCGCTGTTTTTCCTTTAGTATTTGATAGAGTCAATTCTAATGGTTCATCAACACTAACTTCTCTTTCATTGTAACCCATGTCAAGCCATCATCACCGAAAACCAAATCATCTTCAGCGTCACCATTATACTCTCCCATTGTCCCAATTTTAATCAGGCGCTGAAGACGAGCGACTTAAGCGCTGTGCCTTAGGTAAGACCTTTGATTAAGTGCCAAAGCGTCTTCTCGCCTCGCCTTAGCACCTTAATATCACTATTATAAAAGTAACTTAAAGAGAAAAAATGATGCAATTAGTAAAGAGTATGTGAGTTATATCACCAATAGAATATAGGACATCCATTTTTAAGAATCACTACCTCAAGAATGACAGACAAATTATCTGTATATTAAATATATACATGCATAAAACATACCATCATTACATGCACACATACATAATATATATGTAGTTATGAATAGAGAATAAAGAATAAGATGGCATGTTATTCATCCAGGCACCTTACCAATTCATAGGATCGTAAAGACATTTCTTTAACCCAAAATGTAGAATAGAAACCTGCCACAAGGAGAGTAAAGAATAAGGCATGAAATAGATCAAGATAGCACCAAGTATAAAAAGCAAGAAAGTTTGAAAAAAGTGTACTACCTTCTCTTTGTGCAGTCTAAATAAAGATTTGGGATTTGAGTCTTTCAACTTGAGAATCCCTACAAATAATACAATAGAGAACCAGAAATTAGAGAGAATGTTTGGAACTAGATACATAAACAACTTCAAATAGAAGGCTGGTAGTACCAATTCTCTAACAGATATGGGGAACCTAATCCATTTTCTGCTTCATGTATAGGTACAATTTCTTTGGATTCCCTCTGTGCTAAAGTGATTCCAAGTTTTTCAGATGGACGACAAGATGATACCACCTGTTCAAGAAACAAATAAGAACACAATAAACAAATATAAAAGAACAACTTGCATATATGCAAGGCTTGTAGGAGTTCGAACATAAATCATCTTTGTACAAAAATTCAAGTACTCGTATTCCAAAAAGCATGAATAATAAAAGTGTAATTAACCCATCTTAGAATAGCATATTTTTCCCAAGCCCCACTATACAGGAAATTTACTAACTAAAGCTTTAGCTTTTCTTCAATAGAGAACAACTAATATGTAACACCCCAGTACCTACGTAGCCCAACTGAGACGGGATGTCGCCCCATCCTTTGGACTAGGGGTCTTTATAATGCGATAATAAGTAAAAGGGTAGATAAATAAAATTATAAAATCCAAGCTTAAATTAAAACTTCAAATATGACATTCAAAATCCCAACATAAATTAAATAAGTCTTCAAAATAAAATTTCCATTCATCTGAAAGAACACGATCTGAAAGAACACGATCAACATTGTGTCAAGACCATTAATATTACAAAAGAGAATTCAATTCCTTATTCTTGATAAGTTCACCAAACCCTAAAAACATGGTTAGAAAAGTCGTGTGAGATTATAAAAATCTCAATAAGCCCGAAATGTTTGAATTTGCGTCACAGTTTCAAATGTTCAATGTCATGAACTAGACTTGAACAGATATATATTCATCATTCAAATAATTTTCAAATATAAAAAACATTATCATTTTCGGGCGATTCAGCAAGTACAAAATCAGTATTTATATAATTAAATATTTTTCGGGTAAAATTATTTATTTAATATTTCTGGAACATCAAATTCATTTTTCAAAAGTCTTGAACCCATCACAATACCATATCCCGTGTATCCTTAAGATACCCATACTGTGTCAAGGTGATCACGTTACATCATATATATGGTAACAACAAATACAATGCCAAATAATTGGGTAGTATGTGTATCCCTCCCGAGGGAATACCTTGCCATCTCCCTAATATAAAATCAGACCAGATGTCCCATGTCCATCCTCCAACTCCCCTTGGAGACCGTGTTGCTAGCTAAGGACCATGCTTAACTACAAAACTGTCACCTCGTTTGGAAAAAGACAGCTTTTCGGAGATGACCAATCTACCAAAATTCTCTTCTAATCTAATGAAAGCTAGTCCTAGAGCCTCGCCCATTGAGATCTCAATGTCATTAAATTAATGGTTCAAGAGTTCACTGTTCTGATATAGAATAATCAAATTAGTTCCAAAAATTGTTCCAGGCTTTAGAAGTACATTCCCAAATCTCATCCCGACCAAAATCAAAACCACAATTATTTTCCCCAAGGTTTCCAAAACAAACCCTCCAATATCCATTCTAAAATTTATTCAAGGCACATTAATATTCGCCATAATAATATTTAGAGCCATTACGTATAAAACTTATGCCATGATCTTCACAATATTTTTCATGCATGAAATGCACAAGTGTATTTTCATGTGTCATATATATATTTGATGCATGGCTCCATTCCATCATCATAAAGCGCATAAGATAATTTACCATAATATTTATGCATGAACAAATCACATTATCATAATCGATACATTAATTTCAATGGATATTGTTTTCATATATAAATGTTTTCTCAAAATGGCATGCTAATAATTTAAATCAAAATTACCATACCATAATCATAAACATTTCAATAAATTATGCATGCATTATATATGCATTTGAATGCAAATTTCTCATATTTAAACATGGTATTTTTTGCAATTGTTTTGCATTTCATAATATGCATTTCAAAAGGTGCTTGGGATGCAAGGACTTACCCTCTGTTCGAGTTAGCAAATAGTTAAAATCAATTTCTTTCTCCTCCTTCGTCTAACTTTACCAAATCTACCATCACAATATATAAAAGTCAATTTCCTATTCACATGCCCCTCATAATCATCTAACTAAGACCCTAGAATAATTATGGGGTCACTTAGGCTTTAAATACTTCCAACACACTTAATCTTAGAGGTGGGAACATCTCCTCACAAAATTCAATAGCCTACTAAGGCATCGACAAATTCCCTAAGCATAGAACTCCATAATTTACACCAATGGCCAAACAAAGCCTTAACCATCACTCAAAAGCCTTAATTATTACACAAAACTCTAATTATCATGCAAACCATAATTACTCTACATAGTCACAAAAAATCTCATAATCTTTTTTCACATAAGCTTTCAAGAAGTCACAAGATCATCACATTAAGTGAAACAAGAAAATTATGCAACAAAAATAGTTTGTGAGGATTAAATTTTCTTTAAGTGATTTGTTTACCAAAAAGAGGCTATTTTCAGGGTTTTCATTAACCAAAATCACATAGTTTATTTTTGGCCATCAAAATTCGCATAGAAATATTTTTATTCAACATAGGCATCTCATAAAATTCAACTAAGTCAAATTCCAATATATTTACAGCCAAAGTTTCATGCCAACTCATTTTTCAAAGTTTACGGTTAAAACACCGCTCAAATATGTGAAACCCCATTGAAAGCTAACCCGAGAGTAAGGGGGTCGGGATGCATATCATATTATTTTGCATAAATATATATGTTTTTGAATGATTTTATGTGCTTTAGAATTGTGGATTATAGGTTAAAATGCTTAGTTATGCTTATTAAGTAGGAGGAGTAAAATGGTAATTTTGCTTGAGGTCCGAATAGGAAGATAACTTGAGGATTAAATAAGAAAAATATGTGGGTGAGAAAATAAGAACAAGAGTTGTTGTGGTTTAGTGGTTAGAGCTTTGGAATTAATTTCTAAGGTCATGAGTTCAAATCCCATCATCTAAGTTTTTATCAAGATTATCTTAATTAAGTTTGAATTTTTGTTTCTTGCGTTCCATAAATATACGAATGTTGTCTTAGGGGAGACATGAGGAGAATGTTCTAAATCTTATCATTGTGTCCTAAAAAGAATTCTAGGGGAATTCTTGTCCTAATTATTACCTCTAGCTTTGTCCTAGCATTTTCATAATTCAAATGAACAAAAACCACCAAATCTTTCTTGTAATTCTAAAAAAATTCTGTGATAATTTTTCACCCTTGAATTTCGAAAAGTAATCTTGGAGGAGGGAGGTTGGCCGAATATAGGAGGGGAAATAGGAAGGGTTTCCAAGAGAAATCAATCACCATGATAGAACCTTCAAATTCACCTTCATGTTGTCTATGTTTTAGTGAAGGAAAATCTGGAAAATTTCCAGAATTTTTGCAGATCCTTTCTTCGAAAAACTCAGCTAGTAAACCCACTCATTTGCCACCAAAAAAATGGTCATTTCATGTGTCTTGAAGGCTGGAAAATCTGTACAATTTTCAGACTGCACAAACTGTGCAAAACCAGAAAAGAATTCTGGGCATTTCGCAGCTTTCAATCATGGAAATGAAGCTGTTTTAGTCCATCTTCAAGCCAGCAAAACTCCTCTGTATTTCTCCAGAAAGAAGGCTGGAAAATCACCTTTGAAAGACCTTCAAAAACCTCAAGAACCAGCTGCAAATCGGGTTGAAGAAGTGAAGAAATTCTGCACAGAAATTCTGCACCAATCTTCGAAACCTTGGACAGCTTGAAACCAGAATTTTTCCAGCTTTGCTTCCTTCAAGCCTAGGCCGAAAATCACCCTTCAACTTCAGTAACATTGATCCTTGATCAGCCATGAACTGAACATCATTGACCTTCACACTTACCTTGAACTCATGGACTCCATAACCACACCTCAAAACCCTCCTAAGATCACTCCATTCAAACTTTTTTGAACTTCAAACTAATTTCAGAATTTTACTCCATGGAAACACTCTTGTATCAAGCTAATGAACCAGAATTTCCTCTACCATTTAAGACTGAATTTCGGCCAGCCTTGGAGTAATATTAACCTCCATTCATTTCATGAAAACCACCTTGTTCAGCCGGCACTATTGAAGAGCTTAGACACCTTCCTTGATCAAACACCATAGCTAACCACATACCTTAAACAACTCCACAACTTTCTCTATTTAAATTTCAAAAAAAATCTGATCACTCTCTCACCCACAAGCTGAAAACCAAAACTTCCCTTCATCCTAGACCATTCGGCTAGCACTCTACTAGATTTCGTGCAGCATTCTCCCACACTCTCTCCATTTTCACCAAGAACACACACTAAACTTCTTCAAGCCTAAACCTACTCTAAACATCTCCAATCACTCTCAAATACTCCAAATCACTTCTATCTAATCCCCAGATTTCATTTCTAGTATTTATAACACAAAACCACACCAACAAGAATTCTCAATCGGATCAAAATCGGCTTTTTCCTTGAAGGTCTCAAGAACATCAACAAGATAAATCAAGAACAACCTTCTTGTTCATCCTCTTCTATTCAATTTTCAATATACCTTTCTAATGCTCTCTCTCTCTCTCTCTCTCTCTCTTCCAACCAAAATGGTTGATCAACCATCAACCATGGTTGTTTTTCAGTGGGATTACTCAAGACTCTCTGTCGCGCCTGGACCTTCTTTAGTCTTCACCGTAGTACTCATCAATCAAGTAATTATTCTCAAAACCTTCTTTCTAAATTCTGAATCATGTCTCTTAGGAGGCGATAGGGAGATAGAATATGAATGGGGGATTGAGTATATGCATGTGGATTAAGGGGATGGAGTTAAGACATGGTGATTGTTGTATATGACTAAGTTGTATGTATTTCCTTTTGAATTAATGTATGTTTTTCGTGCTTGATGAATTTTATGGATGTTTGAAGCATGTTAGACATCACGACACCAAAGGTGATTAGGCTCTTATGTTTCTATTTTCCATTGAAGCCATTAATGATGATTATGCCTAGAAGAAAGTTAGCCTTGTGATAGTATGTGATAAGTCAAGCATGTGTTCATGAATGGATTGGTTTATTATTTGATGTTGGAGAATGTGTTTAGGAATCTCTTCTAGCAATAGGAAAATCATGGTGAGAGATTATTTTCTTGTTAAGACTAGGTTATTTTTATTAACAAATTTTATTACTTTAATTGGAATTACTACTATATTTTTCTCTATAAAATTCGAAACTCTAGGAAGATTTGGATTGGATTATTAATTGGAATATTAATATTTTATTTATCAAATAAATAAAATCTTTTATTAAAAATAATATATAAATATTTTATATAAATAATAATAAATAAAATATTAGAATTAATTAATGACCTTGTAGGCCCTAGTTAAAACTTTTACCTATATTCCTAAATATTATCTATATTCAAATCTATTTGTTATTTATTTAAAATAATTCAATTATTAGTAGTTTTATTTATTACTAATCATTTATTACCTATTAAAAAAATTTAATTAAAAATTATTTGTAGTTTATTATTTATTTACAATAAAGCTATTTTTAAATTACCATTTATCAATATTATTTAGTGATTAGTATTATTCAATATTCAAACCTTAGTTTATTTATTAATAATAACACTCAAGAATTATTAATTGAGTCTATAATTTATTAGCAATTATTTTAGAACCCCAAGTTATTTTAACTTGTCAAACTAGACTTATTTTTTTTTAAAAAAAAAAATTCCTTATCATCTAGCCTTAAAGCTTAGGGCATTATGGATGTGATGGTAATAAGTTGAATTAGGATTACTTGTGTAAATGAATTTAGCTTGAGTGTAACCCTATGTTTTGTGTTTACCCCAGGAGGGGTTAGGTCAGCCTTGGAAAACTCTTGAATTTGAGCAAGCAAGGAATCAGGTAAGCTCCTGCATGGAATTTTGTGAAGACAAAAAATTACTGTGGCAAGCTAAACGCGATGTGTGCTGAAATTCATATTGTAAAGGCAATTAAGGACTAGTTTTCCTATTTATTTCAGTTAAGCAAATCATTTGAAAATCAAACAAGCAGTTTTACACAAAATGCTAAACTTTTTCCAAAACCTAACTTTGATAAGAATTTTAGAACCCTTAATTGCTATTTCCAAATAAAGCAATGTATGATCCATTTTCTCCCAAGTGGGACAATCAACGTTGAGTACTCAATAGGGGTAGACCACCATGACTAGTCTTTGAAGGGATAGGGTAAGTCTCTCAGTAGGTGGCCACCTCTGATGGGTGAGTCCTTCCTGGATAGGATGCCAGTCCGGTAGGTCATACCGGTCCGAGCTAGCAAGTTTCAGTCATGTGGACTATGTATTCCCGGAATGGACAACCGGTAAGTTTGGGTGTAGAGATGGAGGAGTATCTCACCCGGTAGGCCGTACACCTACCTTTCGTCAACTTGCACAAAGTGTGGCATTCTGACCATTATTTAGTCATGGGGCCCAAAGTGTGGTAACCCATGGCTACTCATTTGAGTGATTGTATTTATTGTGCACATGTATGGTTTGAAAAGCAAAACACCGCTCTTAATTGCAATACTTATTTAATGCTTGCCAGCACTTTTCTTTATGAAATTTTTACAACTTGCATACATGAATTGTTTTACCTGAAACTCTCAAAGCACACACGGGCTTACTGAGATTTTTATCTCACCACCTTTTATGCCATGTTTTCAGGAAGATCCTGCTATGGAGGTCATTAGCTAGATTAACGCCTATGCTTTGAGGACTCGTGTTATTTTCTTTATATGATGTTTTGAGAGATTGTTGCAAACAATTTATTTTGGAATTGTACCAGCATTTACCTTTTGGGTTGTAATAAGTTTAATTTTGAAGTCTTTATTTTATTTTGTTCTAAGTAACCTAGTTATAAAGACCCCTTGTCCTCTGGATGGGGCGATATCCCCGGCCCTGAGGGGCTTAGGTAGTGGGGTGTTACAAAATCTGTAAAACAGGGTTCTTAAAAATCACGTTAATTACCTAAGTAAAACACTTCATTTTTTTTATAAAACTTTGCAAAATGATACCTCTATATATTAGGTGAAGTGCCATATTAGTTTCTCCCAGAAATTCCATTTAAAAGAGGGTCAATTAATTTTTACAATCTCACTGCCAGAACAATCTCTGTACAGACAGTTTTGTGTGACAAATTTTAAAAATTCATTTCTCTCAAGTTACAAATGATTTGTCAATGATTCTTGTTCTCAAATTTTCCTAACATCTTGAGGTTTATGTAGTATAAAAATCAAGGACATTCTCAACCAGAGGGGGTGGTTTTCATGGGCTCCAATTCTTGCCCAAATCACTGTCTTCGGGCAGCTTGCAGGGTTTTATTGCAAAAATCATAAGGCTTTGTTTGTTTCATTATTTCCATGCAAAAATCATATCAAAACATTCCCAACACACCATTGATCACTCAAGAAGTACCTGGCTTGCCAAAGCCAGGTACTTTTCGAGGGTGTTGACTGTCGACTTTTGGTGTGTTAGGATCCTCGTGGTTTGCCAAAGCCAAAGTTTCTGCAATGACTGCCACGATTTACTACATATGGCTAGCACGCAATCAGACACTTTTCGAGGGAGTTGCCTGTTGACCTTTAGAAACTACAAAGAGGATCAAAACGCATGTGGACTCTATTCTTTTTACCTTGTACCCATATATTTTGACCCATTTTGATGATCCTATCTGTAACAACTAGTTAATAGTTGCATTACTATTAACTAGTAAGACCCTATGTACATACACTTTAATCAATATATATATTTACATCTTGATCCAAAAAAAAAAAAAAAAAGGAAGTACAACCCTAGCCAAGCATCCACAATTTTCATGCTCAAATATAATACCCATTTTAGCCCATGCACATTTCTAGTAGCACTCTATTTTGGCAAGGCATACTGCAAGCATAAAATCAGTATTAACACACCTCATTTAGACATAAAGCAACCCACAAAAAACCACACATGTCCCGAAACAGTTCACATCATTTTAATAGACAAGTTTCACAAGGAGAAGAAATAATAATAATAATAATAATAATAATAATAATAATAATAATAATAATAATAATAATAATAATAATAATAATAATAATAATAATAATAATAATGGCTGCTTTGTAACAATATAAAATCTGCCTAGGGAGTCTGTATTTTCTAGTTCAGTTCCAAGCAAAAGGGTATAGTCAGCTATTCCTATAGGTTATTCAGAATAGAAGAAGCAAGTACATTCACGGGCACCACTAGCAATTCTTATTTATACATATTGCTTTGAAGGCTGACTCGTACTGACTGATGAACCACAATCAGATCATATTCAATTTTCCAATGGAAAACTTCAGAGTCCATATAAGGAACTAACTTGCATGCATTGGAGTCCAATTGACCACTATAAATATTTCTACTTTATGGGTTTCTAAAGTTGTGTTTTCATGCAAAAGTCATTCTGAATAAAGACCACAAGAACAGTTGATATTCTTAATGTATGACTTTCCAACTCTAACAACCTAAACATAGAATATAAGAGTTCCAGTGGATTAAAGCAGACAAAGAACTATGATGTCCGGAATAGTTTTTGAGTAAATTAACTAAATTACAAAGGCACTTGATTTTTCTAATCTCTTTGCTAAAATTGCTAAGTTCCATTAGAGTTTGTTACCAACTAATACAAAATCAATAATGTAATCATAATAAACTGTGAAAAAGATGAAGGCACTACACTTTTTATATTGCGTTGTTGTTGTGCACACAACTGGCAAAGTACCATTGCATTGTTCAATGAATTGAAATGCTTGAAATCGTTGACCTATTTCTGCTATGATGATGCCTAAAAACAGTGAGCAAAGCTTCCTTGAGACAGCAAAATGCTGGGTTTTCTTTGAGAGTTCAAATATAGAGATGAAAGAAGAATGGAAAGGTGGCTCGGTTTTTGAATTAAACGGAGGAAAAAATGTTTCTTTCCCTTCAAAGGAGGCCGCCGGCAGTGAAGAGGGTGAGAGACGGTTGTTTCTTTTTAGAGAGGAACTAGTGGACGTCTTCATGCTGCATGCGGAGGCTTTGCTTGTCCTGTATACGATCAATCTGGACAGTTGCTTGGGTATGGTTGAAAATGTGACAACACTTTCTTGAATCATTGTTTGGGTTTTGATCGTGAAGGTGAATTAAAAAGTTAAAACTGGCTGCAAAAATCAATAATACAAAGTTATAAAGGAACAAATACATGTTCATATTAATAATAAAGGAACAAGCTCAGAAATTCTAGTTGCCTTAGGTTGGTCATGTAGAGTGGGATTTGGCCAGTAAAGGAGTTAATACTAAAATCCAAGAACGTGAGATTTTGAAGGTTCCCAAAAATATCAAGAATTTGGCCCTCGAGGTTGTTTCTTGAAAGCATTGATGGAGCATGGCTAGAGCTGAATTCAAACTGAACGTTCGCGAATAAAAACTCATTTGAGTTCGTTCATGTTTGAATAAGACTCATTTGTTTAATAAACGAAAGAACTCGAACAAAATATTACGTTTGTTTATTAATTGAACGAAACGAATATGTTTGAATATGTTCGCAAACATATATATTTTTTAAAAATAATTATATTATATTTATTATACATTTAATTATTTATATTTTATAATAATATCTTTGTTTTGTTTTGTTGTATTTTAAAAATGTAATTATTGATATATTGTAAATGTTTAAAATTGATTTTTTTAAATGAATTTTGAAATTATTTTTTTAATTTTAGAATAAAAAATACAAAATAAATGAACGAACAATTCGAACAATTCAAACACGAACACTAATCGAGTTTTTTGAACTCGAACGAACACGAACATTACTAAAGAATAAACGAACGAACTCAAACACGAACTTAAGCTCGATTAATAAACGAACGAACTCGAACAGTGTTCGAGTAAGTTTGAACTCAAGTTCAAAAATTTAATACTCGGTTCATTCGTATTCGAATACAACTCTAAGCATGGCCACTGAATTGATTATTTGAGAGGTATGAATTCTGGGATAATCCTGAAAAATTACAGCCTTGAATTCCAAGATAAGATAGAGACTGCATGTTTCCAATTGAATAGGGCAGTTTCCCAAAAGCCTAAAAAGATTCTGGTATTATAAAAATAGGTATTATGTTACTCTCTAGAGGGCAAACATTCATTTAAAAAAAAAAAATTACAACAACAGTATAGTTTCATGTCATACGAATATCACACCTTTTGTTTCCATATATGGATTGAGTAAGGCAAAAGACTCATGGGGTAATTGTAGAAACCTTTTGGCAGTAGCAAGATCCCACAATTCAACCTTTCCATACCAATTGCAAAGTCATTTCCAGTACCATATAAACCAAGAAAATGTTAAACTGAAAAATAAATAAATAGCCATGAACTAACCATATAGGATTGCTCTCCAGAGATTGCAACGTATTTTGGACCTTCAACGTGCTCATCGTCAACATGTAATACATAAATCAATGCCTCTCCATTGTTTTATAAATAACATATCACAAGACAAACGTTAAGTGAGCCAAGCATCAAGGATTCAACAACTAAATGAACAAGATAAATGTTCAAATAAAGTATCAAAAGGTGTCTAGGTGCAATATAAGTACTTTCTGAAGTCTACATATCAATTAGCATCGAAAACCAGTTCACTCAAAGCAATTGATTCCTCCCAACTCAAATCTCATTGCGCCAACAGCTACCATTTGGGTAAAAATTCTGCCTTCCCCTCAATACCTCTATGCCTGCATATAAATCTCATGAAAGGATTCCTATACCTAAGTTAGTGTATCCTCAAAGAGTTAAAATGCATAGATTTTACATGCCTATTCTATAGCTCATCTCATCCATGCCAGAAGGGCATGTTTCAACATTGGTTAATGAGCATATAAACAAGTACCACATCAACCACTGATTTTGAGGCATCGATCTTTAGCTTTTGTGCCTCCAAGTCTAGCACTCTCCAGTAAACATTATTTGAGGAACACGATAATCAATTTATATAAAGAAAATCCATCACAAGAGTCCCTATAACCACAGAACAATTAGAGCAGCAGTAAATAACATATGTTGTCATTTTGCACAAGGCATAATAGTAATTTTATTGCAATAATACAATAAATACTATTTACAAGGCTGACCATTTATTCTAGCCCTTGCCACTCAGCCAAACAACATTATTCCAAACATTTTATTTCTATTTTTAAGTTTGTTTAAATAAATGCTAGGAATAATGGTCTTTCAGTTGCTTTTATTTACCTCATTTGAGAAAAAGTGCCTCTCTAGCTTTCCTAATAATCTCAGCGCTGCTCATCAAGAAGAAGAAGCCCATTTTCAAAATTTTTCATTGCAAAGTCATCAAACTTTCTATTCATTTTCAGATATCCCAACACTTAGAATAATTCTCCAAGTGTGAATTGCCCATGGATCTAATCTTCTAATATTAAATAGTGTAACATTCATAATTCTTACAGAAGAAAACTCATATATTGGACCTGCTATATCGGTCAAGAACACAATAACAAGTCCCATTTTTTCCAAAATATAATTGGATGATTTTCAAATAAAATGCTTGCAGTATGAGATGATCATAGCATTTTATACCGCAAATATTTTGGAGTAGCTAGATCTTATTTGGGAATATGAGGAGAACATTCAATTTGATAGTTGAATATAGGAACAATGACTCACATGTCATAGTAGTTGGTAATGATGATATCACATTTCTTGAGGCTTGTGCAAGAGGCAACTTCAGAAGCAAAAGCAAAATAGGATAATTTATTTTTTTTTTTTTAAAAATTAAGCATTGCCTTGTCTACCCATACATCTTTATACTCAACAATATAGGGATGGTTTAGTTTAGCTATCAAATTCATCTATAACAGACAAACAAAAATAAATAAATAAATAAATAAGCACTTTAAGAAGAAAGTTTTAACAATAATTTATTTATCAAACTTAGTCAACCTCTATTTCTTCTTGCTAGGAAGCCTAACACTAAGCCAGGCTTTAAATTTTCAGAGGCAAAATGATGAAAACTAAAAATAAACTACCTAAGGCAAGAATATATTAGAATAATGTGGGAATACATGAGTTGTGATCAGTTAATTTATGCATACCAAAAGGTAATAAGAGTATCAAAAGTAAATGATAGCAAATTACTTCCACTTTTTTTGGTTTCACCAATAAGTAATACTCTCACCTCATAATAATTGTCATATAAGATTGCTAACTCACCAACAAAAGAAAATAAAATGTCGCTCATTAGAGAATGTTGGTTTTCTGGAACTAGAAACAAAACTATGTCTAGCTTAGGAAGACCTCTTTTCTTCCAACTTCGAGAACAGAAATTACAACTAAACCCTTATCTTCATCTCTCAATCTGCAGCTTTTAACCTCTTTAGATTTTCACTATAGCAAATCTACATCATATTCAGAATCTACAAACATTTATTTATTATAATAAACAAAAATCAAAAGGTTATCTGGCTTTGAATGGGACTTTAGTTCATCCTGTTATTTCAAACAGTTGCATATGCAAATAAGTAGAAAGTTGTTGGTGCATTTGAAAATATTAAAATATATGAATGACAGAATTTATGGTGTAATAGAAGGGAACCTCTAAAATGATGTCAAAATATGAAAATTATCTTTGCTACCTTAATAGGGGGCTACCTTCCATTGGCAAACTAAAGCCCTAGGGCATACAATGAGGTTTCACTTTTTGAAAAACTTTCTTATCAGAGCCCTTATCCCATTGATTTATCTTGATATGTGCTTTTTCATCCATACCTCTCCTTGCCAGGATTATCATAGTTTTCCCAAACCCCATTGCATCTGCCAAAATCTGCAGATCACAAATCCATATTTAAGGATACAACAATTTAAAAACCTTAAATAGTAAATCTCAAAACACAGCAAAACACTTATTCCTCCTCTTGCAGTATATGTTGTAGTAGGAAATTTATTTGTTGCTTCCCCAGAGAAAATATTCACATATATTTCAGGAGCCTTGCTGTTGAAAAGCTTAGTCAATAATGTTCAAAAAAAAAACAGACCCAAATAAAGTTTAAACTCTATGTTGAGATTACTTCTCCTATGTTGATCTCTAATGTTTATTTTCTGTCAGAGAAGTGCTTACTCATCACATATGTGATATGCTCGCCAACAAGAATTAAGAGTTTTAGCTGCATCCTCTACATCTATTCCCTTCTCTATCTCTATCATCCAAAATGCTTCTAGTATGGCCTTAGGTCACACATAAGAGTTTGGGGTCCATCTCCTACATAGTTCAACCATATTAGAAGGTTAAGAGAACTAGAATATCACAGGTCTTATTTCTGAATTTCGGGGGGGGGAGAAAGTATAAGTGCTTAGACAAATTATACTTGCAAATCGTACATATCTGCAGCCCCAACAAGCTTGTTTAAAGATGATTTTGAAATAGTTTGCTCATCTTTATTATGTTCTGAATATGACTGGCCACCCTTTCTTGATTTTAGCATAGGCAACATACACACAGTTTCATCTGAATCATCCTGCTAAAAGAATCTAAGTCAATAGGAGTCTAGTTTTCTTTGTCTTGCTTCGTCATATTTCATTGAGATAAGTTCTTTGAAATTGCATAATTTTTTGGCAAGCATAGTATCTATTTGCTATATTTCTAACAATTGTTTACAAATAGTAATGAAGTGACAAAACTACACGCAATTGCTACATGAAAAGTTTGAAAGTGCATAACATCTTCAAGCCAAGACCATTTTTTTTTAATGTCAATATAAATAAAGTTTAGAAGTTACTTATTGACAACTTTAGAGAGCTACAGACATGTTGCCATCGCTAATGACTTCCTTTTCCTCCACAGACCTTTTTCCCTTAACACCCATATCATCAGATTCCTTTTTAACCTTCACGTTGTTACCAACCTTCATATTAGCAACCATACTTCTAGACCTAAAATACTTATTAGCTCTTATACCACTCCCAAACACACCTTCATATTTAACTTCATCCTGCACTTTCCCCACCATTTTCACCTCATCAATAAGCCCAAACCCATCTGATCCTTAGTGATTTCCATGATTAATCTGGATTGAAATCCTAGCACTAGTGCTTGTAATGGTCTTCTTATGTTAATGGTTGTGATACCAAACTAAAAGTATCAAGAATGTTGTTGTTGGCTACATCACGGTTGTCATCATAGTGAAAAGGGGCTTTTGAAACCTCTGATTCCGATATCTCTGACCCAATTACTGCACTGACCATCTTCATTTTGTTCTCTCCCTCTGCTTCCATTTCTTTTGTCTCCAGACCTTTCATATGTAATGGAAAATATTTCAAGAAAGATTAAATAAATGAATATTTTCAATGAACCCAAAAAAGATTTAGAGCAAAAAGGTTTACTTTGTGGGTAGAAAACACAATGAGATTCTGAAAGAGAGAAATTGAGGGACGATTTGGTGTCTAAAATAGAGAGTGTCACCAATACCAATGACAACCAAAGTGAGCCTCAGAGGAGAGGGCATCAATTGGAAGTGTGATTCATGTCTAACAGAGATCTGAAGACCAATAGCTGTAATAAAAACAAATCTAAAATTTAAAATACTTATCAATATTGATCATACAACTCCCAAACACACCTTCGTCATCATCTTCAACTTCATCCTTCACTTTCCCCACCATTTTCACCCCATTAAGAAGCCTAGACCCTTCAAATCTTTGGTGATTTTCATGATTAATTTGGGTTGAAATGCTTGTAACGGTCTTCTTAATAATAGTGGTAATACCAAATGAGGAGTCTCAAGAATGTAGCTGTTGGCTGCTTCAGGGTTGTTGTCGTAGTGAAGAAGGGCTTTCGAAACCTCTAATTCCGGTGTCTCTAACCCGATTATTGCACTAATCATATTCATTTTCTTCTTTCTCTCTGCTTCCATTTCTTTTGTCTCCAGGCCTTTCATATGTAACAGAAAATCTTTCAAAAAAGATTAAAGAAATGAATCTTTTCAATGAACCCAGAAAAGATTCAGAGCAAAAATGTTTACTTTATGGATGGAAACACAATGAGACTTTGAGAGAGAGAAATCTGAGAGACGATTTGGTGTTTGAAATAGAGAGCATGACCAACACCAATTACAACCACAGTAAGGCTATGAGACTCTGACAAAGAGAAATCTGAGACATGATTTGGTGTCTGTGATGAAGAGTGTGATGGTTTAAAAATAGGGGAGCATTCTCATGGGAGGGAAAAAAATAGAGAGAAAAAAAAAACTACAAGCCTTAATGGCAGCACGGAAACTTAAAATCATACCTTTGCGTGCTTCAAACCTCTTAGGTTGTGTAGGAGTGGATTGAACCACGGGAATAGCTTCGCCTTGCCCGCTTGAAGAAGCTACCTGTTGCAATCCTTCCAATCTCCTACTTCACTTTTGGTGCATTAATGCCAAGCTTTTCAGCTCTCAGAATATGCCACTGCCCAACTTCTTGTTAGTGAGGAAGAGTGATCTCAACCCAACTTGGTTCTACTGCTATAGGCTAGCAAAACACCAAGAACAAGAGGAAAGCCAAGAAGCTCACGTGAGAAAGAGAGCTGCGTGAGAGAGAGAGAGAGCTTAGGGAGATTAGTGTTTTCTTTTTCCAAGAGTCTTGTTTATTGTTAGCCAAAACTAGGTCTCCAACATTTGATAAACATATCTCCCAGGATATCATATTTCAAACACCTGGATATTATCCAGAGAATAAGTTTGGCTTAACCCTAAACTCATCTGAACCGTATCTGGAAGAAACCCTACGGTCCAAGCTATTGGGCTAAAATAATATCTATTATTTTTCTTGGACCCAAAAGGCCCAAAATAATAAATATTAATTATTTATTTCCTGGGCTTATAGAAATAACCCAATAAACAATTAATGAGCCCAAATGAACCAAAATAATTAAACTTTAATTATTTATTTCTTGGGCTTATAGAAATAACTCAATAAATAATTAAGCATTAATTATTTCCCTCTAGTTTAAGCCTAGGTTAATTTCCTAATTATTCAAATTGGACCTAGGCCTTGAATAATTAATTAACCAATTAAACCAGATAATTAATTTCTCTCAACTCCTATTTTTATTTTATTTATTTATTTACTTTATTCTAGTCTAATAATAAATTAGACTTCCTAAATAAAATAAAATAAAATAAAATCCTCTTTAACTGAGACCAATTCTTCAACCCAAAATTAATTAGGACTTACGGGCTATTCCGAGGACCAAAAAGACATATCGCATTGACAGCTAAAATGACCAAAATACCCCTACAATATAAATAGATGTATTTTGAATTTTAAATATTTCCTAATATCACCATAAGGAAACATTGACCCCAAAGACAATGCTGTGTTAGCAAAGTCTCCGACTTATAGGTGAAATGACTAAAATACCCCTCTATACATCGCCGTACATTTAGAGAGGAAGAAGTGTACTAACACCCCTCTAAATGACATATACCATCCTTAGGCTTCTAGTCCAATGATCCACGACTTCCTGGAGTGTTTCCGCTTTCCAAGAGAGCTACCTTAAAGCAAACATCCAAGTCATGTTTCCTTATACCCTGGACATTTTAGATCATTCGGACAACCACAAGGGACGATATTGTGTAAAAACTATCTTGTACAAGTCTGTCTTAACTAACTAGTTACATATACCCAATACACAAGTATATTGATTTTACCATAGAACCTCAACTATAGCATATCAAAGCATATGCTTCCAGCTTCGTCAGACCACCAACTTATACTTAAGTCGTAGAGTACTAGTCCACACTGTAGCGGTAGTAGTCTAGGTTTCTACTATATAGTACTTTTAGAAACCACTACTACAGGTCCTATCCTACGTATTCGAAATATGCTTATGTTATGAAGTGAGTGGACTACTCACTGGCTAAAGGTAAGCCATTCCCTATTTGGAATTCATAACATAATAACCTAAACATAATGAGATTCTCATTCTCATCAATAGGTTAAGAACAAATTTTTATGTGTTTAAATAACCCGTGATCCATACCTACTGTGAAAGACCACCATTCACATGGATCACTTATTTAAACAAAATGGGTCTATTCCAAACAAAATTGTGCACAAATAAAAAGTAAATTCATAAATAATTTTTGAAATTAAATTCTTTTATTAAAATATTCAATTTTACATCAGAAACGTAGTCTAAGAGGGCATACTATCCAACAAGCGTCACCAACACCAATGACAGCCAAGGTGAAGCACGTCGGAAAGGGCATCCATCAGAAAGGGTGATTCATGTATGAGAGAGATCTAAAGACCAACCTCTATAAAAACAAATCTAAAAAGGACAAGTAAAAAAGACGGTAACATGTCTAAAATAGGTATGACGACCAAATAAATCTTGATCGTTCAAAAAATTATTTTAAAAAATAAATGAGATTTGAATCATCATTCATTAAAAATATATATCTTCCATTAAATCTAAATCATTAATTAATAAAAACCTTAAAAAGTAAAAAAAAAAAAAGGATAAATAATTTATGAAAACCATTCACTCCCCTCTTCACAATTAGAATACACATTTAGATGAGAGAAAAGAGGATAGGGAGAGAGAGAAGGGTGGTAGACGGCTAGTTGGGAATTGAAGGGGAAAATTGGTTTTGATACTAGGGTATTTTGATCTAAGGGTGGGGATATATATTTTTTGAAGTAAAGGGGAAATCTAGAGCTGAGATTTAAATCAAATGAAAGGCTTAGATCAAAATCATACGGGCTAATAATAGTCAAAAAAATATTTTGGTTGACTTGGTCAATCTATTTTGATTACTAGTTAAATTCTTTGACACATAATTAAAATCAATGGAACTTTATTTAAGCAAAAGTCTCAATAATTCATAAACTAAAGTTACTTCAAAAATAAGAGAAATTAAAAAAAAATAGTATGTTTGTTAAAAATATTGATTTATCTTAATAATAATTCATTATTATTCAAGTAGGTCAAATATTCACAAGAGTGCGCATGCACACACATACACATACACACACACACACACACACACACACACACACATATTTATATAAATTATATTTTTCCATCAATAAAGTTATAGTTCACATAAGACTTAAATAATTCATTCACGTAGTAAATTCAAATTGTCCATAGAATAAAACTCATTATTCTAATTTCTCTAATGTAAAATTATATGATGTATTACATGAAGTTTAGTCAAAATAATTGTCATGTAGTCAAATGGATTTAGTCTTAGGTTGACCAAGACCAAGACCTCTAATTGGCTAAAAGTCTAATTAGATTCAAAAATAGAGTTTTAAAAATGTTTGTAAAATATATATATATAGTTTTATTTTATTATTTTTTGCTAAATTAAATTGAAATAATATTTCTTGTAAGTAATAGTTTAATTTAGTTATAGAATCATGCATTACTTGAAAAAAAAAAAAACCCCACGTGTTAACATTAATAAAACCATTTAATTCACATTATTTCGTAATCACACATAAAATTTCATAAAGGAATTAAATGAAATAATCACATAAAAATTCAATTAATGTCACGTCCCGAAATTGAGGATGACATGGCAACATCCCAAAAAGGAAGTGTCGAACCCTTATATACCAAAAATAGCCAAAACATAATATTCTAGTAATACTTACAGATCATCCTTACATCGTGTTTAAATCTAATAACAAAACGTACATAAATACCGATTCTTATTGTAATTAGATAACCCTGGAACAAGCATACAAGAACTGAACATAAATGAAAACTAACTAGTCACTCTAGGTCTTCTTCAAACCATTCTTCCAACTCATCCTCATTTAACTGAGAACCTACAAAATGTTGAATAAGGAGTGAGCTCACTAGCTCAGTAAGGAAATCTGGCTTACCTGGAATTGAGCATGCTACATATACATATACATTTATAAAACATTTATTCAAAATAGCTTAGAAGTTAGGGTAGAACACAACTCATGGGGTTTTAGAATATCTTCTTTGTGGGTTGGTCACACCAAATGGAGATCTTGGAAAACTCACATAAGGGAACAAAAGGGAGAAAAGGAGGAACAACGAATTCTTAGCGTTAATAATACTAAATTGAATGAGGCATAACTGACACCTAAATATCGAACTGGTGTTGTTTATTCAATGAAAATAATGAAAAACATATCAAGGGGAGAAAACCATTACTTCAATAGAAGAAAATCGACGCCGGAATCAAATTAGAGGGGACCTCGTGCTGGGTGGGGGGCACAGCCAGCACCCTCGGGGTGGGCCAGTGTGAAGGCGGTGTCGGCCGTGAATGAAGGGGCCGGCGTCGGCCGTGAGTGAAGGGGCCGGTGCCGGGTGCACTTTGGAATGTGCAAACACAATTTTCATAGTACCAAAAGCCAACCTGCAACATCCCAACCCTCTGAATCAATCTAACCATCCACTTTATCAAGGAAAACCACTAGTTTTGTGCACCAAAAACCATTTAAACATATAAATATGCATACTTAAACATAACTTAATTCACGAAGATGATTCAAGCTTGGAGACTTGGTTTGGCTTAACTGATCAATCTCCCAATTATTATATCCCATTGAAAAATGGGCCTTAGTTTATCCTATGTATTGTATCCCCCTAGTAGGGCCTTATAGCTTATAGAGTTGGGAATTCCCTACCAAAGCAGAACCCACAAGTAATTCAGCATTCTCATGAATCAAAATTAGAACATAAACATGGAACCCAACTTAAACTCATAAATTCCCTTAACAACATCAAAACAGAATTTAACAAGTAAACATATCATGCTCAATACCCTTTTCATATAATCAAAATAGCAATTTCATAAACGATTTTCTTACCTACTGGAAAAAAAAAATAAAAAAAACTAGTAGCCAAAATACATGTAAACTCAATTTTCTTACCTACTGAATTCAACCTTGTGGAACCTCCTAAAGCTTCCACTCAAGCCTCCAAACGCCTAAGTACCTTCAATTAGCACCCAAACAATGCAATTCGTTCATAAATCAATTTTCCCTAATTCAAAGCCCTAACACCCTTTACCTTCAATTCAAGATCAAAACACCACTACTATGCTATTGATGCCATTAAAGACATGTGGGAAACCATCTTAGCAAGATTTGATACTGAAGGTTCTTATCCCTTCTCAGAACCACCACTTTCCCCATTCTTCTCCCTCACTGGTAAGCTTTTGGAAATAACGTAACTGTTCAGAATATGACTAAGCATATAATTAAGTAATTAATAAATGTCCCCTAACTAAAATAATTTCAACTTAGCCCCATAACTTATAATATTAACTATTAAACCTTATGGATCCTAAGCCACTAATTAAAGAAAACAACAACCCAATAAGCCCATTAAAGGAAGAAATCTGTGGGCTCACAATTAACCACCAAATAAATTCAAAATATTTCAAGAGTGAATGCCTATATTTTAATTCCAAGGTGGAATTAGGACGGGTATTACATAATATTCTTTGGCATTGAATGTTGCTCTACATTCACATAATTCATTGTTCCCAAGACGTATAAAAACATCATTCTGCAAAGAACTGGCAAGATCTAGAACACATTTGCATGTGTCAAAGCTATGCTTAAAACACTAGAGTTGACCACTGCTAAAACCATCCAATATGATAGCTATATTTATGGCAAGATACATTATAGCACATAATAAAAGGAAGGAATTTCAGGACTTACAGTAGCCACAACACGTATTACATTGACCTTTTGCTTATCCTTGAAAGAAAGGAATTGAGCAGCAAGAATAAGTAGAAATTGTGAAAGTGTAGTAATTCATAGACATGATAACCAAGCTATAAACTATCTATGGGAGCTTAAATAACTAATCCTTCATCCCTTACATCCCCCTCCCAACCAAAATCTAACCAAAGAAAGAATTTTGATTGAAAACAATATTTGTATGAGTAGACTTATACTAGGCGTCAACTATAAATTTATAATGCCCACAACATGTCAATAGTAAAAAATATCAGCAATTTTAAGAAAAACTAACAACCAACTTCAAGTATACCCATATAGTTGGTGTTCCAGTAAAAAACATTCTTTAGGAACAACCAACTTCAATGCATAGTGGTGCTTCATGGAGCCCAGAGGGAGATTAATAAGCCAGTTTACTTGCATTCTATCCAGATTTGGTTTTCAAAATCATGTTAGAGTGAGAATTTTCACTTTGGTTGCTCATCTAATCAAGCATTAAGCACACTTAAAGAACTCCCTAAAAATAGAATTTGCTACGTCACTAATGCACACTAATCCATTGGGAAAAATAAGAAAACCAAGGAAACATGTACTTTTTGTTATAGATGTTTAAAAACACTTTTCTCTACCTTCTCCACAATTAACTGTGAATCTAGGTGGGGGGGGGGGGGGGAAGGATGTATATAAGTGACTGACCAAAGAGTGAAATTATAACAAATATAAAAAGTAGCTAAACCAATATAGCAGCATAAAGTAGGCAAAACAATAAAACTATTCACCATTTGTGGCATGATTAAAAAGGAACTCACAAATGTATACATTTATTACAGCATCTAAAAATAGCCAACCATTCTAAGATGGAAAATGAAAATAAGCAATGCTAGTTTGAGAATTGCAGGAGAATAGAAAGAATCGAAGACGTTTGACATCCTCAAATGATCTTCAAAAAAGGAATTTCTATAATTTAATTAGTTGAATTTCAGAGCATGATAGAAATAGTTTGAACTTAAGTTTCTCTTCTTGTCCACTCCATGCTATGAATTCATTCTCTCCTTTCAAAGAAATATTATATTTAGTACCAAAACTCTGCACTTCTTTTGGGCAATTATAGTTGCAATTCACATTTAGTCCTCCAAAATTTTCGTTCTACTACAATGTATTTAAAATTTCTCCAAAATATTTTATCTCATAAAAAAATATCAACTCCAATTAGAAATAAAAAAAAAAGGTGTTTATGTTAAGGGTCAGACAATCAAGGTGTAGTGAAAAAAAGCCAGCATCATAACTTTTTCTCAAATGCACAAGGTAAATGGTTAGATCTAAGTAATATGACTAAACATAAATTGCATTATAGACCCATGAATTGCTAATATTTATCCAGAAAAAGATATTTTAACTTCAAGCAATCAAATGGTATGCTATACTATGATAATTATCCTAATAGATTGAAGACACATTAGCACTCAGAATAAGTAGAACTAAGAGAGCTTCACTTATATTGTTATCCTTTGATCCCAAGTAGCATTTATCGCATCCATACACAAGTGAGAGCACAGATAAACTGTGACCTTTTAAAACTGCCACCAATTCCACACATCTAGGCTCAAAATTAGACTTCCATGCTAATATGGATCCATCCTGCCACCAAGAAATCAGAAATATCTAAGTATTAACAAAAAAATTATTCTTAGAGCCTCATAAATTGGCGAAATTAGGTCTAATAAATTCAGGAACTCAGATGTCATCAAGCTATTTATAAATTAATGCTAAGAAATCAGAAAAATGGTAAACAAAAGGGAAATAAATACCTAGACCCTAACAAAAAGAATGTCATCACCCATAGCAAATACTTAGACTGGGGCATTTGTGCCATCAAGGACAAGCTCAGATTGAGTTTTTAAGTTCTATCCCTAAGATATACAAGAAAGCAAATTACAAAAAAGAACATAAATAGCTAAAATATATTAGATTGCATTGACAACTATTTGATGTTATTACATAAAAATGTGAAAGACTCACAGTATTCTCCAGACCAACAAACACCACTACTAGAAAAAAGGGTTATAATGACGCTAAAAAGTGTGATTAAAGTGAGCTATAATGACGCATTTGTGCTGCTGACGCTTTCAAATGGCGTCGTGCATAAGGCCGTCACAATAGGTTCGGTGACGCTATTTAGCGTCATCACATATTGGCTATTGTAATGGACAAAAGCATAATAATAAGTATTTTAAGTGACGGAAAATTGTGTCAGTAAACACCTATTATTATGACCACACTTTTGGTTACAATAGGTATGTTTCGGTGACACATTTAAGTGTCAGTTAAAGTGGGTTAATATGACACAGTTATTGGTCACCATAGGATGTTTGGATGACAGAATTGGTGGTCATGAAACATTGGCAATTATGTCACATACATACCGTCACAATAGATCGTTTGGATGACGTTTTTTTATGTCAAGAAATGTTGGAAAGTATAACAAAAATAAGTGTCACAATAGATTCGGCATCAAAATAAATGGATCAAATATATCACAAAAAATCATAATAATAAATTAGAATTTATTCAAAAAATATATTTTTTGTCCCTGTCGTATGTATATTATATATATAACACACAATTGTTAAATAGACATCATTAAAAGTCAAAACAATCAAAAGTAGCCCATATTAAAGAGAAAGCCTATAAATTTCATAATATTCAAAAGTTGTTAAAAAATGAGTATTAAGTATTTAGATATAAGCATAAAGCCAAGCATTAGGCCTTCAAAAAAACATAGTATCATTAATTTATCTTGTCCCAAACTCAAATGGCTTCGATACTAGAATACATATTTAATCTACTTCGCGAATCTCCACCTACAATAATATAGAATGAATTTAGTAACAATATTATAAAACCTTCTCAAAAGAAAAAAAATATTAAATTAATTAACAATGTAAGTGATTAGAGACTTACTAAGTGTCGTAGCCAAGCGATACCTAATCTAATGGAATCTCCAATAGTCTGAATAAAATCTAATGGTCTCATCAATTTCTCATCACGATGAAATGGAACTAGAACCATTACTTCACACCATTCCTCACCCAGCAATACACCCCTAACATCGTGGGATGGGTCCAAACTTTGAATAAAGCCTTTTGAAACTACTTTAGATGTATCTAACATGCTTAAAAGTGAAACATAGGTATGGACCTACAAGATATATTTTATTCAATTAAAAGTGAATTAGTTAAACAAGCCAAATAGCTCATACTCACCAGATAAAGGAAACTAGACTTAGATGCTAAAAAATGCTATATAATGCTCAAAAAAGCCAAAAGATTGCACAATAGACATCGGACGCATTGGTAGAATCATATGCTACATTTATGCCAAATCTATGTAGATTCCAGCACATAGAAATAACAACTAAATAGTAAAATGGCCAATAGAAATATTAGACATTGCATGAATAATATGGTGGAATAATAAAATAGGACATCTATTTATATGCATACTTTGTTAAATAAATACAAACAAGTAAGATAAGTATGATGTGGTAATATTTTATATACCCTCAATGTGATGGTGTTATTGTTAGAACCCATTGAGTGAACTCTTGAAACAAGTGGGGATGAACTATCTCTCTGAGACAGTAACATAGCACGTATCTAGGCAAGCTCTTTTTCTTGTTCACTCAACTGTACTTTAATAGTTATAATTTCATCTCTTTGCTCTTCAAGAATACGAAAAGAAGTGGTACGACTTGGAATTTCACCCCATACATCCGAAGGGTGAACACTACTGCCAAACATGCGGACCCTGCCATATCTATCTGGTCCAACAACTTGGGAGAAGATACCATTTGGACCAAGTCTATCTTCTGAGCCAGGAGGGAGTTGTGTACTTTTTTCATCCATTTCATTCTTTAAGATGGATAAGCAATCACAAAAGTTAGTCTCTATTGTGACAATTTATAGTAATTTTTAGTGTAAGCAACAAAACACTTTACATATACTTAAAGAATGCATAATATTGGGAAAAAGTCAAAGAATCTCAAATCCACATCTTAAGGCACAATAAAGCGATACGCCTAATTAAGAAGAAAATAGCATATTAAAAATGTATTTCCTACTTTATGGTTTCTTAAGCTATTACTTGCAATTAAAGGTATATGTAGTCCTAGACTTAGATGCAAGAAAAGAGCCATGATTTGAAGTCTCAAAAGCTGCATGCACATATAGAAATAAAACAAAGACAAACCAAAATTTCAGCTTTGACAAACCAAATAAACTAATACTCATACCAAAATACTTCCATGATAAGGACATGACATTGCAAATGCAGTGAAACCATCAACTTCATTCATAAGTTATATCAAGGTAGCCTCAAATCAAGCACAGCCATTTAGATTTCCATTTTTTAGCCATTTAATAGCCATCATAAATTTCAGTTCACCTATTTGTAGTTACATTTCAGATTTACATCATAACAACCTTGCCAACTAGCTAAGTTAGTAGATCAAAATCAAAGCCAGTCAAGTTTTCAACTTCATCAAGATTTCAGATACTGTGACACCTGCTTTAAGTTCCTTTCAAAGCATAGACAATTACCATACATATCAGACACATACAAGACAAGAAAATCAAATAAGGGCTGAAAAAAGGAACACATATGCAAATGTCCTAGCCTCTAGTTGAACATATGCCCTTCCTCCAGCAAAACTGCAGAATTAATTAACATGTTATTAGCAAAATTGTTGCACTAATAGTTCTATCAGTAAAACTGCTGCATTGACAGTTCTATTAGCAAAACTACCTGTATATCCACTTTTCACCCCTTATTTCCCAGTACATTTTCCCACCTCCAATGCAACAGAAGTCTACTATTACTACTAGTTCTATTACAATCATAAGGTACATATTCTTAGAAATACAAAAATACAGCAATGACAACTTTAATTTTCTTCTTGAGCAAAAGCCACATGCACAATATAAAATGAAACAAAGACAACCCAGAATTTCAATCTAGCTTCTGCATTTTTTTTTACCAAGCCAAAAGAAATTATAGCATCAATGTGTCTATTACTGGTCACCAAGCTGCTCAGATTGACCATTCACCTTTTGCACCTTTTTTTCCATTTTTGTTTATTTGCCTACTCAGATTTCTATTTATTCACCAAGCTGCTTAGATTGAACATTTCTATTTAAGTTAAAGCAAGTTCTTGTGATTTGGAAGCAAAAGCATTACATCCTACTGAATAATTAAGAACTTTGGAAGCTTGTTATTACAAATCATACACAATATATCAAGTATGAGAAGTAATTATGAGACATTAAACGAGATGCAAAAGAAGATAGGAAAAAGATGCAGAACAATTGTCTGTTTTCCAGATGGAACGAGTAAAACAAGCTGCTATGCAACAATTATGACTGTTGTTGGAAGCACGACTAGGAGCAGAATTGGAATGTGCAGTTGATGAATGGGATGAGGTAGAGGGAGCTAAAATTCAATCTTAAAACCTGGATAAGTAAAGTTTGCAAGCAAACTGCATTTTTACAAGGTAATTTTATGTAAAATATGAACCCTAATCAAGTCACATTTCTAAGTGGACAGAAGCAGTTGAAATGCTGTAATTCATCTGGTTCAAATTTTAGTGTTCATATCCAAAACAAACCATTCTAGTTAAGAGCTTCTAGGTAGAAAATTTACAAAATTGCTTTTTTTTTTTTTTTTTACCAATCTCAAAAGAAATTCTAATATGAAATTCTATCCCTCTTGAGCATTCAGAACTGAAACTCACTAAAACGCCCCATCTTGAACATTCAAAACTGCAACCTCAAGCAAAAAGCCACACACACACACGAGACAAAGAAACCAACACAAAATCCTATGCACAAAGATCATCATATGTCAACAGTGCACATCTTTAAAGAAATTTACAAAACTGCATTTTTTTTTTACCAATCTCAAAAGAAATTCTAATATGACATTCTACATACTGCCTAAACATTCAAAACTAAAACTCACTAAAATGCCCCACCTTGAACATTCAAAACTGTAACATCAAGCAAACAACCACACACACACGAGACAAAGCAGCCAACACAAAATCTTGTGAACAAAAAGTATCATATATCAACAGTTCACATCTCTAAAACACGTTCTGTTCCACATATTCAACAGTGAGTAGACTGCTCCAAACTCTTGCTGTAACAATACAAACACATTCAACAGTTCACATCTCTAAAAGAAATTCAGTCCTATATAACTCAACATAGCTGCAATACTCTCAAAACAAAATCAAATCTAATCAAACCCACACATCTCTCAAGTGGTAGATTGAGGAAATAGACATGTTCCTATACTGAATTGGTAGAGATGCATTCATAGTCCACAACATTCTCCATCAATAAAAAAACATAGTTGTCCCATGTAACTATAAAGAAAGGCATATTCCAATAAAACAAAGAATATTGATTCAATAATGTATAATTACCACTACACTCACAACATGAGAGCTGGAAGAAGTTCCATTAGCATCCATGTAACATTTCTTGAACATTTGTACATGACTTAGAGAATGGCCTCGCTCATTTGTCTGCATCATTCAATTTCTATTAGTAGTAATAGAAGTCAATGGAAATAGCACTTGAAATTGTTCCCAAATCATAAAGTTACCATGTCATCATGAATTTAACAGTGTAGCTTCTTTCCTGTCCTATGATTCATGTTTCTATTCCTTTTATTCTTCTCAGACATTACTTGAATTAAAAAAAAAAAATCATCAACAGATTTTCATGAGATTAATCAATCAATCAAGAAAAAGTATAAGGAGAGATTCTTACCTTCCTTTCAGCTGAATCCCACCATTGAAGGAGATTCGTTCACTAAATGTGAATCACACGGTCATCGGTACATAGAATTTGGTGATGGATGTCTTTTTATGCATCATACCATTCATTCTTTAGTGATGCTTTCTAGGTCCTCCATTTTATGCCAATTGATCTTAGAATAGCATGCTTAAGACCAGGTGGTACATTAAACTTCTCCTGTACATGGACAAAAAAATAACAAAACTCAAACACATATTACTATATACTGCAGTTCAATATTAAATAACAATGTAAAATACCTTAACAATATTAAACATCTCATTCTTGTTGTCTTGAGGAATTTGAGACCATGTTTTGATATCTATTGGAGCGTACATTCATTCCTTGCTATGGTTCCTAAATATTCGGTCAATTTAGCACAGTTCGTTCTAACTGACTGTCCAAACTTGTTGAATTCAACCTCCAAAGGTTTCGCATTTCGAGGGCGGCCCCAAATTGAGGTTATATAGGTTGGTCCTCTTTTGCGAGTGGCCTCACTTCTTATGGTACTTCTCCTACAAAAATTGTATGAGGACACATTAGGAAGTACAAAAATATAGAAAGCATATGAGAAGCCACCAATATAAATATACCTTAACTTTCACTTTATTGCATGACTTGGCCATCAACCTCTTGTATAACATACGCATCGGTAATTTCATCAACCTCTTGTACAACATGCGCATCGGTATAGCCATCAACATGTTGGTTTCTTTGATTAGTACTTCTTCTTCTTCCCCTAGTTCTTGTCATATGACATGTAATGGAAATTTGGGATTCAAATGTTCATAGAGAGACCAATAATTTCGTATCCAAAAATCCTCAAAAAGAACCCAAGACATTTATTAACTATAAATAAAAAAAAAGCAAGCAAAAAAACAGAATGTAAAGACACATTACATATTACTTGCAACATAGCATAAATAATGGAGGGTTAAAACGCTGTATCTCATATTACTGCCACTAAGTTTGAACAACTTGGCCTGAATAGAAGGATTTCAAAACAAATAGAAGATAACAAAAGTAACTAATAAAATAAAGATCTATCAATTAGATGTAATTTCAACTTCAACTCCATCAACCCCTTTACGAACCCAGCTGACTTCCTCACTACCCAAATCTGCCTGGATGTTGCAAGTTTCACTCTGCAAATAAATCTCAACATCAACTATGGACCCCATGTTATACACAACCCTTGGATTTATGGCTATAACAATATGCCAATTACTTTTAGTCAGGTCTCCAATGTAAAAGACTTGCGTTGCTTGAGAAGCTAGAATAAAAGGCTCAGAATGGGGGGTAACATCAGTGAAATTGGCCAGAGTAAAGCCCTCAGCATCTTGTTTCAACCTTTTCCCTATTGATACCCAATCACATTTAAACAACACAACTCTACGCCCGCCTCTATAATCTAACTCAATCACATCGGTTAATTTCCCTAAATAAGACACATCACTTGAAATTGGATTTCTGTCCCTAACACTTGAAAAACTAGTTGTTGTTGCATTTACAGAAACACCACTATTTTGAGTTTTCCTTTTACGTTAAACTTCTCGAGTATGAAATCGAAAGCCGTTCACCAAGAACCTATCATATTTTAGATCAATGCCATTGGGTCCTCTGGCCAAATGCTTCAAATCCTTAGAAATTATATCATCATTGAATTGCAATGCCTTCACCTAGGAAATCGGCAAGAGTCAGTGTAAGCTTAATCATCATTAAAGTATAACTTAAGCATACTATTTGAGATGAACCTTATATAATTGCAAAACCAATTCGCAAATTCTTCACTATGGATGCACTCAATTTCATGCAAACTTGCACAAGGATGCCTTTGCCCCACTAGTCCATGATGTTAGCTGCATACATATACTATGCATTAGTTAGGCATGGCTTTATGGGCACTAATCTAATGAAGAATATAAATCCTTTTTCTTATACTTACTTTATGTAAGGTTTTACAGTGTGAGAATTAAACAACACATATTGATGTGCTTTCTTTAATGTGTCTTCATCGAATTTTGTAGGTACTCCTTTTCCAAGTGGATGTCCAGTTGGTTTGAAAATATCTAACCTAGCATAGTAATTGGTTTCATGATCTTCATTCCTACTTGGTCGGTTGAACTTTGTCTCAACTTAGTCAGCAAGATATAATGAGCAAAATGTCAAACATTTCTCAACCAAGTACCCTTAGTAATAGAGCCTTCTAGGCCACTCCAATTACGAATATAGGACTTTAACGTGCTCAAATACCTATTTAAATTCAACTTTCATACATTAGTTTCAATGCCATTGCTGTACATGTTTGAAATCGCAAGAAAGAATAACCTAAATATGAAATGAAAGAAACATGTATCTCTCTATAGGATACATCTATCGATAATGAACCGGCCCAGCCATCATATCTTCGGATGCTAAATGGACAATTAGATGCATCATGATACTGAACGATGAAGGAGGGAAGACTTGCTCTAATTCACAAAGGATAGCTACAATCTCTTACTCTAATTGAAACACTTCATTTGGATGAATCTCAGTACAACACAACTTTCTAAAGTATCTACTGAGCTTTATTAAGGGATAGTAGACAGTCTTGGGTAAAACTTTTCTTAGAGCGATTGGTAGAAATTGTTGCATCAAAATATGATGATCATGGCTTTTAAGTCCAGAAAGCTTAGGTGGATTAAGGTGTACACACTTAGACAAGTTGGCAGCATATCCATCCGACACCTTAAAACCTTTCAAAGTCTTGCAAAATGTCACTTTCTCCTTCTTACGTAGTACAAAAGAAGCTGGTGGCAAATAAATTTTACCATTATCCCTCTCAACGGGATGAAGGTCGGATCGAATACCCATATCCTTTAAGTCGTGACGTGACTTAATGTCCCTTTTCTTATCCACCTCCAACAATATTGCACATATAGTTTTAGAAATGTTCTTTTCAATATGCATTACATCAAGATTATGGCGCATCAAATTGTCTTTCCAATACGGAAACTTGAAGAATATACTTTATTTCTTCCAATTATAAGACAATTGTTAGTTATCATTGACTGCCTATCCAAATTTGATATGTTTTCCATCCAACTCATGCAATATCGTATCCCTATTCAATTTAGGGGGTGGCCTTCTATGTTCTTGCTAACCATCAAATGATCATACATAATTTCTAAAATGTGATTAGAAGACAAAAACCTACGATGCCCCATGTAGCAATGTTTGGCACCATTCTTTCACCATTCTGATTTTGTTGCCTTATGACAAATAGGATAGGCTAGCTGCCCTTTAGTACTCCACCCCGACAAATTTGCATAACCCAAAAAATCACTAATTGTCCACAACAATGTAGTATGTAGCTGAAAATTCTACTTCGAAGATGCATCAAATGTTTGCACGCCTATGTCCCATAACTCTTTCAATTCAGCAATTAGAGGTTGTAAATAAACATCAATATTATTACCAGGAGCAGATGGACCAGGTATCAACAATGATAATATGAAATATGGTTACTTCATACACATCTAATAGGGTAAATTATAAGGCATGAGTATCACATGCCAAGTACTATGAGTAACATTCATATTTTTAAATGGATTAAAACCATTGGACGCCAATCCCAACCTCATATTACATGCATCTTTTGCAAAATCTGTATTTATAGCATCAAAAGCTTTCCAAACAGGTGAATTAGCAAGATACCTCGTTCAACCATCATCTGTGAACCCTTTTGCATGCCATCTCATAAAACCCAAAGTCTTGGCTGACATGAATATATGTTGTAGTCAAGGTTTCAAAGGAAAGTGCCACAAAACTTTCTTTTCAATCTTTCTCTTCTCTCCCATTAGGTCATTTTCAGAAATGACCCACCTAGACTCTTTACACGTTTTACAATCCTTTCATCCTTCTTTATCCCCCTAGTATAATGTACAATCATTAGGATAAGCATCTATTCTTTTATGGCCTCTGCCCAGTTGCTTCATCAATTTTTCAGCTTCATGAAAAGATTTAGGAAGTTCAACACCCTTGGGTAATGCTTCTCTCAACAAATCAAGTAGCATATCAAAATTCTTGTTAGACCACTTCCCTACGCACTTGAGATGAAGTAACCGAATGATGAAGGCAAGTTTAGATAATTTCTTACAACATGGATACAAATCTTGTTGAGTGTCATTAATCAGTTTGTAAAAATTTTCCACATCTGCGGATGTCGAATTACTTTCTTCATCTATATTTCCACAAGGTGGGACCCCAAAAGCATCATGCAACATTGCTTCCATGTCATCAAGTATAGATGCTACATTATTTGAAATAGGCTCTGAGTGTGATGTACTTAAACTAGGCGTAAAGAGTTCTCCATGTGCTATCCAATCTGTATATCCTTTAATAAACCCTGTAACAATCAAATGCTCCCTGGTCTCAAATTTTTTCCTCATTACTCCATTTTCACATTTCAGACAACGACATAATATCATTCCATTTAAACTTGTGTTGTTCATTGCAAAGTTTAAAAACCTTTCGACTCCATTTTCATATTCGATGTAATTCCTTGGAAGTTTCATGCAACCCTTATCCATACTTTTGAAACTAATTATTCAACTCAAATGGTAGCAACAAATGGAAGATAATTTACCTATGTTAGCATCATGTTAGAATACAAGTGGAGAAATCTCTAAAAAAAACAACTTGCAATACCTTTTACAATACATAGGAAGAAAATTCTAATATGTTAAGTGATGTGTGAACTTTCTAATTTGAAATAGGAAGAGGCTCTACTTGAAGAGAAGTGGATCTAATGTTCATCGATGCATTCTATTTCTGCTTCTGTCTTTTCTGAACTAGACAATATATTATGTTTCATTTTTTTGCTTCTGATCAAATTTGTTGGTCTTTTGTTCTATAGGCTGTGCTAGGGGAATATAGCTGTGGTAGGAAAATGGTTCCAAGATTGTGTGTAAAGCCTGCTAAAGGGGATGTTGTGCTTTTCTGGAGCATGGTTTGTTATCTTTTACCCACTACTCATCTATCTTTAAAATTTGCTAAAATGAATGACTACCCCTAATTAGTCCTTGAAATAGCTCCTACATATAGAGTTAGTATTTTCTATTTATGTTTTCTCTTGTTATCAATGTTGTGCTACTTTTTCTTTCCCATAGGAATACAAGCTAGAATTTAGGATTTGTTATAATTACAGGAAAGTTATGTGGGAAAATAATAAGGAAAAGTGAGTTAAAGGAAAGGAATAGGAGTTTCATTTACATGCTTGGTTTAAAAGGAAAAACATGATTGAAGGTGGTAGGCTATCTAAATTAGTGTGAAGAAAAATATTTCCAGTAGAGTTCTACAAACTTTTAGGATGGAAAATGTAGTAGAACGTATTAATTCCTCAAGAAGACATCATAAAAAAGAACTAATTTTGCTACTCTTTGCTACGCCTTCCTTCAACAGGAACAATATCCCAATGCTTTGAGTCAGGAATTCTATGGCAATGGAATGTAGGTGTTTTTGCCTAAATTGCAAACTACAAAGAAAGCTATTTTAGCTTGAAATTCTCAAATATTTGGCAATATCTTTGATACTATTCCAGTTACTGAGATAACCTTCTTCAACCTAAAAAATGCTTATGATAATAACCCCTCTTTCTCTAACCAAGAGCAATGGAATAAGGCAAAGGCAGAACTTGCTTTTGTTTGAAGTGTGAGAAAGACTTTTGGAATGATAAGAGTCAATTGTATTGAATAAAGGATGGTGATGCAAAAACTTCCTTTTTTTTTCATAAATATTATCACTCCCAGCATAAGAAACATCTGATTTCTTCTATCAAGAATAAGCAAGGACAGCTCATGTCTAATCAAGCTGCTGTTAAGAATAATACAGTCCAATTATTTCAACAATATCTAAGCCCAATAGGAGATTTAACTCGACCTGAGGATTCTTGGCTATTTAGTACTATTACAAAATTGATTATAGTGGAGGATGACAAATCTTTAGCTATTCTTCCATTTATAAAGGAGGTGAAAAGTGCGGTTTTCTTGCTAGGCATTGACAACTCTTTGGGACTAGATGGCTTTTCAGGGAAATTTTAGACTACATTTTGGAATGTAATCACTTAAAATTTGCATTAGGCTATATGAGATGAGATTTTTTGGAAGGCTTCCTTTTCCAAAGGGTTTTTCAAGCACCTTCCTTGTTCTAATCCTTAAGATCTCTTCTCCTAGTTCGTTCTTAGAGTTTAGGGCCATCAGTCTATGTAATTACTGTAGCAAAATAGTTACAAAAGTTTTGGTAGCAAGATTAGAAGGTATTCTGCAGAGAATAATTTCTCTAAACTAATATGGTTTTGTGAAAATGAGAGATATTGCTGACTATATTTTATTAGCTATGGAGATGGTACATTCTTTGGATCGCAAAAGTAGGGGATAAAATTTGATTCTCAAGTTGGATATGGAAAAAGCTTTTGATAAATTTTCATGGACATGCTTACTCAAGGTTTTGCATTCTTTTGAATTTGATTTATATTTCCCCACTTTGATTCACAACTGTATGGATAACTGCTGGTTCTTAGTTCTAATTAATGGGCAATCCTGTAGCTATTTTAAATCCTTGCACAGGTGGCGCCAAGGTGATCCTTTCTCTCTATCTCTTTTTATCATTACTCAGGAGTTACTTTCAAGAGGTCCTAATTCTAATTTAGAGCAAAGAAAATTTTCGTCCTAAGAAAATTCACTGCAAAATCTCTTACCTATGTTTTGCAGATGATACCATAATTCTCACAATAGGGAAAAAGAGAGCTTTGAATAATGTTTCAGAATTTTTGAAGAAATTTTAGCGAGTTTAATGGCAGATGATAAATAGTGCAAAAAGCTCGTTAGTTTTGCTATCTAAGGCTAACGCCTCTAAAGGAGCTTCGATGCTTTGTTTCCTTGGTTTCACAAGAAAATTTTTACCTCTGACTTTCCTTGGTTTTCCATTAATTAATTAGTGGAAAAAATAAATTTACTTTCAGCCTCAAGTGGAGAAAATACAAAACAGAATTCAAGCATGGCAATTCAAAATGTTATCCCTAACTGGTCATCCCAGCTTATTACCTCAGTACTTTATGTTCTTCATATTATGGCTCCTCCCAAGGTAGTCCTTCATTATATTGAAAAGGTTTTTGCTAGATTCTTTGGGGTTCCTCAAATTATGGATTTAACCGCCATTAGAGAAGTTGGAATTTTCTTTTATATCTAAAATTGCCTAGGTCTTCAAATTTTAGGGGATATTGCAAAGAATTTTTCATTTAAGCAGTGGTGGAAAGTCTGGAAACAACAGTCCTTATGGGCTTAATATATGCAATCCAAATACAATCTATTATCTCTACACTGAGCTCAAATACTGCCCTCTCAATCAGCTTCTCCTTCTTAGAATTTACTACTATCTATTCGGGAGGAGGCGGAATATTAGAGTTCTTTCTGATTAAACTCTAGTTTTTGGTACGATAATTGGTCTAATTTAGGTCAACTCTCTCTTCTTAATTCCATAGTAACTAGGCCTTTTGCTACACGTCTTCGATTTGTTGGGCTTTAGATGATGAATTATCTTATAATATATTGTGTATCTTGCCTCCAGACTCAATGAATGCATACGAGATGGCATGCTCACTTTCTACTAATGGTAACTTTTCTATCAGCTTAGCTTATGAATCTATAAGGAGAAGGTGATTTGAGCTACTTTTCCTGAAAGGTCTTAGGTCTTTAAAAATACCACCTGTAATTCGGGTTTTCCTATGGAAGTGTTTTAATAACTGCTTGCCTTTTGACACTCTTCTGCAACAAATGAGAATCCATTGAAGCTCTCGGTGCTATATGTGTGGAAGAGAAAGGCACAATCCCTTTCACGTAGTCATCACATGTGGTATGGTTTTTTTATATCTAGAGAAATACCCTTCAGAGGTTGGGTTTGCTTGGTAAATTCTAAATCAACAAATATGCTAAATCAAAACTCAGAATCAACATAAATATTCAATTTTTGAATATGTTAAATCAACAAATGTCCAAAATATTAATTTTACAAAACTCAACCAACCACAAGAACACTGCACTAAAGGCTATTCACCTGGCCTAAATTCAAGCCTCTAAATTTCAGAGGAAAACCAACTCAACCACAAAAAAATTAAACTCGCAAATGCACAAAAATGTAAATCAATATTTGAATACTTACTAGTCTAAAGAGAGGCGTACAAACTGCGGCTGACGATGCCTCTCTACAATACCGGTAGCAAACCAACAATACCATTTCAACCGGTTGTGTAGAGACGAAGATGCGACTCGTGTAGAGGAATTTGGGCTAAAGAAGATGCGAATCACACTCCAGATCGTCCGATTTCCTTCACTAATTTGAAGGAAAAATCAATCTGTCCTCCATTGTCGTTACTCGGCTCCTTCTCGTTGAAAACACAGGTATTTTTTTTCCCTCTAATGAGTCACACAATTTTTTTAGTGAAAGTGTTATGCGCATCTGATACGAATTTGGTGTGGCTTTTCTTGGTGATGTGGGTGTTTTGGTTGGCTATATGTTCAGCTCAACTAAATGGGACCAAAACAGAGATTCTTCTAGAGACAAAAAGGAGAAAGTGAAATAACAACCTACCTTCTATCAAACCCTTGAAGAACTAAGCTTCAAAGACCCTCAAGAAAAGTAGAACGTTCTACTATAATCTTACCCCAATATCCTTGAAGCAACAAAGGCAAACAAGAACAAATAGAATAGAGAAAATAGGCATCCAAATATTATAATTCAAACAAATCTTAGAAGAACAAAGAAACTAAGGCCCATTCAAAGAAAACAACATTAGATTATGTAAAAGATTTATAGACTCATTCATAAGGAGGACTAACCCTTAAGTATGGTCTTGAACAAGGAGGCTAGGGCCTTTCAAGATTCTCTCTCTAATTTGAATTAAAGTGTGTGAATTGTGTTGTCAAATCACTAAAGGTGCTATTTATACTACCCTAACCCCAACTAAATAATCCCTGAGGTTCTATTACAGTTTAGGGTTATAATAAGTCTTTACAAACAATTAAAATTGGAGAAAATAGGAGAAAATATAAAAAACGCGGGGCAACCGTCGGCTGCCCAGAATGGAGCTGGCATTGGTTTGGACACCACAGCTGGTGCCGGTTGTGATCTGTCTTCAGGTGATCGAATGGCAGTATAAAGCTGTTGTTGGGAAGAATGGAGCTGGCGTCGGTTCTGCTGCTTAGGACGGCGCCGACTGTCCTTTGGAGGCCTCCTTTTTAGTCGAGTTTCGTCCGTCTTTATTGCTGACTTGAGTTCCTGCATGGTCACGCCTCCCCTTCCTTGATCTTGACCTCCATGATGAAGCAGAATCTCATCATCTCCCCCTCCTTGAAAAGGATTTGTCTCCGAATAATTGCCATCATCTACATGGAATGCTTTCACCATTGCCATATTCTTAGCTCCATCAAGGTTGTCTCGTTCACCTATAGGCAAGGGAAACAATTCTAAAGGAGTTAGAAGATTGAAACCATACTCAATTTCAAAAGAAGAATAAGAAGTGGTAGGGTGAAAAACCCTTTTGTAAATAAACTCAAGGTATAGCAAGCATTCCCCCCAATTGTTTAAAGTTCTTCTTGATTATGGCCCGTAAAAATTAGGTTAGTGTTCGGTTGACCACCTCCTTTGGAAAAACAACTTCAAATTCTTGAGGAATAGCTGCAATTTTATTAGGCAAAGACAATAAAAAATCATTAGTAGAAACATAAAAACCTTTGCATAAAAGAAGAATAACCGGTTCCTTAGATTCTACAGCCTCTATGACCTCACTTTCTTTTACAAAGAAATTCACTCTTCTTTTACCTCCCCTCTCTTGTCCTTACTCACTCCTATCCTTGATTGTCAAAGGTGTTTGTTTGACCATCCTCTCTCTAAACTCTTTTTCTTTCCCCTCTTGTTCTTTTCTCTCAACTTCTTGTTTTTGTTTGACATCTTGTGCTCCCTTTTTCTTTTCTTCCTCCTTCATGATTCTTTAATCTTTGTCCATCTCACTAGGGGCCATGGGGGTGAGGGTAAACTTAGTTCCCTCCTTAAGTAGGGAATAAGTATTCTTCCTTCCATCATGCTTTACATGCCTATTGTATTACCAAGATCTCCCTAGGAGCAAGTGACCCGCTTGCATAGGTACCACATCACATGTCACATCATTCTTATACTTCCCCATCTCAAAAGACACCAAAACTTGTTTGTTCACTCTCATTTCCCCACTATCATTCAGCCATTGCAATTTGTAGGGCTTGGGGTGTTTTATCCACTTCATGTTCAATTCTTCAACTAAGTTTGCACTAATCACGTTAATGCAACTCCCACTATCCACAATGACACTACAAGGGGTCTTGTTGATTAGACACCTAGTGTAGAAAATGTTCTCTCTTTATTGGTGATCTTGATCCTCAATGGCTTGTGATTCCCATCAAAGAGTATTCTTGACCAACAACTTTTCCTTTATCACTTTCATCATCTCTATTTCCTTTTTGGTCTCATTGGTACCTTTCTCCCTCTTCTTCCTCGTCGGTAGAAACCTTACCATAGGAATTAGTATACATCGTTCTCTTGCTTGGACACTCATAGGAAGTATTTCCATATCCAAGGCACTTAAAACACTTGATATCCCTATGCCTTTGTGGCATCTCCATGGCTTTTCCCTCATCCTTGTTCCAACCTTCCCTAGGTTTATAGAAGTCCCTTTGGAATGGCTTAAGAGCTTCATCCTTCTTAATTGGCACATGGCTGGTAATGTTGGGGTTTGGAAGTGGTGGTCTAGTAAATGCCCTACTCTTTAATTGCCTCTCAATCTTCATAGCGGTATGTATCATATCCTCCAATCGATCATAGGGATGTAATTCTACTAAATTGACAATTTTCCTATTTAATCCTCCCAAAAACCTTGCTCTTGTTGCTCTAGGATCCTCATTGATTTGAGCTCTCATCAACATTACTTCCATTTCTTTATGGTAATCTTCCACACTCTTCTTCCCTTACTTGAGTGATTGGAGCCTTTGATAAAGATCATTGTAGTAATGGCGTGGTATAAACCTTACCCTCATCATATCTTTCAACAAATTCCAACTAGCCACGGTTTCCACTCCCATTTGTCTCCTTTGTGCACTAACTTGCTCCCACCAAACCAAAGCATACTCCGAAAATCCCAAAATAGCCAACCTCACTTTTGACCTTTTACTATAGGTATGACTTTCTATGAAGATCTTCATCTTACTTTCCCACTCGAAATATGCTTCGGGGTTACTCTTGCCATAGAATATGGGCACCTTCAATTTAATGTGGTTCAACTCCCTCTCCTCATCATTTCCTTTTCTCATTCCTCCTCAATTACCTCGATAGGTAGTGAAAGCAATACTGAAGTATGGGGCCAAAAGAAGTACCATCTCTGTTAAGGAAGCGACTGTGAAGGGGCCAAGATGAACGAAATCCATCAATCACAAATCTTTGCAAATATCCTATCACTATGATCTATTCAAGTAGATATCATAACCGCCTGTGCATGGTGGCATGCGGCACTAATGTTGTAAAGTAAATGTTGTTATGAAAGATTGCTACTTTTTCGACAGTAGTTGAATGGTACTGAAGAAGGTAATGGATATGTTTGCACCGGACTAGCAAGACGATAATTGATTGAAGAGTTTGTCAATTTCCAGAACGTATGTGCGCTAGCGTTTGCCAGGCACTATGTGATCACCACCGGTATGCTTGCGGAATCTTCTTGTTTGATTCACATTTCTTTACGAGCAACCTTGGTATAGGTGGAAGCATAGGACAAATATTATTTCCGCTGAACTCCGACAGGAGAATTAGGAGGCATTCAGGAAGGTGGGAAAATGGCATATTTATGTTTACTATTATTGATGCCAAATATTAATTGCATAGATTATTTCATTGGTTTACCCGAATAGAATTGGGTTGCTATCGAATTTTTGTTTCCTTGTCATGCAGGAACATCATTTCTCCAACTAACTATGTGCTTTTAACCGAGAAGGATTATCTGACTCTAAAGCAAGTATTTTGGCATGAATAGGAGGTTGCCCGGAGTAATGCTAAGTGGTTGATTTGCAAAGCTCCGCAAATTTGATGTTGGGCCAACAGACGAGTTTGACGGTGTTTGAGGATTCTATGAATAATATTGGATTTGGTCACGTGGTGATACGACTTTGTTCTAGGCATGTTCGGGTAACGTGTGCTTTGGGAAGGATAGATAGAGTAATCAGAATGGATAGAAAGCAATGTGTCAAGGCAACATGGATCGGCGTAGGATATTTGGACAATGGAAGTATAGTAGCCTGTGCATGCATTGTGCCGATTTAACAGTACAATTAAGTTAATACTTTTCCCCTCAACTTGGCATGGCCCCAGGTCTCCATTCAGTAAATGAACATTGTGCTAGATCCATTTGGATGTAAAAGGAGTTTTGTGGTCAGAATATTCCTGTTTGTAAGGCTAGTTGATAGGAATCCATTCAAGCATAAAGGCAAAAGTAAAGAAAGAGGACGGAGAGCTAAGATATCAACCAAGAAACATTGACATTCAAAAAAGTTCATGAGGCATCAAGAAAATCACCAAAATTACAAGGTACGGGCAAAGATGATTATCAAGAGATGGATGCCAAAAGGAAGGTCAAAAGGAGCACAAAGAGCCCCACGATGCATTTGGAAAGCCAAGGACATCTAATGAAACAAGGAGATCAAGGAGAATAAGAAAAGAGTGTAGAAATAGAGACTGCACAGCTTAGACGCATGGGGGTGCATCAAGCCATGCAATTGGCAGAAAAATTTAATCCCAACACTTGGAGTGCACGGCTAGGAGCACAGTTGTGCATGAAGCAGTGCCACTATGAACGGCCGTGCACTTTGGCCGTACAAGGCCAAATTTTGAATACCTGACTATGGCACGGTCGTGCAAATCATATGCATGGCTGTGCATATCCCCTAAATATCTATTTGCTTTGTCTCAAGTCTCTTTCGGCTAATTTCATTTTATCTATGAATTATAAGGTCTTTTAAGACAACAAGTTAGCTTTCTTTAACCAAGATTTATAATCTTTAGTAGATAGGGTTGGGAGTCCCTATATATATATCCCTTTAGAACACCTTTTGTAATAGGTTAGATATTTGGATGAATTGAAAGACTCATTGAGAGAGTTGTTCTTGGGTTTACCCATGAATGTCAAGACTAATTCATAAAATTCTAGTCCTTGCCTTTGAAAGAGTCTCTAAACATCTATAAAGATAGATAAATCTAGCTTATTCAAAAAGGGTCCTAGGAATTGTTTCCTTAGGGTTCTTAAGTAGAAGTTAAATTGGTTGCCTAGACCTTATCTTCAAGTATTCTTGGTATTCTAGTTGAATCAAAAGACTTAGGTTGAGTTTTAGAAGCCTTGATTAATATTTCAAGTGTTTTAGGTTCTCTAGTTGGCCTAGGGTATTAATATTTGAATTGGGTGTTGATATTCTACACAAAAATCACTATTTGGGTTTACTCTTGGCTCTTGCAATTTTTCCCCATTTTTAGCCACGAAATTTACCTAAAAATCAACCCTCAAGCAAGATCACATCAGTTGGTATCAGAGCAAGGAGAGATTTGATTTTCATCAAAGCTTGAAGATAGCAAAAAAAGTAAAAAATTGTCAATCCCGTAACTTAATTTTTAGCTTAAAAAAGGTTAAGTTTTCTTTGAGTTTTCTTGTAATTTATATGTTAAACTTGTCCTTTGTTGGTAGTATAATCATTGTGGATTGAAAATTTTCTTGTTGTTGATTATTAGGGCTAAACGAGTTTAAAAACTCTGCTATATCTTGAGTTCCGAAAATTACTTACAAAGTATTTTATGCTTTGCTTGAGTGAATTTTTGGCTTAAAATTGTGACTAAAGCACTTTCTATAGTTGATTATCTCCTTAATACAAACATTTGTAGGGAATTGCTTGTTCAATTGAGCCTACTTAGTTGTGAATTCTCATTCATATTCATTGGCCAACTATAATCATCTTGGTTTTATTCTTGAGTGCTATTTTCTTGAACTTCTAGTGTTATTGAAAATCTTGTTAGGTCTTATCCATTTACCCATCCCTTAGTCCATTGAAATTGTTGCGCTTCTTGAATTCATTAACTTTTGATATAAACTCTTTGAGACTTATTGTTGTTGTTGATTGATTAAACTTCCATCTAAGTCTAGTTAGTTGTCCTTAGAAGGTTAATGGACTTATCAAAAGTTTAGACTAATTCTTAAGCAATTGGGGAGACTTTGTGGGAAGAACATGTTGATCATTTGAGTGCATTGAAAAAGGCAGGGGGTGAGTTTATTCCTATTAAAAGCCAAAAGAGAGTCAAGTACGAGAGTTGAGCAATAATTCTTGAGTGGATACACGTGAGGGAGTGATTGTGAGGAATTACTTTCTCATTTAATCCAAATTTTCCAAGTGAGAACCCTTGAAATTTCCAATACAATGTCTTAAGAAGCTTCATTTGACATTAGAGCTGCGTTTGAAATTTTCCAAACAAAAATGGAAGAGATAAGGAGGGACATTATGGGATTGAAATCTAACTAAGGCCAAACCTCAACAGATTCTAAAATGAGAGATAGCCTTAAAATGAGGAATGAATGCCAAGCTCCACCTCCATTGTATGAGTAACGAATGAAGGGATATGGAGAACATTCAATGGGAGGTTGTCAAAAAATTCTAAAGAGGGGAAGAGGAAGGAAGAGGAAGGAAAAGTTTGGGGTTAAGTAAAGGAAGATATGAGGGAAAAAATTTGAGCAGTGCAAGAAGAAGAATGTATCCTAAGGAAACTACATATACCAATCCAATCTTTCATCATTAACCAAGCAAAAAGAATAGGACACCAAAACAATCATCAAAGACAACCCCAAATCCAAAAGAGGAAGAGGGTAGTGAAGAAAGGCTAGAGGTTGGGAAGGTTCTTCCATTGATTTTGGTTTTGCTAGAAAGATTAAGGGTGTGAATGATGTTGAGAATGAAGAAAGTTCTTAAATAAGCAATATCTTTTATACTAGGTGCCTTATTCAATAAAAGTCTTATAGTATGATCATTGATGAGAAAGTTGCACATGTTGGAAAGTATGCCCTTGAAGACTATGTATTCTGTGTAAACATATTGCAATCAAATATTTATTCATTTAATTTAGTTTGTTTCTTATATTATTGCACATTTAAGGTCCAAGTATGACAAGTAATAGTTTATGTGTTGGATCGTTCTTCGCAGTAAGGTAGAGACTATGGGTATTTGTTATACAAGTAAAATTGAATTCTTAGTCATTTAATGAAACTGTGCATTTAATCAAGGTAAGACTACTATGCCATGATTTTCAATGAAGAATGGTTTACCTTGAATCAGTGAGTAGTTCACTCACATCATAAGCATAAACGCATTTCGAATACGTAGAATTGGACCTGTAGTAGTGGTCTCTCTTAAAGTACTATAATTATAGAGACCAGACTATTATAGCTACAACGTGGACGGATACCTTCATACTTAAGTGTGAGTTAGTGGTCTGGCAAAACTAGGGTTTTATACTTTGATGTATGTTGGGTGAGATTTCTTTTGTGAGATCAATATCCTTGTATGTTGGGTATATTACTCTAGTTAGTTAAGACGGACTCATGCAACAGAGTTTCTATGCTTCACTTAGTGAAATTATATCACCCCCTTGTGATTGTCCAGGATAATCTAATGATCCAGGGCCCTGGTAACGTGACTTTAGAATGTGTGCTTTTGGGTAGCTTCCAATAATAAGTAAGTATATTCAAGTAAGTCATGGATTATTGGGCTATAGATCTAAGAATGGTAGATGTCTTTGAGATGGGTGTTAATACATTTATCATGTCTCATTGATGGGTGTTACATAGAGGGACATTTTCATCATTTCACTTGTAGGTCGGAGACATTACTTTAGCAATATTATTCTTGGAGTCAATATTTTCATATGGTGATAAATAGATATATTTAAAATGATAAAATACAACTATTTAATAATAAGGGCATTTTAGTTATTTTAGTAACTATGAATAATATGTCTTTTGGTCTCCGGAGTAGCTCAAATTACATTGGTGTTGTTTAGACAAAATATGAGCTTAATGGATAATTATTTGGAAGGAAATAAAATTCATTCTAAGAGTCCAATTAGAATTAATTAATTAGTCTTAGGTTTTAATAAGGCCAGAAAAGATAATTAATTAATTAAGAGAATTGGGCAGAAATAAATAAATTAATTAGGCTCATATATGTCGACATATATTAAGAGTCCAATTAGAATTAATTAATTAGTCTTGGGCATTTAATGAAACCTAGAAAAGATAATAAATTAATTAAGAGGATTGGACCAGTCATGGATTGGTTTTGGAGCACAGCACCAAGCCCATTAGGGTTTAATGTTTTCGGCCTTTAGGGCTTAATGAAGCCTTCAGGCAGGCCTAAAATATGAGGGGAAGAGGAGGAAAAACAAAACGGTGGTTTTTTTCTGAGTTCTGCCTCTCAAATGTGATGTCTCTCCCTCTCTTTCTAACTTTTTGTCTTTTCCCTTCCTGCTCTCTAGAAGAGTGTTATTGTTTATCCAAAAGGAGCTCTCACCAAGTTAACACCAAGAGTAAGGTAGAGTAATACTCTGAAAGATGAAGAGAAGAAGTTTAGAGACGCTTGATGCATAGAAGTAGAAGATTGGCAGGAGTTCCAGTTGAACTGCAGTCGCTTCCCTCTCCCCCTCCAGCACAAGAAGTTCCAGTGCAACCCGTCCCCACGTTGGTTAATCTGAAACCAATAAGGAAAAGTAAATACTCTCTCCTAGATGTGGCTTGAAAAATAAAAAAATTTTCGTTGCATTTTTCCTTTGATAGTTTTCCACTATTCCTTCAAATGGTATTAAAGCCACAGTTTTCATTTAGGAGCATGTACTAGGGTTAAAAAATAGAAAGGATGGTTTATTTACTAAATAAAAAATGAATCTTTTGTGAATTCATATGATCCCTTATACATTGGTTTCTAGAGTTCATGTATGCCTCGCGGTTAGAGGCATAAGATCATGTATTCTAATGGTTTTCCCATCGTTTTTCTGGTTTTAAGTAGATTCGTTGTATGCCACGTGGTTAGAGGCATAGACACTTGTAAAGGCTTGTTTTTTTATGACTGGTTTAGTGTTTTGTTGTATTCTTGTAACCTGTAAATCTTGGGAACTGAAGAATGTGATTGCTGGAATTCTTTGAGGGGTGAAAAGTAGTTGAAAAGCTGGATTTTTTTAGAAATTAGCAAACTCCAAAACGGACCCGGTGCCAGGTGGGCCGATCAGACTAGGTGCCCGCTCCACTCTGCCCAGTTGGAGTTTTTAGAGAAACAGTTTGGACCCGGTGCCAGAAGGGCCCAACGGACTAGGCGCTAGATCCGCTCTGCCTAGAGGCAGATGCGCACAATTGTCTAAGAAAAAGAGAGCAATGCTGACGTTCTGCATCTCAATTTTTTCTTGATGTAATCATGTTTTGAAATAATTATATGAGGTTAATTTTCTGTAATATTTTTTTTATGTATGGATTAATAATTTGCATGAAAATGAATAGTAAATGATAGAACCACCTTAGGATTAAACAAGATCATTAATTTTTAATTCATTATGTTTAATCCATTATTTGGTCATTTAGGAATAAATGAATAGTTTGAGTATGAAAAAGTTTAATTTTGGTATCATGCTTATTTTTTTTCTGTGATCAAATGTGCAAGTCCTTGTGAGACCAAAGTCTTATTAGATAGGACAGTTTTTTATAAAACATTTTAATCTAAGAAACTTTAAAAATAAAAGAGTTCATGATTTATTCTTTTAAAGGGTTTAATCATTGATATATTGAATAATGTTGAACTTAAGGTTATTTAATAAAGTTTTACTTGGTTATTACATTAGAATAGTAAAATAAATTCATAGTTTATTCTCTCAAAGGATTTAATCATTAATATAGAGAATAATATCGAATTTTAGATTTATACTAAAAGTTAATGAAACCATGAGATACAAAACGTTTTTTTTTTTTTTTTTTTGCCGAAAACTCTATTTTCAATAAAAGATTAAGTGGGTGAGGGGTTCCAACGATCCTATGGCTTCCATCACAACTCTCATTAGAGATAGTGGATTTTCTTGTGTCATTCTAAGCATGAACTCCTATAGGATGAATTTTCACAAGTATCTAAAATTAATGAAAGAGTAAAATTAAAAGCCTAGGGCATTTGCTAGGACCAACCAACCTACGTTAGAGGTTTTTAACATTAGATTACCCGTAAGTGGCGTGAATTTATGGCCATCTATCGGTGGAACTTTTTCTAGACCATTACCTATTTTAGGAAGTTTTGATTCGTGATGGTTATACACTTAATTTAGGATGCTATTAATCTTTCTATGAAGCTTTGTTATATTTTCTAAGAGCCAAACTATTTATATTATTGATAATGGTTTTAAGAGCTACATATTATTAAAGAAATGATATAAAGAATGTTCATTTTATTTCTTGCAAACTAAATGAATGCTTTTTTGCAATATTTTAGAAATGTCTGGTTTCAGTCCATTGTCAATCATTCTCAAAGGGAGTAAGTTGACAGGCCCAAATTATATGGACTGGAAGAGGAACCTAAAAATAGTACTCACTGCTGAGGAGTACAAGTATGCTCCTACGAATCCCTGTCCTAAGATTGGAGAAGAATCCACTGATTAGGAGCGAGAGGCCGAGAAGGCATGGAAGAAAGCCGATGAGATGAGTAAGTGCTACATGTTGGCTTACATATCTAGTGTGCTCCAATCTAAACATGGGCACATAGCCACTGCGTATGATATGAATTTGTCACTACGTACCAGGTTTGCTGATAAGAGCTAGCCCGTAAGGCAGGAAGCTATTAGGGCAATCATGAACACTAGGATGGCTGATGGGGCATCGATTCGAGAGCATGTGCTCAAGATGACTGCGTATTTCAAGGAGACCGAGGTCCTAGACTCAACGATAGATCTTGAGAGCCAAATTGACATGGTTCTTGAAACTTTGCCTGATTCATATTCTCAGTTCAAGTTGAACTACAATATGAACAAGTTGGATATTAATCTCACGGAGCTTATAAAAGAGCTTTAGGCGGTAGAGAAAATCAGGCAACCTGTGCTAAAGGTTTTGGTCTCTCGTTCTACTTCTTCTTCTGGAATTAACGCAAAGCTTAAGAAATTTAAGAAAAAGAAGGTCCAGAACAATGTAAGGGCCCAGCTCAGAGCATCTAGTCAGGCCAAGCCCAATAAGAAGCCCAAAAGTAAATGCTTCAAGTGTGGCAAGAAGGGGCATTAGAAGAAAGATTGTTCGGACTTCTTAGCCAAGTCTACTTCAGGTATTGCTCTATACCTAGAGTCTATTTTGATGGTTAGATCAACATCTACCTGGATAGTTGATTATAGAGCCACTAACCATGTCTGTAATTCTTTGTAGGGGTTCAGAAGGATAAGAAGACTCAGTAAGAGTGAGGATGGACTTCAAGTAGGCAATGGAGTAAGAATATGGGCTGAAACAGTGGGTGATCTTGAGTTTATTTTTTATTGTAATAGGTAGTTGGTTTTGAAAGATATTTTATATATTTCTTGTTTTAAACAAAATTTTATTTTAGTTTCCAAATTGATGAAATAAGGATATTTTGTTTCTTTCTATTATGGTGTTTCCATCAATAAATATAGTAATGTAATTTGTACAGGAAACCTGTATGCAGAATCTTTTTTGTATACATCCAATTAGAAATCAAGTAAACAATATTCAAACTGAACTTGATAAAAAGAGAAAGACCATGTCAAATGACTCGTATTTCTAGCATCTAAAATTGGGACATAGAAATCCCAATCGGATTCAAAAGCTAATCTATGATGGGCCTTTATGTTCATTAAGATTGGAAGAATGACCTTAGTATGAATCTTGCCTTAAAGGTAAAATGAAGAAAAGTTCCTCTACCAAAAAGTCTGATAAAGCCATGGAAATACTAGCACTAGTTCATACGGATGTTTGTGGTCCGATGATTACACTAGCTAGAGGAGGCTATGAATACTTCACCACTTTCACAGATGATCACACTCGTTTTGGTTACATTTATTTGATGAGGTGCAAGTCTCACTCTTTTGATAAATTGAAGGATTTTAAGGCTGATATGGAGTGTCGAATAGGTAAATTAATTAAAACTTTGAGATCGGATCATGGTGGAGAGTACCTCCTCAGTGAGTTTAAAGATTACTTGGTACATCACAGTACAGTATCTCAGTTAACTGCGCCAGGGACTCTCTAGCAGAATGGAGTAGCTGAGAGAAGAAATAAAACTTTGATAGAAACGGTCAGAAGCATGATAAGTCATGCGTCTCTTCCATTTCGTTTTGGGGGAATGCCTTAGAAACAACAGCGTATATTTTGAACTTGGAGCCTTCCAACTATGTACCTAGGACACCCTATGAGATGTGGATTGGACTAAAGCCCAGTCTGAACCATCTCAAGATATGGGGTTGTCCAGCTTCTGTGCTGATAAAAAAAAGTAAGCTAGAACTAAGATCAAAGTTTTGCTACTTCATTGGGTAACCAAAAGGAAAGATGGGTGGATATTTCTATTATCTTGAAGAGCATAAGGTACTTGTTAGTACTAATGCTAGATACTTAGAGGATGAACAAGTTACATCCACCACGAGTTCAAGTAGAATAGAATTAGAAGAGAAGTTGGTCGATGATTCAACTTCAAGTACCTCTAACACTCGGATCAAGGAACCAAAAGAAACACTACCGGATGTTCCTATACAAACTGAGCCTCGTAGTAGTGGGAGGATCACAAGAGTTCCAGAAAGGTGGATCAGATAGATCTATGATCTAGTCTCTGATTATCAAGAACAAGATCCTACTAGATACGAAGAGGCCATTTTTTTATGTTGCTGCAGACAAATGGCAGCTTACCATAAATGTTGAGATTGAGTCCATGTATCTCAATCAGGTCTGCGATCTTATCACTGTGTCTGGTTGGTCAAATCCTATCGAGTGTATGTCAGTACACAAGAGGAAGAGTGGAGCGGATGGAAAGGTTAAAATCTATAAAGCAAGGTTGGTTGCTAAAGGTTATACTAAAAACGAAGGGATTGATTATAAGTAAACATTTTCACCAATAGCCATGTTTAAGTCTATTCAAATTCACTTAGCCATCGCATGTCATTATGACTACGAGATATGGCAAATGGATGTCAAGACAGCCTTCTTAAATGGCTATCTTAGCGAAGAAATCTATAAGTCCCAGGCAGAAGGTTTTGTTGCTAAAGGTCAAGAACAAATGGTCTGTAAGCTTAAGACGTCCATTTATGAACTTAAGCAAGCATCACGAGCATGGAATATACGTTTTGATGAAACCGTGAAAGCTTATGGTTTCATTCAAAATATAGATGAACCATGTGTACATAGGAAATCAAACAATTGCAAAGTGATTTTCTTGAGACTTTATGTAGATGGCATTCTAGTTATTGGAAATGATGTAGAGACATTGTCATCCGTTAAGGTTTGACTATCTAGTCAATTTAGCTTGAAAGACATGAGAGAAGCTATCAACATTCTAGGCATAAAGCTTCTTAGAAATTGGACGCAAAGAATGTTAAGCTTATCCTAGTCTGCTTATATTAACAAGATATTGGTCAAGTACAGCATGGATCAATGTAAATGGGCTATTATACCCTTTAGATATAGATTATCCTTATCTTCCAAGAAGTGTCCTCAGACACAGGAAGACAAGCAGAAAATGACCAGGATCCCTTATGCTTTGGCTGTGAAAAGTCTCATGTATGCTATGCTTTGTACTAGGCCAGATATCTGCTTTACAGTAGACATGGTTAGTAGATATCAGTCAAACTCAGGGAAAGCTCACTAGCAAGCCGTAAAGCATATACTAAAATTTCTCAAGAAAATGAGAGATTATATGCTTGTACATCGTACTGATAATTTGGTTCTTACCGGTTATACAGACTTAGATTTTCAAGCAGATAAAGATGAAGGAAAATCTACTAGTGGATAAGTCTTCACTTTGTCTGAAGGAGCTATATTATGTATAAGTATAAATCAATTTTGCATTACTAATTCTACAATGGAAGCTGACTACGTTGTTGCATCAGAAGCTTCTAAAGAAGCTGTGTGGCTCCAGAAGTTCCTCATTGAACTTGGAGTAGTACCACACATGGAAAGGTCTGTCACCATTTATTGTGACAACTCTAGAGTGCCGACACAGCGCAACGAATCTCAAAACCTTAGGAAACGTAAGCGTTTAGAGAGGTATTGTCACCTCACCCAGGAGTTCATCAAAAAATGGGAGATTGTGGTCGATCAAATTTCCTCTATCAACAATCTAGCAGATCCTTTTACCAAGCTTTTGACAGGAATGGTGTTTCGCAGACACTTAGGTATCATAGGGGTAGGCACTTGTGGACTTTCTTAATATTTGTAGTGCAAGTGGGAGATTGTCGAAAAGTATACCCTCAAAGACTATGTATTCTATGTAAACATATTGCAACATAATGTTTATTTATTTAATTTAGTTTGTTTCTTATATTATTGCACATTTAAGGTCCAAGTATGACAAGTAATGGTCTATGTGTTAGGTCATTCTTCACAATAAGTTAAAGACCAATGGTACTTGTCATATTAAGTAAAATTAAGTTCTTAGTCATTTGATGAAACTAAGCATTTCATCAAGGTAAGACTATTTTGCTATGATTTCTAATGAGGAATGGTTTACCTTGAACTAGTGAGTAGTTCACTCACATCATAGGCATAAGTGTATTTCGAATACATAGAACTGAACCTGTAGTAGTGGTCTCTCTTAAAGTACTATAATTAGAGAGACCGGACTATTATTGCTATTGTGCGGACAGATACCTTCATACTTCAATGTGAGTTGGTGGTCTAGCGAAGTTAGAGTTTTATACTTTGATGTATGTTGCGTGGGATTTCTTTTGTGAGATCAATATCCTTATATGTTAGATGTTTTAATCTAGTTACTTACGACGGACTTATGCAACCGAGTTTCTTACTTCACATAATGAAGTCAAATCATCCCCATATGATTGTCCTGGATAATCAAATGATCTAGGGCGCTAGTAACGTGACTCTAGAATATGTGTTTTTGGGTAGCTTGCAATGATAAGTACGCACATTAGTCATGGATTATCAGACTAGAGATTTAAGAAGGGTAGATGTCTATGAAATGGGTGTTAATACATTTATCCTGTCTCATTGATGGGTGTTACATAGAGGGGTATTTCTGTCATTTCACCTGTAGGTCGGAGACATTGCTTTAGCAATATTATTCTTAGGGTCAATATTTTTACATGGTGATAAATGGAGATATTTAAAATGATAAAATGTGACTATTTAATAGTAAGAGCATTTTGGTAATTTTAGTAGCATTGAATAATATATCTCTGATGGTTTTAAAGAACAAAGGAGCATGCATGGGAACGAAAAACAAAGAAAAAAAACAACAAGCTTTTTAATGGCAGCACAGAAGTGTTAAGATCATACCTTTATGTGCTCTAAACCTTTTAGGTTGTGTAGGAATGGATTGAACCATGGGAATAGCCTCGCCTTACCCGCTTGTTGAAGCTTTTGATTGAAATCCCGCTAACCTCCTACTTTACCTTGTTTACATGAATGCCAAGCTTTCTGGCTTACGAAATATTCCACTGCCTTAATCCTTGCTGGCGAAACAAAGGACGAAGAGGAGCGGTCTCAAAAACTCCTTGATTCTCTTGCTATTGATTAGCAAAACACCAAGGGAAGAAACAAGAGAGAAAGAGTACGAGAGAGAGAGAGAGAGCTACGTGAGGGAGAGAGAAAAGCTAGGGAGAATTAGGGTTTTCATTTTCCAAGAGTCCTGTTTATTTTTAGCTAAAACTAGGTCTCCAATATCTGATAACGATATCCTCCGGGATATCTTATTTCAAACACCCGGATATTATCAAGAGAATAAGTTTGGCTTAACCCTAAACTTATCTGATCTGTATTTGGAAAAACCCTACGGTCCAAGCTATTGAGCCAAGATAATATTTATTATTTTTCTTGGACCAAAAGGCCCAAAATAATAAACATTAATTATTTATTTCCTAAGCGTAAAGAAATAACCCAATAAATAATAAATGAGCCCAAATGAACCAAAATAATTAAACTTCAATTATTTATTTCTTGGACTTATATAAATAACCTAATAAATAATTAAGCATTAATTGTTTCCTTCTAGTTTAAGCCCAGGTTAATTTTCTAATTATTCAAACAGGACCTAGGCCCTGAATAATTAATTAACCAATTAAACCAGATAATTAATTTCTCTCAACTCTTATTTTTATTTTATTTATTTATTTATTTTATTCCCGACTAATAATTAATTAGACTTCCTGAATAAAATAAAATCCTATTTAACTGAAACCAATTCATCAACCTAAAATTAATTATGACTTACGAGCTATTCCGAGGACCAAAAAGACACATCGCCTTAGCTGCTAAATTGACCAAAATATCTCTGCTATATAAATAGTTGTATTCTGCATTTTAAATATTTTTTAATATCACCATAAGGAAATATTGAGCCCAAGGACAATGCTGCTTTAGCAAAAGTCTTCGACTTACAGGTGAAATGACTAAAATACTCCTCTACACATCACCGTATATTTAGAGAGGAAAAATTGTACTAACACCTCTCTAAATGACATCTACCATCCTTAGGTTTCTAGTCCTATGATCCATGACTTCTTGGAGTATTTCGGCTTTCCAAGAGAGCTACCCTAAAGCAAACATCCAAGTCATGTTTCTCAGGGCCCTGGACACTTTAGATCATTCAGACAACCACAAGGGGCGATATTGTGTAGAAATTTTCTTGTACAAGTCTGTCTTAACTAACTAGTTACATATACCCAAAACACAAGTATATTAGTTCTACCATAGAACCTCAAGTATTACATATCAAAGTATACGCTTCCAGCTTCGTCAGACCACCAACTCATACTCAAGTCATAGAGTACTAGTCCATGCTGTAGCGGTAGTATTCTTGGTTTCTTTCATATAGTACTTTTAGAAACCACTACTACAGGTCCTGTCCTACGTATTGGAAATACGCTTATGTCATGAAGTGAGTGGACTACTCACAGGCTAAAGGTAAGTCATTCCCTATTTGGAATTTGTAACATAATAACCTAAATATGATGAGATTCCCATTCTCATCAATAGGTTAAGAACAAATGTTTATGTGTTTAAATAACCCATGATCCATACCATACTGTGAAAGACCACCATTCACATGGATCACTTATTTAAACATAATGGATCTATTCCAAACGAAATTGTGCACAAATAAAAAAGTAAATTCACAAATGATTTCTGAAAATAAATTCTTTTATTAAAGTATTAGATATTTACATCAGAAACCTAGTCTAAAAGGGCATACTATCAAACAGTCTCTTAGTCCATGAAGTAGCTTAATTTACCTTGGTATTGTTTAGACACAATATGGGCTTAATGGATAATTATTTGGAAGAGAAATAAAATTTATTCTAAGAGTCCAATTAGAATTAATTAATTAGTCTTGAGTTTCAATAAGGCCCAAAAAAGATAATTAATTAATTAAGAGAATTGGGCTGGAATAAATTAATTAATTAGGCTGATATATATTGACATATATTAAGAATCCAATTAAAATTAATTAATTAGTCTGAGGTATTTAATGAAGTCCAGAAAAGATAATAAATTAATTAAGAGGATTGGACCTGTCTTAAATTGGTTTTGGAGCACAGCACCAAGCCCATTAAGGCTTAATATTTTCGGCCAATGGCTTAATGAAGCTTTAAGGCTGGCAAAAAATATAAGGGGAAAAGGAGGAAAAACAAAACGGTGATTTTTTCTAAGTTCTGCCTCTCAAGTGTGCTGTCTCTCCCTTTCTCTAGCTTTTCGTCTTTTCTCTTCCTCTTCTCTAGAAGAGTGTTATTGTTTATCCAAAAGGAGCTCTCACCAAGCTAATGCTAGAAGCATGGTAGAGTCATACTCTGGTAGACGAAGAGAAGAAGCTTGGAGACCCGTGATGCGTAGGTGCAGAAGATTGGCGGTAGTTCTGGTTGAACAACAGGCGCTTCCCTTTCCCCCTCCAACTCAAGAAGTTCTAGTGCAACCCATCCCTACATTAGTTAATCCATAACTAATAAGGAAAAGTAAGTACTCTCTCCTAGATATGGCTCAGAAAACTGAAAAATTTTCGCTCCGTTTTTCCTTTGATAGTTTTTCGCGATTCCTTTAGCACGAATGTGATAAGTTCTACGCTAGTGGATGACTTGGGATTAGAAACTATTAGATATCCTAAACCATACAAACTCCATTAGTTGGGTGATTGTGGTGTAGTGAAAGTAAACAAACAAGTTGAGCTTGAGTTTGATATAGGGGCCTATAATGATGTGTGCTATGTGATGTTTTCCCAATGCAAGTGTGGCATATTTTGTTGTGAAGGCCATGGATGTTTAATAGAGATGTACTGCACAAGGGGAAGGAGAATAACTTCTAACATCCCTCAGTGAGGTGCTTAAAGATCAAAATATCTTCAGGGAAAAAGACAACGAGAGAAGAGAGTTGAAAAGGAAGTAAAAATAAGAGAGAAAGGAAGAAAAGTTTAAAGAGAGCACAAAAAAGAAAAATGGAGAAAAAATGAGAGAAACTTCTTTGAAGTTGAAAGATGAAAATAAAGAAAAAAAAGAGTGAGGAGGGAGACGAAATGAGTAAGACCTTCTTGTGCTTGAAATACGAAAATAATGAGAGAGATCCAACAAAAAAGAAGAGTAAAGTTGAAGGGAAAAATGAATTTTAGATGGGAGAACATAAACTTGCATTTTTATCTTTACAACACAATTCTTGCTTGAGATCTTATGTAGGTTTTCATTCGAAGACGAATGCACACCAAGAAGGGGGAAACAACAGGAAGTCATCCAACCATAAAGCACAACTGAAGAAGGGGAATGATGAGCTAAGATATCAAAACCTTGGCATTCAACAAAGTTCACGACGCATCAAGAAGGTCACCAAAATTATAAGCCAAGGGCAAAGATGAATCATCAAAAGATGGATGCCAAAAGAAAGGCAAAATGGAGCACAATGAGTCCAACAAATTATATGGAAAGCTAAGGACATCTAATGCAACAAGGAGGAGATCAAGGAGAACAAGAAAAGAGTGTAGAAATAGAGGTTGCATAGCTTAAAAGTCAGGGCGTGCATCTAGAATGTGTGCTTTTGGGTAGCTTCCAATAATAAGTAAGTACATTCAAGTAAGTCATGGATTATTGGGCTATAGATCTAAGAATGGTAGATGTCTTTGAGAAGGGTGTTAATATATTTATCCTGTCTAATTGATAGGTGTTACATAGAGGGACATTTTCATCATTTCACTTGTAGGTCGGAGACATTGCTTTAGCAATATTATTCTTGGAGTTAATAATTTCATATGGTGATAAATAGATATATTTAAAATGATAAAATACAACTATTTAATAATAAGGGCATTTTAGTTATTTTAGTAACTATGAATAATATGTCTCTTGGTCTACGGAGTTGCTCAAGTTACATTGGTGTTGTTTAGACAAAATATGAGCTTAATGGATAATTATTTGGAAGGAAATAAAATTCATTCTAAGAGTCCAATTAGAATTAATTAATTAGTCTTAGGTTTTAATAAGGCCAGAAAAGATAATTAATTAATTAAGAGAATTGGGCTGAGATAAATTAATTAATTAGGCTGATATATGTCGACATATATTAAGAGTCCAATTAGAATTAATTAATTAGTCTTGGGTATTTAATGAAATCTAGAAAAGATAATAAATTAATTAAGAGGATTGGACCAGTCATGGATTGGTTTTGGAGCACAGCACCAAGCCCATTAGAGCTTAATGTTTTCGGCCTTTAGGGCTTAATGAAGCCTTAAGGCTGGCTGGAAATATGAGGGGAAGAGGAGGAAAAACAAAACGGTGGTTTTTCTGAGTTCTTCCTCTCAAATGTGCCGTCTCTCGCTCTCTTTCTAACATTTTGTCTTTTCCCTTCCTGCTCTCTAGAAGAGTGTTATTGTTTATCCAAAAGGAGCTCTCACTAAGTTAACACCAACAGTAAGGTAGAGTAATACTCTGAAAGATGAAGAGAAGAAGTTTAGAGATGCTTGATGCGTAGAAGTAGAAGATTGGCGGGAGTTCCTGTTGATCAGCTGTCACTTCCCTCTCCCCCTCCAACACAAGAAGTTCCAGTGCAACCCGTCCCCACGTTGGTTAATCCGAAACCAATAAGGAAAAGTAAATACTCTCTCCTAGATGTGGCTTGAAAAACTAAAAAATTTTCGTTGCGTTTTTCCGTTGATAGTTTTCCACGATTCCTTCAAATGGTATCAGAGCCACAGTTTTCTTCTAGGAGCATGTACTAAGGTTAAAAACTAGAAAGAATGGTTTATTTACTAAATAAAAAATGAATCTTTTGTGAATTCATATGATCCCTTATACATTGGTTTCTAGAGTTCATGTATGCCTCGCGGTTAGAGGCATAGGATCATGTATTCTAATGGTTTTCCCATCCTTTTTCTGGTTTTAAGTAGATTCATTGCATGCCACATGGTTAAAGGCATAGACACTAGTAAAAGCATGTTTTTTATGACTGGTTTAGTGTTTTGTTGTTTTCTTTTAACCTGTAAACCTTGGGAACTGAAGAATGTGATTGCTGGAATTCTTTGAGGGGTGAAAATTGGCTGAAAAGTTGAATTTTTTTAGAAATTAGCAAACTCCAGAACGGAAACGGCGCCAGGTGGGCCGATCGGACTAGGTGCCCGGTCCACTCTTCCCAGTTGGAGTTTTTAGAGAAACAGTTTGGACCCGGTGCCAGAAGGGCCCAACGGACTAAGCGCCATGTCCGCTCTGCCCAAAGGCAGATGCGCATAATTGTCTAAGAAAAAGAGAGCACAACTGATGTTTTGTATCTCAATTTTTCCTTAATGTAATCATGTTTTGAAATAATTGTATGAGGTTAATTTTCTGTAATAGTTTTTTTTATCTATGGATGAATAATTTGCATGAAAATGAATAGTAAATGATGGAACCACCTTAGGAGTAAACAAGATCATTAATTTTTAATTCATGATGTTTAATCCATTATTTGGTCATTTAGGAATAAATGAATAGTTTGAGTATGAAAAAGTTTACTTTTGGTATCATGCTTACTTTTTTTTTTTTTTGTGATCAAATGCGCAAGTCCTTGTGAGACCAAAGTCTTATTAGATAGGACAGTTTTTTATAAAACATTTTAATCTTAGAAACTTTAAAAATAAAAGAGTACATGATTTATTCTTTTAAAGGGTTTAATCATTGATATCTTGAATAATGTTAAACTTAAGGTTTTTTAATAAAGTTTTACTTGGTTATTACCTTAGAATAGTAAAATAAATTCATAGTTTATTCTCTCAAAGGATTTTATCATTGATATAGAGAATAATATTGAATTTTAGATTTCTACTAAAAGTTAATGAAACCATGAGATACAAAACGTTTTTTTTTTTTTTTTTTTTTGCCAAAAACTCTATTTTCAATAAAATATTAAGTGTGTGAGGGGTTCCAATGATCCTATGGCTTCCATCAGAACTCTTATTAGAGATAGTGGATTTTCTCGTATCATTCTAAGCATGAACTCCTATAGGATGAATTTTCACAAGTATCTAAAATTAATGAAAGAGTAAAATTAAAAGCCTAGGGCATTTGCTAGGACCAACCAACCTACGTTGGAGGTTTTTAACATTAGATTACCCGTAAGTGGCGTGAATTTGTGGCCATCTATCGGTGGAACTTTTTCTAAACCATTACCTATTTTAGGAAGTTTTGATTCGTGATGGTTATACACTTAATCTAGGATGCTATTAATCTTTCTATGAAGCTTTGTTAGATTTTCTAAGAGCCAAACTATTTATATTATTGATAATGGTTTAAAGAGCTACCTATTATCAAAGAAATGATATAAAGAATGTTCATTTTATTTCTTGCAAACTAAATGAATGCTTTTTTGCAATATTTTAGAAATGTCTGGTTTCAATCCATTGTCAATCATTCTCAAAGAGAATAAGTTGACAGGCCCAAATTATGCAGACTAGAAGAGGAACCTAAAAATAGTACTCACTGTTGAGGAGTACAAGTATGTTCTTACGAATCCCTGTCCTAAGATTGGGGAAGAATCCACTGATTAGGAGCAAGAGGCCAAGAAGGCATGGAAGAAAGCCGATGAGATGACTAAGTGCTACATGTTGGCTTCCATATCTAGTGTGCTCCAATCTAAGCATGGACACATAGCCACTGCGTATGATATGAATTTGTCACTACGTACTAGGTTTGCTGATAAGAGCTAGCCCGTAAGGCAGGAAGCTATTAGGGCAGTCATGAACACTAGGATGGCCGAGGGGGCATCGGTTCGAGAGCATGTGCTCAAGATGATTGCGTATTTCAAGGAGACCGAGGTCCTAGACTCAACGATAGATCTTGAGAGCCAAATTGACATGGTTTTTGAAACTCTGCCATATTCATATTCTCAATTCAAGTTGAACTACAATATGAACAAGTTGGATATGAATCTCACGGAGCATATAAAAGAGCTTTAGGCGGTAGAGAAGATCATGCAACCTGTGCCAAAGGTCTTGGTCTCTCGCTCTACTTCTTCTTCTGGAATTAAGGCAAAGCCTAAGAAATTTAAGAAAAAGAAGGTCCAGAACAACGTAAGGGCCCAGCTCAGAGCATCCAGTCTGGCCAAGCCCAACAAGAAGCCCAAAAGTAAATGCTTCAAGTGTGGCAAGAAGGGGCATTAGAAGAAAGATTGTTTGGACTTCTTAGCCAAGTCTACTTCAGATATGGCTATATACCTAGAGTCTATTTTGATGGTTATATCAACATCTACCTGGATAGTTGATTATGGAGCCACTAACCATGTCTGTAATTCTTTGTAGGGGTTCAGAAGGATAAGAAGACTCAGTAAGGGTGAGCATGGACTTCAAGTAGGCAATGTAGTAAGAATATGGGCTAAAACAGTGGGTGATCTTGAGCTTATTTTTTATTGTAATAAGCAGTTGGTTTTGAAAGATATTTTATATATTTCTTGTTTTAAACAAAATTTTGTTTTAGTTTCCAAATCGATGAAATAAGGATATTTTGTTTCTTTCCATTATGGTGTTTCCATCAATAAATATAGTAATTTAATTTATACAGGAAACATGTTTGGAAATCTTTTTTACATGCATCCAATTAGAAATCAAGTAAACAATATTCAAACTGAACTTGATAACAAAAAGAGAAAGACCATATCAAATGACTCGTATTTCTAGCATCTAAAATTGGGACATATAAATCCCAATCGGATTCAGAAGCTAATCTACGATGGGCCTTTAGGTTCATTGAGATTGGAAGAATGACCTTAGTATGAATTTGCCTTAAAGGTAAAATGACCAAAAGTTCCTTTACCAAAAAGGTAGATAAAACCATGGAAATACTAGCACTAGTTCATACGGATGTTTGTGGTCCGTTGACTACACTAGCTAGAGGAGGCTATGAATACTTCACCACTTTCACATATGATCACACTTGTTTTGGTTATATTTATTTGATGAGGTGCAAGTCTAACTCTTTTGATAAATTGAAGGATTTTAAGGCTGATATGGAGTGTCGAATAGGTAAATTAATTAAAACTTTGAGATCGGATCATGATGGAGAGTACCTCCTTAGTGAGTTTAAAGATTACTTGGTACATTCAATTTAGTTTGTTTCTTATATTATTACACATTTAAGGTCCAAGTATGACAAGTAATGGTCTATGTATTGTGTCATTCTTCACAATAAGGTATAGACCATTGATACTTGTCATATTAAGTAAAATTAAGTTCTTAGCCATATGATGAAACTGAGCATTTCATCAAGGTAAGACTATTATGCTATGATTTCTAATGAGGAATGGTTTACCTTGAACCTGTGAGTAGTTCACTCACATCATAGGCATAAGCGTATTTCGAATACGTAGAACTGAACCTGTAGTAGTGGTCTCTCTTAAAGTACTATAATTAGAGAGACCGGACCATTATTGCTATTGTGCGGACAGATACCTTCATACTTAAGTGTGAGTTGGTGGTCTAGCGAAGTTAGGGTTTTATACTTTGATGTATGTTGCGTGGGATTTCTTTTGTGATATCAATATCCTTATATGTTGGGTGTATTAATCTAGTTACTTAAGACAGACTCATGCAACAGAGTTTCTTGCTTCACTTAATGAAGTTAAATCACCCTTATATGATTGTCCAGGATAATCTAATGATCTAGGGCGCTAGTAACGTGACTCTAGAATGTGTGTTTTTGGGTAGCTTCCAATGATAAGTAAGCACATTCAAGTGAGTCTTGGATTATCAGACTAGAGATTTAAGGAGGGTAGATGCCTTTGAGATGAGTGTTAATACATTTATCATGTCTCATTGATGGGTGTTACATAGAGGGGTATTTCTGTCATTTCACCAGTTGGTCGAGGACATTGCTTTAACAATATTATTCTTAGGGTCAATATTTCTACATGGTGATAAATGGAGATATTTAAAATGATAAAATGTGGCTATTTAATAGTAAGGGCATTTTGTTCATTTTAGTAGCCTTGAATAATATATCTCTGATGGTTTTAAAGAACAGAGGAGCATGCATGGGAACGAAAAACAGAGAAAAAAAAAACAAGCCTTTTAATGGCAGCACGGAAGCGTTAAGACCATACCTTCGTGTGCTTTAAAACTTTTAGGTTGTGTAGGAATGGATTGAACTACGGGAATAGCCTCGCCTTACCCGCTTGTTGAAGATTTTGATTGAAATCCCGCTAATCTCCTACTTCACCTTGTTTACATGAACGCCAAGCTTTCTAGCTTACGAAATATTCCACTGCCTCAATCCTTGCTGGCGAAACAAAGGACGAAGAGGAGCGGTCTCAAATCTCCTTTGTTCTCTTGCTATTGATTAGCAAAACACCAAGGGAAGAAACAAGAGTGGAAGATCACGAGAGAGAGAGAGCTGCGTGAGAGAGAGAGAAAAGTTAGGGAGAATTAGGGTTTTCTTTTTCCAAGAGTCTTGTTTATTGTTAGCCAAAACTAGGTCTCCAATATCTGATAACGATATCCCCCGGGATATCTTATTTCTAACACTCGGATATTATCGAGAGAATAAGTTTGGCTTAACCCTAAATTTATCTGATCTGTATCTGGAAAAACCTTATGGTCCAAGCTATTGGGCCAAGATAATATTTATTTTTTTTCTTGGACCCAAAAGGCCCAAAATAATAAACATTAATTATTTATTTCCTGAGCTTATAGAAATAACCTAATAAATAATTAATGAGCCCAAATGAACCAAAATAATTAAACTTCAATTATTTATTTCATGGACTTATCTAAATATCCTAATAAATAATTAAGCATTAATTATTTCCTTCTAGTTTAAGCCCAGGTTAATTTTCTAATTATTCAAACAAGACCTAGGCCCTGAATAATTAATTAACCAATTAAACCAGATAATTAATTTCTCTCAACTCCTATTTTTATTTTATTTATTTATTTATTTTATTCCAGTCTAATAATAAATTAGACTTCCTGAATAAAATAAAATCCTATTTAACTCAGACCAATTCATCAATCTAAAATTAATTAGGACTTACGAGCTATTCCGAGGACCAAAAGACACATCACCTTGGTTGCTAAAATGACCAAAATATCTCTGCTATATAAATAGTTGTATTCTGCATTTTAAATATTTCCTAATATCACCATAAGGAAATATTGAGCCCAAGGACAATGCTACTTTAGCAAAAGTCTCTGACCTACAAGTGTAATGACTAAAATACTCCTCTACAAATCACCGAACATTTAGAGAGGAAAAAGTGTACTAACACCTCTCTAAATGACATTTACCATCCTTAGGCTTCTAGTCCAATAATCCACGACTTCTTGGAGTATTTCTGCTTTCCAAGAGAGCTACCCTAAAGCAAACATCCAAGTCATATTTCCTAGGGCCCTAGACACTTTAGATCATTCAGACAACCCCAAGGGGTGATATTGTGTAGAAATTTTCTTGTACAAGTCTGTCTTAACTAACTAGTTACATATACCCAAAACACAAGTATATTAGTTCTACCATAGAACCTCAACTATAACATATCAACGTATATGCTTCCAGCTTAATCAGACCGCCAACTCATACTCAAGTCGTAGAGTACTAGTCCATGCTGTAGCGGTAATAGTCTACGCTTCTTTCATATAGTTCTTTTAGAAACCACTACTACATGTCCTGTCCTACGTATTGGAAATACGCTTATGTCATGAAGTGAGTGGACTACTCACTAGCTAAAGGTAAGCCATTCCCTATTTAGAACCATAACATAATAACCTAAACATGATGAGATTCCTATTCTCATCAATAGGTTAAGAATAAATGTTTATGTGTTTAAATATCCCGTGATCTATACCATACTGTGAAATACCACCATTCACATGGATCATTTATTTAAACACAATAGATCTATTCCAAATGAAATTGTGCACAAATAAAAAAGTAAATTCACAAACGATTTCTAAAAATAAATTCTTTTATTAAAATATTCTATTTTTACATCAGAAACCTAATCTAAGAGGGCATACTATTAAACAGTCTCTTAGTCCATGAAGTAGCTTAATTTACCTTGGTGTTGTTTAGACACAATAGGGGCTTAATGGATAATTATTTGGAAGAGAAATAAAATTTATTCTAAGAGTCCAATTAGAATTAATTAATTAGTCTTCAGTTTTAATAAGGCCCAAAAAAGATAATTAATTAATTAAGAGAATTGGGCTGGAATAAATAAATTAATTGGGCTGATATATATTGACATATATTAAGAGTCCAATTAGAATTAATTAATTAGTCTTAGGTATTTAATGAAGTCCAGAAAAGATAATAAATTAATTAAGAGGATTGGACCTGTCTTAAATTGATTTTGGAGCACAGCACCAAGCCCATTGAGGCTTACTATTTTCAGCCAAGGGCTTAATGAAGCTCTAAGGCTGGCCTAAAATATGGGGGGAAAAGGATGAAAAACAAAATGGTGGTTTTTTCTGAGTTCTGCCTCTCAAGTGTGCCGTCTCTCCCTCTCTCTAGCTTTTCATCTTTTCTCTTCCTCTTCTCTAGAAGAGTGTTATTGTTTATCCAAAATGAGATCTCACCAAGCTAACGCCAAAAGCAAGATATAGTCATACTCTGGTAGACGAAGAGAAGAAGCTTGGAGACGCGTGATGCGTAGGAGCAGAAGATTGGCGAGAGTTCTGGTTGAACAACAGGCGCTTCCCTTTCCCCTTCCAACGCAAGAAGTTCTAGTGCAACACATCCCTACATTGGTTAATCCGCTACCAATAAGGAAAAGTAAGTATTTTCTCCTAAATGTGGCTCCGAAAACTGAAAAATTTTCGCTCTGTTTTTCCTTTGATAGTTTTTCGCGATTCCTTCAGCACAAATGTGATAAGTTCTACACTAGTGGAGGACTTGGGATAAGAAACCATTAGATATCCTAAACCATACAAACTCCATTAGTTGAGTGATCGTGGGGTAGTGAAAGTAAACAAACAAGTTGAGCTTGAGTTTGATATGGGGACCTATAATGATGTATGCTATGTGATGTTTTCCCAATGCAAGTGTGGCATATTTTGTTGTGAAGGCCATGGATGTTTAATAGAGATGTACTGCACATGGGGAAGGAGAATAGCTTCTAACATCCCTTAGTGAGGTGCTTAAAGATCAAAATATCTTGAGGGAAAAAGACAACGAGAGAAGAGAGTTGAAAAGGAAGCAAAAATAAGAGAGAAAGGAAGAAATGTTTAAAGAGAGCACAAAAAAGAAAAATGATGGAGAAAAAATGAGAGAAACTTCTTTAAAGTTGAAAGATGAAAATAAAGAAAAAAGAGTGAGGAGGGAGACAAAATGAGTAAGACCTTCTTGTGCTTGAAACACAGAAATAATGAGAGAGATCCAACAAAAAGAAGAGTAAAGATGAAGGGAAAAAGTTAAATCCACCACGAGTTCAAGTAGAATAGAGCTAGAAGAGAAGTTGGTCGATGATTCAACTTCAGGTACCTCTAACACTCGGATCAAGGAACCAAAAGAAACAATACCGGATGTTCCTATACAAACTGAGCCTCGTAGTAGTGGGAGGATCACAAGAGTTCCAGAAAGGTGGATCAGATAGATCTATGATCTAGTCTCTGGTTATCAAGAACTAGATCCTACTAGATACGTAGAGGCCATTTTTTTATGTTGATGCAGACAAATGGCAGCTAACCATAAATGTTGAGATTGAGTCCATGTACCTCAATCAGGTCTGCGATCTTATCACTGTGCCTGGTCGGTGAAAACCTATCGGGTATATGTCGGTACATAAGAGGAAGAGAGGAGAGGATGGAAAGGTTGAAATCTGTAAAGCAAGGTTGGTTGCTAAGGGTTATACTCAGAAAGAATGGATCGATTATAAGGAAACCTTTTCACTAGTAGCCATGCTTAAGTCTATTCAAATTCTCTTAGCCATCGCATGTCATTATGACTACGAGATATGGCTAATGGATGTCAAGACAGCCTTCTTAAATGGCTATCTTAGCGAAGAAATCTATAAGTCCCAGCTAGAAGGTTTTGTTGCTAAAGGTCAAGAACAAATGGTCTGTAAACTTAAGACGTCCATTTATGGACTTAAGCAAGCATCACGAGCATGGAATATACGTTTTGATGAAACCGTGAAAGCTTATGGTTTCATTCAAAACATAGATGAACCATATGTACATAGGAAATCAAACAGTGGCAAAGTGATTTTCTTAGGACTTTATGTAGATGGCATTCTACTCATTGGAAATGATGTAGAGACATTGTCATCTGTTAAGGTTTGACTATCTAGTCAATTTAGCCTAAAGACATGAGAGAAGCTAGCTATATTCTAGGCATAAAGCTTCTTAGAGATTGAAGGCAAAGAATGTTAGGCCTAGCCCAGTCTGCTTATATTAACAAGATATTGGTCAAGTACAGCATGGATCAATGTAAATGGGCTATTATACCCTTTAGATATAGATTATTCTTATCTTCCAAACAGCTTCAACAGATACAGGAAGACAAGCAGAAAATGACCAGGATCCCTTATGCTTCGGTCTCATATATGCAATGCTTTGTACTAGGCCAGATATCAGCTTTGCAATAGGCATGGTTAGTAAATATCAGTCAAACCCAAGGAAAGATCACTAGCAAGCCGTAAAGCATAACTCAAATATCTCAAGAAAATGAGAGATTATATGCTTGTACATCGTGCTGATAATTTGGTTCTTACCCGTTTCACAGACTCAGATTTTCAAGTAGATAATGATGAAGGAAAATCCACTAGTGACTAAGTCTTTATTTTGTCTGGAGAAGCTATTTTATGTATAAGTATGAAGCAATTTTGCATTACCAATTCTACTATGGAAGCTGACTATGTTGCTGCTTTAGAAGCTTCTAAAGAAGCTGTGTAGCTCAAGAAGTTCCTCATAGAACTTGGAGTAGTACTACACATGGATAGGCCTGTCACCATTTATTGTGACAACTCTAGAGTGGTGACACAGTGCAACGAATCTCAAAACCTTAGGAAGGGTAAGCATATAAAGAGGAATTATGACCTCACCTAGGAGTTCATCCAAAAATGGGAGATTGTGGTCGATCAAATTTCCTCTGTCAACAATCTAGCATATCCTCTTACCAAGCATCTGACAGGAAATGTGTTTTGCAGACACTTAGATATCATATGGGTAGGCACTTGTGGACTTTCTTAATCTTTGTAGTGCAAGTGGGAGATTGTCAGAAAGTATACCCTCAATGACTATGTATTCTATGTAAATATATTGCAATATAATGTTTATTCATTCAATTTAGATTGTTTATTATATTATTGCACATTTAAGGTCCAAGTATGACAAGTAATGGTCTATGTGTTGGGTCATTCTTCACAATAAGGTGTAGACCATTGGTACTTGTCATATTAAGTAAAATTAAGTTCTTAGCCATTTGATGAAACTGAGCATTTCATTAAGGTAAGACTATTATGCTATGATTTCTAATGAGGAATGGTTTACCTTGAACCTGTGAGTAGTTCACTCACATCATGGGCATAAGCATATTTCGAATACGTAGAATAGGACTTGTAGTAGTAGACCTCTTAAAGTACTATAATTAGAGAGACCAAACTATTATTGCTACATTGTGGACAGATACCTTCATACTTGAGTGTGAGTTGGTGGTTTGGCGAAATTAGGGTTTTATACTTTGATGTATGTTGCGTGGGATTTCTTTTGTGAGATTAATATCCTTATATGTTGGGTGTATTAATCTAGTTACTTAAGACGAACTCATGCAACAGAGTTTCTTGCTTCACTTAATGAAGTTAAATTACCCCCATATGATTGTCCAGGATAATCTAATGATCTAGGGCACTAGTAACGTGACTCTAGAATGTGTGTTTTTTGGTAGCTTCCAATGATAAGTAAGCACATTCAAGTGAGTTTTGGATTATCAGACTAGAGATTTAAGGAGGGTAGATGTCTTTGAGATGAGTGTTAATACATTTATCCTGTCTCATTGATGTGTGTTACATAGAGGGGTATTTCTGTCATTTCACCTGTAGGTCGGAGACTTTGCTTTAGCAATATTATTCTTAGGGTCAATATTTCTACATGGTGATAAATGGAGATATTTAAAATGATAAAATGTGGCTATATAATAGTAAGGGCATTTTGGTCATTTTAGTAGCCTTGAATAATATGTCTCTGATGGTTTTAAAGAACAGAGGAGCATGCATGGGAACGAAAAACAGAGAAAAAAAAAACAACAAGCCTTTTAATGGCAGCACAGAAGTGTTAAGTCATACCTTTATGTGCTCTAAACCTTTTAGATTGCGTAGGAATGGATTGAACCACGGGAATAGCCTCGCCTTGCTTGTTTGTTGAAGCTTTTGATTGAAATCCCGCTAACCTCCTACTTCACCTTGTTTACATGAACGCCAAGCTTTCTGGCTCACGAAATATTCCACTGCCTCAATCCTTGCTGGCGAAACAAAGGATGAAGAGGACTGGTCTCAAATCTCCTTTGTTCTCTTACTATTGATTAGAAAAACACCAAGGGAAGAAACGAGAGACGAGGGGCACGAGAGAGAGAGAGAGCTGCGTGAGGGAGAGAGAAAAGCTAGGGAGAATTAGGGTTTTCTTTTTCCAAGAGTCTTGTTTATTGTTAGCCAAAACTAGGTCTCTAATATCTGATAACGATATCCCCAGGGATATCTTATTTCAAACACCCGGATATTATCAAGAGAATAAGTTTGGCTTAACCCTAAACTTATTTGATCTGTATCTGGAAAAACTCTACGGTCCAAGCTATTGGGCCAAGATAATATTTATTTTTTTTCTTGGACACAAAAGGCCCAAAATAATAAACATTAATTATTTATTTCCTGAGCTTATAGAAATAACCCAATAAATAATTAATGAGCCCAAATGAACCAAAATAATTAAACTTCAATTATTTATTTCTTGGACTTATATAAATAACCAATAAATAATTAAGCATTAATTATTTCCTTCTAGTTTAAACCCAGGTTAATTTTCTAATTATTCAAACAGGACCTAGGCCCTGAATAATTAATTAACCAATTAAACCAGATAATTAATTTCTCTCAACTCCTATTTTTATTTTATTTATTTATTTATTTTATTCCAGTCTAATAATAAATTAGACTTCCTGAATAAAATAAAATCCTATTTACCTGAGACCAATTCATCAACCCAAAATTAATTAGGACTTACGGGCTATTCCGAGGACCAAAAAGACACATTGCCTTGGCTGCTAAAATGACCAAAATATCTCTGCTATATAAATAGCTCTATTCTGCGTTTTAAATATTTCCTAATATCACCATAAGGAAATATAGAGCCTAAGGACAATGCTGCTTTAGCAAAGTCTCCGACCTACAGGTGAAATGACTAAAATACCCCTCTACACATCAACGTACATGTAGAGAGGAAAAAGTGTACTAACACCTCTCTAAATGACATCTACCATCCTTAGGCTTCTAGTCCAATGATCCACGACTTCCTGGAGTATTTTCGCTTTCCAAGAGATCTATCCTAAAGCAAACATCCAAGTCATGTTTCCCAGGGCTCTAGACACTTTAGATCATTCAGACAACCACAAGGGGCAATATTGTATACAAATTTTCTTATACAAGTCTGTCTTAACTAACTAGTTACATATACCCAAAACACAAGTATATTAGTTCTACCATAGAACCTCAACTATAACATATCAAAGTATATATGCTTCCAGCTTCGTCAGACCACCAACTTATACTCAAGTCATTGAGTACTAGTCCACGCTGTAGCGGTAGTAGTTTAGGTTTTTTCCATATAGTACTTTTAAAAACCACTACTACAGGTCCTGTCCTACGTATTCGAAAAATGCTTATTTTTGAAGCGAGTGGACTACTCACTGGCTAAAGATAAGCCATTCCCCATTTGGAATTCATAACATATTAACCTAAACATGATAAGATTCTCATTCTCATCAATAGGTTAAGAACAAATGTTTATGTGTTTAAATAACTCATGATCCATACCTTACTGTAAAGGACCACTATTCACATGGATCACTTATTTAAACATAATGGGTCTATTCCAAACGAAATTGTGCACAAATAAAAAAGTAAATTCACAAACGATTTCTAAAAATAAATTCTTTTATTAAAATATTCGATTTTTACATCAGAAACCTAATCTAAGAGGGCATACTATCAAACAGTCTCTTAGTCCATGAAGTAGCTTAATTTACCTTGGTGTTGTTTAGACACAATAGGGACTTAATGGATAATTATTTGGAAGAGAAATAAAATTTATTCTAAGAGTCCAATTAAAATTAATTAATTAGTCTTCAGTTTTAATAAGGCCCAAAAAAGATAATTAATTAATTAAGAGAATTGGGCTGGAATAAATAAATTAATTGGGCAGATATATATTGACATATATTAAGAGTCCAATTAGAATTAATTAATTAGTCTTAGGCATTTAATGAAGTCCAGAAAATATAATAAATTAATTAAGAGGATTGGACCTGTCTTAAATTGGTTTTGGAGCACAACACCAAGCCCATTAAGGCTTAATATTTTCGGCCAAGGGCTTAATGAAGCTCTAAGGCTGGCCGAAAATATAAGGGGAAAAGGAGGAAAAACAAAATAGTGGTTTTTTCTGAGTTCTGCCTCTCAAGTGTGCCGTCTCTCCCTCTCTCTAGCTTTTCATCTTTTCTCTTTCTCTTCTCTAGAAAAAATGTTATTATTTATCTAAAAGGAGCTCTCACCAAGCTAACACCAAAAGCATGGTAGAGTCATACTCTGGAAGACGAAGAGAAGAAGCTTGGAGACGCTTGATGCATAGGAGCAGAAGATTGGCGGGAGTTCTGGTTGAACAACAAGCGCTTCCCTTTCCCCCTCCAACGCAAGAAGTTCTAGTGCAACCCATCCCTACATTGGTTAATCCGCGACTAATAAGGAAAAGTAAGTACTCTCTCTTAGATATGGCTCAGAAAACTGAAAAATTTTCGCTGCGTTTTTCCTTTGATAGTTTCCGCAATTCCTTCAGCACGAATGTGATAAGTTCTACACTAGTGGAGGACTTGGGATTAGAAACCATTAGATATCCTAAACCATACAAACTCCATTAGTTGAGTGATTGTGGTGTAGTGAAAGTAAACAAACAAGTTGAGCTTGAGTTTGATATGGGGGCCTATAATGATGTATGCTATGTGATGTTTTCCCAATGCAAGTGTGGCATATTTTGTTGTAAAGGCCATGGATGTTTAATAGAGATGTACTGCACACGGGGAAGGCAAATAACTTCTAACATCCCTCAGTGAGGTACTTAAAGATCAAAATATCTTCAGGGAAAAAGACAACGAGAGAAGAGAGTTGAAAAAGAAGCAAAAATAAGAGAGAAAGGAAGAAAAGTTTAAAGAGAGCATAAAAAAGAAAAATGATGGAGAAAAAATGAGAGAAACTTCTTTGAAGTTGAAAGATGAAAATAAATAAAAAAAGAGTGAGGAGGGAGACAAAATGAGTAAGACCTTCTTGTGCTTGAAACACGGAAATAATGAGAGAGATCCAACAAAAAAGAAGAGTAAAGATGAAAGGAAAAACGAATTATATATGGGAGAGCATAAACTTGCATTTTTATCTTTACAACACAATTCTTGCTTGAGATCTTATGTAGTTGTTCATTCGAAGACGAATGCACACCAAGAAAGGGGAAATGACAGGAAGTCATCCAACCATAAAACACAACTGAAGAAGGGGAATGATGAGCTAAGATATCAAAACCTTGGCATTAAACAAAGTTTACGAGGCATCAAGAAGATCACCAAAATTATAAGCCAATGGCAAAGACGATTCATCAAGAGTTGGATGCCAAAAGAAAGGCAAAAAGGAGCACAATGAGTCCAACAATTTATATGGAAAGCCAAGGACATCTAATGCAATAAGGAGGAGATCAACGAGAACAAGAAAAGAGTGTAGAAATAGAGGCTGAATGGCTTAAAAGTATGGGCGTGCATCTAGCCGTGAAACTGGTAGAAAAATTTGCTCCTAGCACTTACTACCCATAGCTGTGCATACCTCCTAAACACCTATTTTGTTTTGTTTCAAGTCTCATTCGGCTACTTTCATTTTGTTTACAAATTATAAGTTCTTAAAAGACCAAATTAACTATTTTAAGCTTTCTTTGACCAAGGTTTGTAACCTTGAGTAAACTAGGGTTGGGAGTCTCTATATATATCCCTTTATAACACATTTTGTAATAGATTAGATATTTGGATGAATTGAAAGACTCATTCAGAAAGTTGTTCTTGGATTTACCCATGAATGTCCAGACTAATTCATAGGATTCTAGTCCTTGCCTTTGAATAAGTCTCTAAATATCTATAAGGATAGATCAATCTAATTTATCCAAAAAGTGTCCTAGGAATTGTTTTCTTAGGGTTCTTGAGTAAAAGTTAAATTAGTTGCCTAGACCTCATCTTCAAGTATTCTTGGTATCCTAGTTGAATCAAGGGACTTAGGTTGAGTTTTAGAAGACTTGATTCCTATTTCAAGTGTTCTAGGGTCTCTAGTTGACCTAAGGTATTAGTATTTGAATTAGGTGGTGCTATTTTACACAAATATCACTGTTTGGGTTCACTCTTGGTTCTTGTAATTTCCCCCCATTTTTAGCTACGAAATTTACCTAAAACTCAACCTTCAAGTAAGCTCACATCACCAGTTGCGGCTTGCAGGTGGATGGAATGTGGTATCAGCTCATGTGACGCCGATCGAGCTGTTTATTCCTATTTTGTCTTATGCCACGCCTCGGCCCCCCTTTCCCCAATACACCTGCTAGGCGACTAAGCAGATCTTCGTAAGTTGTGGCAACTCTCTTATAATTTGAGATTTGTTACAGTGTGGCGAAAGTTGTTTTCTACTTGGGATGGAACTATATTCAATTCCAAACTACGGACGACGAGGTAAGTTTGTTTTTGGCCTCAGGCTTTGACATTAATGTATCAGCAGACGTTTGTCGAAACCAACCAAAAAATGTATTCTAGCCCAATAGTGGAGCCAGATTTAACATGCATCGATGATTCATCGATGGGAATCTATACTCCAGCAATTAAACCCATAACAAAAATAGTAATTGTACCACCAATATCGTATGACGATATCCTCTCTGTCAGTCGCTAAAAGGATAGGTCCTTCTCCAACTAGTCAGCTATGCCTCCTATCACACGTGAATGGTCATCTGTGCCAGATGTGATGTATATGTGTAGCATTAGGTCCCGTGAAGTGTCAGAACTTGCATGATGTTCATACACTTGCCTGAATTAGGTCCGACAGTATAACATACGGTGGGCATATTTTGACTGGTCACTAAGTTGCGCATATAAAACCAACAAAAAATCGTACCATTGTGGATAGAAAATCGTAGACAGATACACGCAGATTTAGACGGCAACCAGATATTAGCCACACAACAACTGCTACTGAAGTAGGCGAATCTAATTTGCAGACAGATATACAGAAGTGGTAGTGGAATCACCTATGGAGAGAATTACCCGAAACATCTACTGCACGGGTACAATGAAGGTGAATCTATTTTCATCACTACAGACTTAGCCTCCCATATTGTCACATCTATCGTCGGTTGAAATTTTGATTGAGGTGATAGGACCATTGATAGATGTACATTAGTTATTTGCCTGATGAATACGTAACCGAGTAGATGCAGAACAGTTTCGTGATCAAATACTTTCATGTAGGAACGGTGCTTCAAATGCTGCAATTCTCCCTAAATACTACTTGTTGTTTTAATGGAAAATTAAAGTACCACAAACATATGTACGAGAACCAAGTTGTGCAGTTACAGTGTTACTAACTAGTTTATTTTAAGTTGTGTAGTTGTAGTATTACTAACTGGTTCATTATGATGATGCTGTAAAAAAATCAACATAGTGCTCTTGTGTCACAAAGATTAATGCAAAAGGGCATATCTATAATAGGGTCGTAATATTTACTTATTTAGCAGGAGCATCCTCCCATCAAAACCTGACACCCATGCTTTACAACAGTATCATTGTTCGTTCGTCCAAATCTTCGCTGTAAAACAACACCTCCTTCTTCATCCACAAACCGTATGACAACATTCTTCGATTATGAGCTAGGTTGACGACAAAGCATTTGATAGCCTTCCGTGGACCGAAGGAAACTGACCCAAGTTGGCGAGTTAAGCTTTGAAGCTTCTCCCCATTTGAGCCGACTGACCAACGGGCACATACGCACAACGATGTGCTGATATACATCCTGGGTGAACATTGGTTGTGTTGTGTGTGACTTGCAATCCCACATCGCTTTTGCTTGCTTCTTCAACATCTTTTAAGCTTTATAAATAAAGGTTTTAGTTTGGTTCACGAGACTACATTACTCACAAGCATTTGAGGCATTTGAAAAAATTTTGACTTCTTTGCAATTTTATGCTTGTAATTTAGCTTGGAAATACTTTCCCAAAGCTTTGTTTATTGTTTTTCTTCATAGTGAAAGATTTGCTCCTCTTTTGTCCATGGATGTAGGTCTATTGACCGAACCACGTAAATTTGGTGTCCTTGTTTTATTACTTTCATTTATTTCTTTTTTGTGCTTAATTTCTTTTATGGTCAGTTATACCACCTAATTTTATTTGTTGGCTGGCTAAGCTGCCTTTGTAATTTCGCTCTTTATATTTTCTCCGTTTTGATATTCCTTGATCGGCTTTGCCGCCTTTGTTAATTGGTTGGCTTTGCCAAAGAATTCTCCGCTTTGATATTTTTTGGTCGGCTTTGCTACCTTTGTTATTTGGCTAGCTTTGTCACCTTCTTTATTCTGTTTATTTGTTATTGTCTTGTTTAGTTTGCCAAGAGAATACACTACGAGAAAGGCAGGAATTAGCGAGGGATTGGCGAGGGATAAACACAGATTGACTTTCCGTTGCTAATCACTAACTGATTAGCGACGGATTAGCTTTAACACGAATCCCTTTCAAATTAGCGAGGGATTTAAATATCCAATTCTAATCCATTGCAAATTTGATTGAGATTTGCAATGAATGTTTTATTTTTACTTAATATTCATTGTAAATTTTTAGCTTCGGATTTGCAATGAGACCCAAGCTAATCTCACGCTAATTTGTGAAGGAATAGCGACGGATATGTCCGTCGCAATTCATTGCCTAATTTGTGACGGATTTTGGGTTTTATTAGCGAGGGATATTAAAATCCCTCGCTAATCCATCGTGGAAAATTTCCACCCTCATTCCTTCACTAATTTCCACCCTCATTTTGTGGATTCTCAAATTTTTTCCTCACAATATTTTTGTGTGGTAAAATTTTTTATATGATATCCTAACAAATATGTAATTCTTTATTATTTGTTGAATTATAACCAATTTATTTGCATTCAATATATGTGTAATTACCATCGACAAGTTACAAAGTATAGATTATAATTAAATGATATGCATACATTATACCTCTGTGCAAATTGGTCATGTCTAGTATATATATATAATACATTAATAACTTTATATGCATACATATACATACATACATATATATATATATATATTTATATTTGATGCATTGATCAAATGGTCGATGTATAATTATGCAAATGTGAACACATGCACATTTAATTACTATGAGAGTTTATGTATACAATTGAAGTTCTATATATTACGTTTTATTACATTTGATTAGGGTAATAAATACAATTTTGGGATATGAAAACACGTCAATACTAATTAAAATTTTCATATATTTGTAAGCATAACAGGATCGATGTTAATTAAACCTAAACAAACACCATGATGAATATTTAGAATTGTTCACTAGCGAAATATTTCATGCTCTTAATCTGTAGCTAAGTAGAAAGTAGTTAAGTGTTGATATAAATAAATATGTTTTCCCAGTAGAGTATTGAAAAAAGTGAGAAAAATTTCATATCCCTTGCTAATCCGTCACTAAATAGCGACGGAATACAACAGCGAGGGATTTGAGAGGAATTAGCAAGAGATTCAATATAACTTGAAGAAAAAATTTTGAGCGGAATCTGAAATTCAAAAAATTCGTCACTAATCCCTTTCTAATACAACACATTGCTGAATTTTAGCGATCAAACAACCCCCACCACCACCTTAATCTTCTGTTTATAGAAGACTTAATTTACTTGGTCAAAATGCATTTAATGGCTTTTATCTTGTGGAGTTTTCTTATTGGTCCAAGTAACACCTTAGGTGGCATTTTAGAACTTCATAGAACCTTGTGGACTTCTGCAACTTTAATAAGGTTCTTTATATCTTGCATGATCTTTCCATGCAACCAATCACATGGCAACACATAACTTACAACACCAATGACAAAATGACACATCATTCCTTTTTACCCATTATTCTTTTATTTCTCAAAAACAATAATACTCAATTTACTATTCATTTTAACCAAGGAAAATTTTTATTCCACTAATGCAATCTATGCATTATACTAATCATCATGTTGTTTAGACTATCATCACGGTGTTTCTCAGAATTTAAAATTCTTTCACAGTTTTTCTTAATTTATGATCGAAAATTATAAAAATATCCCAATTAAATATTATTGCACAAAAATGTTCATTGCATAAAATAAAGAAATTCTTGCTTTGGTAGTACATATAAATACTCACACCATCAAAAGTAGTTATAATTCAAAGTTCATAAGGGAATGATATTACAAAGGTTAAATCCAAACATGAAAGAAATAGTTAAGGATGAGGTGATCAAGCTATTGGATGCAGGAATTGTATATCCCATTTCAAACAGTATATGGGTATGCCCTACACAGGTAGTACTAAAGAAGGGAGGCATAACAGTAGCACCTAATGAGAAGAATGAGTTTATTCCCATAAGACTCATCACAGGACAGAGAATGTGGATTGACTATGGGAAACTAAATGAAGCAACAAGAAATGATCACTTTCCACTTCATTTTATTGATTAGGTGTTAGAAAGGCTAGCTAGACGCATGTACTACTTCTTTCTTGATGGATTTTTTTGGCTATTATCTTCAGATTCCTATAACTCCTGAAGATCAAGAGAAAACTACCTTTACCTACCCTTTTGGGACTTTTGCCTACGGGAGTATGCCTTTTGGATTGTGCGAAGGGCCTGGTGCTTTTCAAATATGTGTGATGGCTATTTTTGAAGTATTAGTAAGGGAGATAATGGAAGCGTTTATGGATGAATTTTCTATTTTTAGGGATTCTTTTATATTGTGATTGCAAAATTTGGAAAGAGTGCTCCAAAGATGTGAAGAAACGAATATTGTGCTAAACTTGGGAAAATTGTCACTTTATAGTAAATGAGGGTATTGTTTTGGGACATAAGATTTCACAACAAGGGAATGAGGTTGATGGAGCCAAGATAGAGCTAAGTGAGAAGCTCTCTCCACCAACTTCTATGAGGGCTATGAGGAGTTTTTTAGGCATGCAAGCTTTTATAGGAGATACATTTAGGGTTTCTCTAAAATGTCAAAACCCCTTATCTCTTTACTTGAAAAAGATGCCCCCTTTAATTTTGATGAAAATTGGTTATCTACTTTTCATGTATTGAAGCAAAATTTAATTAATTCTCCCATTTTAGTTGTTCTTGATTGGTCATTCCCTTTTGAGCTAATGTGTGATGCTAATGATTACGTAGTTGGAGTAGTTCTTTGATGATGGCGGGGCAAGTACTTTTAGCTAATCCACTACGGCAACAAAACTCCTATAACATTTCAAGAGAATTATACCACCATAGAAAAAGAGTTGCTAGCAATAGTATTTGGGTACCTTATCATATCTAAAATTGTGGTTTAAACTGATCATTTTGCACTAAAATATCTTCCTGCAAAATGTGACTGTAAGCCTAGATTGATAAGCTATGTGTTGTTATTCCAGGAGTTTAATTTGGAGTTTAGGGGATAAAAAAGGAGTTGAGAATTTAGCTTTAGATCACCTATAGGGGCTAGAAAATCCCACTCTAGAAGCACCGAAAGAAGAAGAGATCGATAATGCCTTCTTGGATAAACAACTCTTATGGATTGGATGTTAAGATTCTGTTTCTCCATAGTTTGCAAATTATTCAAACTTTCTTGCGGCAGGCATCCTTCCAAAAAGACTTATTCCACAACAAAGGAAGAAATTCCTTTCGGATGTGAAGTATTACTTTTGGGAGGACTCTTTCTTATTTTGTTATTGTGCTGATCATGCCATTCGAAGATGTGTATATATTGATGATTCTTGGGACATTCTCTAATATTTTTATGAAGGACCTGCTGAGGGGCACTATCAAACAAATAGGATGGTAAGAAAGGTCCTTGACTCTGGATTCTACTAGCCTTCAATATTTAAAGATGCACACGGGTTTGTGACAACTTGTGATAGATACCAACAGATATGTAATATCTCTAAAGCTCATAAGATACCCCATTCCACTTTCTAAACCTGTGAGATATTTGACTGTTGGGGAATTGATTTAAAGGACCTTTTCTAAGTTCTTTTGATAATAAGTATATTTTGGTAGTTGTTGACAATGTATCCAAGTTGGTAAAGGCACATGCATTGCCTACAAATTGTGCTAGAGAGGTGATTAAGTTTATAAAAAAGCAATCTACTCGTTTTGATATGCCTAGAGTGCTTATAAGTGATGGAGGAACTCATTTTTCTAACAACCAGTTGGAGAGAGTGGTGCATAAATTAGGTGTTGCCCACAAGTTAGCTACTCCCAATCACCCCCAAACTAGTAGCCAAGTAGATGTAGTCAATCGAGAGCTAAAAATAATCTTGGAAAAAGTGGTGAATCATAATGAGAAAGATTAAAGTGTGAAATTAGATGATTTTCTTTTGACTTATGGGACAGTATACAAGACACCTATAGGAACAACTCCATATAAGTTTGTCTAAGGGAAGTCATGCCATTTACCTGTAGAAGTGGAGCATATAGCTTTTTAGGCCATTAAATTGGTCGACTTTGATCTTCAATCTGTAGGAACAAAAAGGCTTCTCCAACTAAATGAGCTCGAAGAATGAAGGAATATTTCTTTTGAAAACTTAAGAATCTACAAAGAACATATGAAGAAGTGGCACGACAAGCACATCATATCAAGTTGAGAATTCAAGGAGGGTGATCAAGTGCTGCTATTCAATTCAAGGCTGAGCACTACAAGAAAAATGATAATTAGTGCCGGATATTTGTGACGGCTTTTGGACCATTGCTAATTTGCGACAGAATAGCAACATGAGTAAACCGTGGCTAATCCATCCCGATTACTGACGGATTAGCAACAAACATTTAGCTGTTGCTAATTAGAGATGGATTTGCGATGATTTTTTTTGAATTATTCATTAGCACTAATTAAATTGAAAGCCATCGCAAATTAGTGACAGCTTTGAGATGGCCTTTTTTAATATTTAATTAATACTAAAAAATTAAAGTGCCATCACAAATCTGTTGCTAATTAGCGCGGCTATCCAAAATTCAAAAATAAATTTAATTTTTAAAATTTTAAAAAAATTAGCTATCACAAATTCATTGATAACTAGCGATGGCCATCCAAAATTCAAAAATAAATTTATTTTTCAAAATTTTAAAAAATTAGCCATCGCAAATCCGTTGCTAATTAGTGACGGCTAAGAAAATTTTAAAAATAAATTTATTTTTTAAATTTGAAGAAATGAGCTCTTGCAAATCCATTACTAATAGCAATGGATTTATGATGGCCTTCCAAAATTTAAAAATAAATTTATTTTTATAATTTTAAAAAATAAGCCTTCGCAAATCCGTTATTAATTAGCAAGGGATTTGCGACGGTCTTCTAAAATTTGAAAATAAATTTATTTTTTAAAATTTGAAAAAGTAAGTCATCGCAAATCTCTCTCTAATTAGCTATAGATTTGTGGCCGTCGCAAATTCGCTGCTAATTAGCCACGGATTTACGATGGCTTTTTTTTTAAATTTAAAAAAATTAATTTATTTTTAAAATTTGAATGGTTGTCCCAAAGCCGTCGCAACCAAAATTTGAAAATAAATTTATTTTTAAAGCTTAAAAAATGGGTCTTTGCAAATCCCTGCTAATTAGCTACGGATTTGCGACGGAAAATTGGATCGTCGCAAATCCCTTGTAAATCCGTCACTAATTTATATAAAAAAAAATACTATATAATTAATATATAGCACAATAAATCACAAGAATATCAATAGCTTAGTGGAGGAGCACGTGTTCCCCCACATTAAGGACTCGGGTTCGAGTCCTGTGTCTGACATAATCTCATAATACTCTTGGCAAGTCAAGTAGGTAGGGCAGGTCGAGTCCAGTTAGCTGGGTCAAAAAGCTAATTAATTAATTTTTTAAATAAAAATTTTTGGCCGTCGCTAAATTAATTAAATTTTTAAAAATAAAATATATGGTTGTCCCAAATCCATATCTAAATTAATTATTTTTTTATAAATACAAAAAATTTTTGCCATCGCAAATCCGTTGCAAAATTAATTGATTTTTTTAAAAACAATTTTTTTCTCCTTCGCAAATCTATCGCTATGTTAATTATAAACTTTATTATAATGTCACTAATAAAATAGCCATCGCAAATCTGTCGCAGTTTGCAACGGAATGAATTTCGACGCCTGTTTTAGCAACAGCCGTAATCTGTTGCTACACTCAATTAGTGATGGATTAGTGACTGATTTGATCGTCGCTAGTTTGGATTTTTCTCGAAGTGGAGGCTATTTCTTGGAAAGCTACGAACTAGGTGGTCCAAACCATTCTTGGTAACCAAGGTGTTCCTCTTCAGAGCAATTGAATTACCCCATCTAGAAAAGGGAGTTTTTGAAGTGAATGTAAGCTGGTTGAAGCTTTATCATGGATAAGACATTGGAGACACGCAAAAAGTGGACTACATCCTACAGATAGAGAAGTCTTGATTTTTTGTTTTTGGGGACTTTATTTATTTTCTCTGCTTCCCTTTTCTTTGGACTCGGTTTTGTATATATACTTTTATTTTTATTCTGTTGTGTTATTATTTATTACATTTGACATTTACTATATTTCATTTCTTTTTAGTAGTTTAGTTTTTCTCTTCTTCTTCTGACAAAAATATACTTCTTCAGGGAGTTACGATCACTTGGGGAGTATTACTAACCATTTATCCCTTTTATTCATTTTAGTTTGATTTAGATGTATTTATTATAATATTTGTGGGAAATGAAGTCATTGTCCAATTTAAGTGTGCGGGAGGGGTTATTTAATATTCTTTTCATCATAGGTTATGGGCCATGCTATGTCACTTTTATTTATGTCTTGCATGTATATTTGATATGTTTATTTCATTCTTACTACAATCAAAAAAATTTAAAAAGAAAATTTAAGTGTTAAATGCCTTTCAAAATCAAACACTTGTTATTACTTGGATCATCATATGGTCATTCATGCTAAAGTATGATGCTTTTGATTATCTAAGTGAGATAAGATGGATAATGGTTTTCCATATGTTTGATATGGTTTGACTTAACTGGGCTATCAAAATGGTTTTGGGCCTAGGGCATTATATGAGATATTTTTAGCTGGGACATTTGATGTCTATTTCATTTAAAATTTGAGTTTTATTTAATTATAAGATTAAAGCTAAAGCTTACTTATGATTAAAATAAAATATTTATGAATTTTTTTTTACCTACTACGAAACATCAAATTATTTTTAGTGGGAGTTTTCATTAAAGCCTCAAAATTAATTACATTGCATATTTTGTATGTAGATAATGGCAACAAACAGTTGGAATAACTCATTGCGATCTGTGCTTGAGAAAGATAAGCTTAGTGGGACTAACTTTCTTGATTGTGCACGAAACTTAAGAATCGTTCTTAAGAAAGAAAAAAGCTCTATGTTCTTGAAAATCCTATTCCCCCTACTCCAGCAAATAATGCCTCAAAAGCTGAAAAAGATGCTTATAGTAAGCACAAAGATGACTCCAACAATGTTACTTGGCTCATGCTAGTAACCATGAACTCTGAACTTAAAAAATAGTTTGAAGAAGTAGAGGCATATGACATGATTGTGCATCTAAAAAAAATGTTCCAAGAGCAAGCACGACAAGAGAGATTTGAAACTCACAAGGCGTTAAATGCATATAAGATGGTTTCTGGCACTTTGGTTAGTGCTCATGTCCTTAAAATAAAGGGCTATCTTGATCATCTTGATAAGATTGGTGCTCCTGTTAATCATGACATGGCCACGGATTTGATCTTGGGCTCATTACCTTTTGAGTATGACCAGTTTGTCATGAACTTTAACATGCATAATATGGAGAAATCCATTACTGAATTGCTTGGGATGCTAAAACAATCTGAACTGAAAATTAAGAAGAATACTCATAGTGTTCTAATGGTTCAAAAAGGGAAAGGGAAAAAGAACAACCAAAAGGGCAAAGTCGTGACTAGTAAGGGCAAGGATAAGGCAAAGTCCAAGTTCAAGCCCAGATCTAAGGCTAAGACACCAAAAGAGGGAGCTTGCCACTATTGTGGAGAACAAGGACATTGGTTAAGAAATTGCAAGCTCTATTTGGAAGCAAAGAAAATGAAGGACAGTGAGACTGCCGCTTCAGGTATTTATGTTATAGAAATTAATTTATCTACTTCTAATTCATGGGTATTAGATACTGGTTGTGGATCTCACATTTGTGTAAATGTGCAGGATCTAAAAGGGAGTAGAGACTTGGCAAAAGGCAAGGTGGACCTACGAGTTGCGAATAGAGCAAAAGTTACTACAGTAGCTGTAGGAACTTTTGAATTAATTTTGCCCAATGGGCTTATTTTAGAATTGAATAATTGTTTTTACGTTCCTACTATGAGTAGGAATATTATTTCAGTTTCTTGTTTGGATTTAGATGGTTTTGAATTTGTTATTAGGAATAACATTTGCTCCAATAGTAAAAACGGTATTTTTTTATGTAAATGCCTCATTATCAAATGGGCTCTATATTCTCAATCTTCATGGATCTTCAAACAAGTCTATCTATAATATTAATACTAAGAGATTGAAATCCAATAATTTAAATCAAACTTACTTCTGGCATTGTTGTTTGGGCCATATAAATGAGAAACGCATAACAAGGCTTCATAATGATGGGCTTCTAAATTCGTTTGATTTTGAATCTTACGAAACATGTGATTCTTGTTTATTAGGCAAAATGACTAAAGCACCTTTTAAGAGACAGAATGAAAGGGCAACTGATTTTTTAGGCCTAATACATACTGATGTATATGGACCAATGAATTCACATGCTAGAGGAGGATTTCAGTACTTCATTACATTTACGGATGATTTCAGTAGATATGGCTACCTGTATCTAATGAAACACAAATCTAAATCATTCCAGAAAGTTAAAGAATTTCAAAATGAAGTACAAAATCAGCTTAGCAAAAGTATCAAAACACTTCGATTAGATCGAGGTGGTGAATACTTATGTTACGAGTTTAACGAGCATCTTAAAAATTGTGGAATTATCTCCCAATTAACTCCACCTGAAACACCTCAATGGAATGGTGTTTCTGAAAGGAGAAATCGGATTTTATTAGATATGGTTTGATCAATGATGAGTCAAACCGGTCTTCCAATCTCCTTTTGGAGTTATGCCCTAGAGACTGCTGCATTCATACTATATCGAGTTCCATCTAAATCAATTCAGAAAACGCCATATGAGATATGGACTGGAAGACAACCTAGTTTGTCATTTTTCAAGATTTGGGATTGTGAAGTTTATGTAAAGCATTTATTATCTGATAAACTTGCACCTAAATTGGATAAATGCATATTTGTGGGGTATCCTAAAGAAACTAAAGGATATCAATTTTATCTCCCAAAGAAAATAGAGTAATTGTTGCTCGAAATGGATTCTTTCTTGAAAAGGAATTTATTTCCAAAAGAATCGGTAGGAGTAAAATACATCTTGATGAGATTCAAGAGCCACAATTAGTATCTGAACCAAATAATGAACCTCGATTAGATGGCTCACAAGTCCAAGATAAGCTTACTTCTATAGAACAAGGACCTCGAAGATTTAATAGGGTTCGTCAACAACCTGAGAGATTGGGCTCCTCATCACTAACGATCACAATGTGGTGCTTATGGTTAATATTGAGCCCACTTCCTATCTAGAAGCCATTAAGAGTTCTGACTGGAAAATGGTTAGAGGCTATGAAGTCTGAGATCCAATCCATGTATGATAACTAAGTTTGGACTTTGGTTAATCTACCTAAAGGTTCAAAAACCATTGGGTGTAAATGGGTTTTCAAAAAGAAAACAAACATGGAGGGAAATGTGCATAGACAAACTCATGGTATAAACTATGATGAAACCTTTTCACCAGTTGTAATGCTTAAATTCATTAGGATTCTTCTTGCCATAGCAGCATATTATGATTGTGAGATTTGGTAAATGGATGTCAAAACTGCGTTTCTCAATGGAAACTTACTCAAGGATGTGTACATGACACAACCTGAGGGTTTTGATGATACTTTGAATTCTAATAAAGTGTGCAAGCTTCAAAGATCCATTTATGGATTGAAGCTAATATCTCGAAGCTGGAATCTTCATTTTGATGAAGTAATTAAAGAATTTAACTTTATCAAAAATGAAGATGAGCCTTGTGTCTATAAGAAAACAAGTGGGAATGTAATAGTCTTTTTGGTACTTTATGTTGATGACATCTTACTCATTAGAAACGACATCCCAACTTTACAAAGTGTAAAGACATGGTTGGGAAATTATTTCTCAATGAAAGACTTAGGTGAAGCTGCCTATATTCTAGGTATAAGGATCTATAGAGATAGATCTAAAAAGCTAATTGGACTAAGTCAAAGTGCATACGTTGACAAGGTACTGAAAAGGTTCAGTATGCAAGACTCTAAGAGAGGATTCTTGCTAGTGTCACATGGCATTAAGCTCAGCAAAACTCAAAGGCCTTCTATGAAGGATGAAGAAGAGCGCATGAACAAGATACCATACGCTTCCGCTATAGGGTCTATCATGTATACCATGTTATGTACTCGACCTAATGTATCATATGCATTGAGCATGATGAGTAGGTTCTAGTCAAATCCTGGAGAGGCACACTGGACTGCTGTCAAGAACATACTAAAGTACTTAAGAAGAACTAAAGATATGTTCTTAGTTTATAGAGGACAAGAAGGCGAGCTAGTTGTAAATGGTTACACTGATGTTAGTTTTCAATCTGACATAGATGATTACAGATCGCAATCAGGTTTTATATTTTGTTTGAATGGAGGTGCTGTAAGCTGGAAAAGTTCAAAGCAAGACACCGTGGCCGAGTATGTAGCTGAGTATGTAGCTGCCTCAACTGCAGCTAAAGAAGCAGTTTGTGTTAAAAAGTTCATTACAGAACTAGATGTAGTTCCTAGTCTTGTGAACCCAGTAGATCTCTATTGTGACAACAATGGAGCCATTGCACAAGCTAAGGAACCAAGATCACATTAGCAATCCAAACATATACTTAGACGTTTTCATCTCATTCGAGAAATTGTTGATAGAAGAGATGTCAAAGTATGCAAGGTATCAACTGATGACAATGTTGCAGATCTACTGACAGAGCCTCTCCCATCGTCTAAACATGATAGTTATACTAGATCAATGTGGCTACTGCTTATGCCAAATTGGTCTTAGTACAAGTGGGAGACTATTAGGGATATGCCCTAGAGTCAATTTGTACTTATACTATTATCATTATATTTTATGTAATAATATGAGATTTTCCTTTCCATGAATAGTTCATTTTTGTTTTGTGGACATCAAGTACATGATTTGATAGTAAAACCCAACAATAAAAATAATGTCTATTTTAAAACAGTCCCTGATTGAGTATGTTTGTGACTAGATGGCTATGTTTTACTGGTCATGGATATTTGTGATATCAAGTCAAAACATTAATAAATGTTAGAAAACATTGTATTGAACATGACCCACTGTGAGAGTATTTCATGGAATATGTCATAAGTGTTAGTGTTGTGCCCTAGAGGCAATCACTTGTACATTATATATAACACATTTTATTTTAATAAAAGGCATTATTTATCTTACAGTTTCTTTTTGTTTACTTTAAGTAATATAACTATTCAATAAAGTCCCTAGTACAACACTGTGTTAAGGAGATCATGATATGAGATTCCTACTACACTGGATGGTGTTAGTACTTAAATAGTCCCTAGTCATAGTATTAATGAAACAGGACATCATTAATGCGTTAAGACTAGCATGTGTTAGACTTCCTGATTTGATTAGGCGGTGGTTCTCATAACCGTGAGTATTGAGATACTCAAAGTTAACACATGGAAGCTTGTTAATGGAACAAGTTCATTGGATGACCTAGCTTTGAGATAATCATATGGATAACTATTTAGTGCCAGTGATATAATCTCAATATAGCAAACATGCAAGTATCCTTAGATTTGGGATCTCCAAGGTACTTTGTTTGCTGAGCTTTGTACTTTGATTCCAATCTCCGAAGCTCGATTGAGGACCGTCTATGGGATGGATATTGGGTACATTGTGAGGTAAACAAAAGTAATTGAGAGGGTCAATAAAGGATTCACCACTCCTAATAGTAGGGGCGAATATCTCACGGCCACTTGTAGGAATTACTACTCGGAAAGTCCTTGGCCAAGGTGATTGTGTATTGGAAATAGTTGCAATTGATATACATCCAGAATAGTGGGTTCCTGGTACAAGTACTATTGTATTCGGGCTAGAATTATTTCTGGATGGTTGGTACTAATTTTGTACTCCAAACCGAATGAGACATTGTATGGTGAAAGGAGTTAATTGCACTGAAGTTTGTTATTGAAGGGTTCATGTCAAGCCACTTGACTTCCTGGACTCTTAGGTGGTCATGATGTGTTGCTAGATACCACTCATGATCTGAGAATATGGGTTTATTAATTGATGAATTATTAAACCAATCCTGATTAGAATTAATAGAATTAATTCTAATTAATTATGGATTATTAATCTCAAAGACGTTTGGATTAATTCATGTTCTATACCAATTGACTGGGAAACTTAATAGATCACACACAATAGAGGATTATATACTCAAGATGTTATTTGATAACATTGTGGGGTTGATTGAGAGAAAGAAAAGTTATTGTGGATAAATTATAATTAGTTATAATTTGTGGTACAAGTTGTAATTGTGAGAACTTGATGTTTCCAATTATAATTAGGGAATTCTAATAGGATTAAAATTCTCAGTTTTGGGAAGGGAATTTCGTGTGATAAATAGTAGCTGATAACACACGAAAAACCCTAGCCAATAGCTGAACAACACACAAGAAACAACAGCCACGAACTTTGTCTCTTCTTCTCTCTCGATTTGATCATGAAGAAGAATCCTAGCCGCCACTTAGAATTTTTGCTAGCACAGAAAACTACGTGCTTGAGTATTCCTCTGTGTGGATTACTATTAGAGATAATCACACACTGTGATTATAGTGGATAGACGTTCAACTCACGTGGAGGTTGATCACGAGGATTGCTGGATCACGCCTCAACTTGAAGAAGAAAATTTTATTCTTCGCACGATCACCCAAAGGTAAAAGCTGTTACCTTTACTCTCTTTATGTCTTGTTTTCCACTCATAGACGTGTCCTAGGAGGGTATCTCATTTTATTTTCCGCTGCGCCGTATAGGATACGAGCCTGAGATACCCAACAATAAGTACTTTCTATCCATAATGATATTAAAAGTCCTTCGACCTAAATTCATCATAGCTTTCTACTTGATAAATTCTATATTTTGACGTTGTCTAAAGTTATCTTTAACCAGATAATAAATTAGACTACTATTAGATATAGAATAAATCAAGGAAATGAATATGATTGATAGTGAAGGAATTTGTCCCTCTAAATTATGGGAGAGATATCCACGGGCCTATTGATAAGTTAAACTGTTAAAATGCATGGCCGTACTCAAATATATCAATCTAAGATATTGATATCATTTGTTTGAATAGTCTACTATGAAATCAAGAAATAATTAATTAAGATTAATAAGGATGACATGCTCCGTACCTTATGCTTAATCTAGATATCGTGTGACAAAAGGCCTAAACATAAAATTGTGGTTTGGTTCAAAGAGATCACTGATCTTCATTTAACCTAGATAGTTATAATGTTTTGCTAGAAACTGCTTACAACTTGTGGGCCATTTAAATATGATTTAGGCATACTGCCAGTGTTAAATGAACATATAGGGTCACATAATAAGCAAACTTGTTAGGTTATTTTTCTGGTAGCTAGATTCAATGAATCTAGAAATATGTTTAAGTTAATCGAACCTAGAAAATTTACCAAATACAATGAATATGGAAATATGTCCATATTCGATGTATCTGGATGATGTCTAAGAATTTGACTCGGTAAATTAATTAGTTAAATTACTAAGATAATGGCAGAATCTTTTCATATCAGTTTTTAATTTAATTTGAATTTAAATTAAAACATGACAAGATAGTATCAGATCTGGATTCTAAGAGATTCGAGAGTTTTTAAGAAAACCCTAGCCGTCTTCTCAATAGTCCTTCTGTTGAAAAATTTCGTACCTCTATTCACCAGAAAAAAACCTCTCAAACCCTAGGTGCCAGCAGTCTCAGGGTAACAAGTCAGTTCATTGTGTGTACCTATAGAGGACGTTCGCACACTGTAGCATCTGGTGATCATTCGGATTGCACGTACGATAGCACAATCAGAATCGAAGGATCTCGATTATGCCGAAGAGAGGTAATTCTGTAAACCTTAGGTCTTCTTAATCATTTACTTGGATTCTCAGAAGGGATTCGTGGATGTTTTCCGCGCTTAGGAGTCCACGAATCCTAACAGATGAATCTTCGCAACATATGAGCTCTAACAGAACACAACTAGCAAAGTTGGTTGATGAGTTTGCAATAGGGAATTGGAAATTGCAGAGAAACATAGTACTTCTCAATTCATGGAGCCTACTAATGCCCTTGATTATGTGTTGAGTTTACCATACCTCAATGAGTTGGATTTTTCAATGTTACATCATATGGAGTCTTTAGAGGATGGTGGTAATTTCTATCCTTCACTCCATTCAAAGGGAGGTAACTTAGTTTTTGTAGACCAAAATTTGAAAAGCAAGAATTTCATGATTCCATCTTTAAAATCTACATTACTAGGTCTAAGGGGGAATTTTAAATATGACAAATCTTTTCAAAGGATAAGTAGTTGTTCTAATGTTTATACACTTTTAGACATAATTTACATCCTTATGTTGGGAACTTGATTTGTATATCTAAAAATGTGCTACGGAAGGGGGGTCATGCGTTTACATTCATTGCAACTAATATTTTCCATGAACCCTCTTTTATTTCTACTTTCATCATGCCTACCTTTTTCAATAAGTATTAATTTCTTTTACAAATGTTTAATGAGAAATCAATATGAGTGGAAAGAGTTTGTATCTTTGTTTTGTATTTGGAGTTGTTTGGTGCTATTTCCCCCAAATAAGAAAAATATTTTCCATCTTATAGGTGGGGGAGTGAGTCGTGTCTTTATTTGCTTTGTTATAATTTTTATTAGTTTTTGGCTTTAGTTTATTTTCTTTTATTTATGGTGTTTTTTATTTTGGTTTTTATTTTCTTTGTTCTATTATGCGTGTTTTATTTTGCAGGTTTGAAAAAAGATTTCTTGAACAAGCTCTTCTATTCAGCTCTAAGTTTTAATATTTATTGGAGAATTATTGCACTTGGGGAGTATTTCTTAACTTTCTACATCTTTTATAATTTTTTTATCCCTTTGGAGATGCTTTCTTGTGTTAATTTTTTGCCAATGAGGACATTGTTCAATTTAAGTGTAGGGGAGTAGTTTGGTGATATTTTTTGTCCAAGTTTTTATCAATTATCTTGGTGTTTTCATGGTATCATGTTATTTTACAAAAATTTTGAAAATTTGAAAATTTTTTAAAGTTTCAAGATTTTGGAGCAAAATTGAGCTTATTTGTCTATGATAAAGTTATTTTTTTTTCCCTTTTAACTTTGGATATAGATTTGTTATTCATTATGGTTGGATTTTTATTAAAAAGATAACTTTTGTATTAAGTTAGATTTTGCTAAGTCTTGAGAATTTTAGTTAACATTAGTTATATTTGGTATTTGAGTTTTGTTTTTATTCATTAAGTTTGAAGATAGATGATATGATGAAATATGGAAAGAGTTGTTGATTAATTCTTGTATTATAGATTTAAAGTTGCTTGACTTTGAGTTGTGAATAAGGAATGTGAGGAAATAAAAAAAATTAACTCAAAAGAAAAAAATGTCAGTTGAAGAAAAAAAAAATGGAGATGAAAAAAATATTTTCTTTCATTGTTTGGAAAAACAAAAACCTTGTACTGAAAACGGGGTTAATATGGAGAGAAGTAGCAAGCATTATTCAGTGCACTCTCTTGAGGCTATCCCGAAGGTAAAAAAGGTAAGAAAGAAAAAAAGAAAATTACTGAAAAAGATAATGACTATAAGGTGGCCAATACGGTGCGTGAAGAGAAATCCATTCACTTGAGACTATCAATTTCCTAAGTCATTGAGAAAAAAGAATGGAGTCTTTTTCTTATTTTATTAACTTAAGTTGTGTAAATTTGAGTTCATAATGTTGAAATTGGTTAAATGGCTTGACTTGTAGGATTTGTGTTGTCTATGATTTGCTTAAGGGATGGAAAACTTTTCTGGTACTGGATATGAACTTGTTTAACTTAACTTTGGTGGCTTTGAGATTATTTGATTTAATACATGAGTTTGAAAGGTTTTGAAAGGGTTAAGTAAATGACAAGTTTATGTTTGAAGTTGGAAGAAGATTATTGCTTTATTATAGATGAATTTTCTAAGGAATCATTTGATGAATTTTATTTGACGTGTTCATAAGCTATTGCTTAAGTGTTTTAATTCTTATTTGCTTGAGGGTAAGCAAAGATTCAAGTGTGGGGGAATATGATAAGGGCTAAATGTACCTATATTTTGAGGGTCATTTGTGTTGGTTTTATGTTCAAATAACTATTGATTCCTACGGAATTTCTATCTTTTTTTGTGAAGTGATTAAATAGGAAAAATATTGAAAGGATGGTGAAAATGCCCAAAATTGAGACAAGTAGTATTGAACTGGCCCCAGCCTATATAGCTGAGCGGGCCGGGGGTTACTTCTAGAAGAACAAAGGAATTTTGAAATCAAAATAGGAAGGACCCGACACCGACTGGTATACTAAACCGGCGCCGGCTGTTACTGTTCATAAGGCAGGAAAGTTTTCTTTTCAAGTAGAATTTGGTAATTTCAATTAGATTCTTTTAGTCACTCTTTCAACCACGAAAAATGACTCTTGTAGGCACTTTTTTGACAATTAGAACTCCTATAAATACAAGAGAATAACATTGTACAAAGTAGTTTTCAATTCTTCAATGTAATATCTTTGTAAAACTCCTAGAGAAACACCAAGATCTAGGAGGATCAAGGAGAATTCTTAGAGAAGAAGAGAAGGTTGCTCAAGAAGGTTTCAAGAAAGAAGAAGAAGGCTTACTTATCTATGAGTTGTTTCTTTTTCTCTTCTTTGAAATAAATTAACAATTTGATATTAATGTTTTAATTGTCATTATAGAATATTCTTTTGAATTCATGATTTTGTATTGATTTTAGTTCTTTGATAAATTGAATATTGTTCTTGGTATTTGAGTACTTCTTTTAATTAAGAAATTAAGTGATTATTCTTCTAGTTAACTTGCATGCAAAAGATGTTGATAGTGGTCTCAATTTAACTAATTTCATATTTGTTATCTCTTAACTTGTTTGAAAAATGGTTACTTGTAAAGAACTTGGGTAATCAAAGATTAGTTAATGATTGCTAGAATATAGAGTCATTGGCTAATTTCATGCTTTAAATCACCTAAAATATAGGAATTTGTGGGAGGAATGATTTTAATGCATCTTTTGGGTAAATTGGTTGAGATTGAATATATTCACTAATTTAACTAGAAGATAGTGATTCCATAGATTGCAAACAAAATGGGTCTACTTTAATATTTTGTGATGCCAAGATAATAATTAACTGAGATAATAGCTAGTCAATCATTATTGTGTATTCAAGAATTTCTATCTATTTACATATCTTTTCTCCTTGTTCTTACTCTTTGATTATACTTGTGACTTTTCTTGTATAACTTGACCTTTTCTCTGGTATATTATATTCGTATTTTATTTATCTCATCTTATTTTATTGGCTAAACAATAAAGATTTCGGTAATGTAAGGTGGGAGCCTAAGTTCTCGTGGATTTGATACTTGCTATTCCTTATACTATATCACTACCAAAAAAAAAAAAAAAAAACTATTTGCAACGGCCAAATCCGTAGCAAATCCGTCGCAAATCAAGTGTTGCAACGGATTTGCGACGGATTAGGCCGTCACAAATAAGAGCGTCGCTATTTGCGACGGAAAACTAATTCCGTCGCAAATAGCGACACATTTGCGATGGCCAAATCTCTAGTCAACCAAATTACATTTTGCTATGCATTTGCGACGGATTATAAAAGTCGTCACAAATCCGTATCAATTTGCTATGGATTTTTTTTTTTAATTCTTGAAATTTATATTTTTCCGTAGCAAATCCGTTGCAAATTGCTACGGATTTTTTAATTTTTTTTGAAATTACAATTATTCCGTAAAAATCCATAGCAATTTGCTACGGATTTGCTACAAAAAAATTACAATTTCAAAAAAATTAAAAAATCCGTCCGTAGCAAATCCGTAGCAATTTGCTACGGAAAAATTACAATTTCAAAAAAAATTAAAAAATCCATAGCAAATTGCTACAGATTTGCTACGGAAAAATATGATTTTCAAGAATTAAAAAAATCCGTAGCAATTTGCTATGGATTTGCTACGGAAAAATTACAATTTCAAAAAAATTAAAAAGCCCATAGCAAATCCGTAGAAAATTGCTACGGATTTGCTACGGAATAATATGAATTTCAAGAATTAAAAAAATCCATAGCAAATTGCTACGGATTTGCTACGGAAAAATTACAATTTCAAAAAGATTTAAAAATCTGTCGCAATTTGCTACGGAAAAATTACAATTTCAAAAAAATTAAAAAGCCTGTAGCAAATCCGTAGCAAATTGCAATGGATTTGCTATGCTATGGATTTTTTTAATTCTTGAAATTCATATTTTTCCATAGCAAATCCATCTGTAGCAAAATTGCTACGGATTTGCTACAGAAAAATATGAATTTCAAAGAATTAAAAAAATCCGTCGCAAATCCATAGCAAATTGCTACGGATTAATTGCAATTTCAAAAAAATTAATAAATCCGTAGCAATTTGCTACGGAAAAATATGAATTTCAAGAATAAAAAAATTCGTCGCAAATCCGTAGCAACTTGTGACAAATATTTATCAAAATTAATTTTAGAAAACCTGTGACAAATATTTAAACAATTTTTCTCATAAATATCAAATCTGTAATGTGAAACTAATAAAACAAATAAAATTCCGAAACCAATAATAAACTGCATGCCAAATCATAAAGTAAAACTACAATAATCCAAATATGTGTATACACATAAGTATCACAATAGATAAATAATGTTCAAAATACAATCATGTAGCTAAAGGATTTGGAGCACTAGCTGAAGGAGGAGCGGGAAGACCATCAAACTCAGTACTAGGACCGGGGTGATGATCAGGTGGGGAAACAAATAAATCAATGTCCTCGTCCTCGTCCTCATCCTCATCCATGTCCTCATCCTCAAGTACCAAAGACAGCTATGGCATAACAACCCCCATCTTCTTGGACATAACTGCCATCCAAGAAGTTATTCTCGCAACTTTATGTTCAAAATTCTTCTTAATCCTATTCTCACGGTGCTTGTACTTGTCCTCGCGACTCCTCTCTCGATGCCTCCATCGATCCTCAACCTCCTGAATCCTCTGCTGAACCCTAGTCTCAACTATCTGGTCAACATCAACAGGAGTGGATGAAGATGATCCTAATAAATGAGACGCATGCATCTTCTCCCTAATGCGAGTAGCCTCTGATCCCAACCCGTAGACACGACCCCTGTTGAATCCGCCAGCTGCCTCAATGATAATGGCCTTGTCATTTGGCATAGCAACAGAGTCGACGGACCCGCTAGACTCCATTTGAGAGTAACGCTCCTTGGTGACATTTGCCGTCTCCTGAAATAACGTGAGTTTATAAAAATTAAAAGAATACCTATTACAATAAGTAATGTAAGAATAAATTTTTTTTACCAATATCTTCTGCAGACGCTCGCCCACAAACTAACCCTGTCTTTCTCCGTTTTGGAACATATGTAGTTTTTTGAACATGTCCAGATAGCTAAATGTGTCCCCATCATGTATCCTCTGTAGTTTAATTAATAGAAAAGAATATTATTTCGAATGCGAGTGCATGATTCTGACAATTTTGAAATATACAAAAGTTAATAAAATTGAATTTACCATGCGTTCCTCGTGCTCAATGAAAGAGATGGAACCTCCAGTGTGAGTGACACCGGTACGAGACTGATTTTGCCTTGCAGACTGCACGATTCATTGATATTTGGGATCCGACCAATGTTTGTTCATCTCCAACCAATGAGTTGGATCAATCCAATTTAGACATGAATTAGCAGGCGTGCTCTTTCAGGTCTTCGACAAAGTATCGGAAAACCTTTTTGCACACTTTCTTTCCCAATTTTTCCGTATCTGGGGACCATGCTCGGGAGCCCAACAAAATAACTTCTGCAAATATAGTAAACCATCGCCGTTAAAGTTTAAATTAACAGTTTAAAATAAATTTATTTGCAAATACAACGAATGACACCTGAGCATATAAGCTTCAATAACATATACATGAGATTAAAATTGTAAGAAAGTAAAAGAAACATACTCCCCACTCCTCGAACCACATGTCCCGAACGTGTATCGGGACATGTGAGTATGTAGTATACGAACCATTGAATTGTTTCTTGAATATGCCTTGAATCTCTCTCACACATTTATCTGAACCAGCAAACCTATTTTGTATAACCGAAAGGAAAGTAATATGATTATTAAATAAGATATGCTGAATTGGAAATCAATTAATAATTATGAATTACACACCTTCTCCTCGAGGAATAATCATAGGTCGGCCGTCTGTGGCCTATGATCCAATATGGTGTGATGCAGAAGTAGGAGCGTCTGCTGGAGAAGCACCTCTTGATTGTGAAGGTGAACCAGAAATCGATCATGGTACGGAGAGGCGCCGTGCGTGTGATGGTGATGTGGTGTCAGGAGGATGGGTATGTTGGTCTGTTCCAGCACCTCCAAAAGACTGTCCATCGCCAGACATCCTAATTTTGAAATAAATTTAATTAAATTTCAAACATATTTGTAATATATATGTAGAACAAGTTATAAAAGCAAATTTATAAAAAAATTTGACAGAGTCTCCTCTATAAAGCGGTCATTTTCCAGGCATTAATGCCACATTCAAACATATTCCAAGTATCATCAACACATCAAACACACAAAACATTTACAACAAAACCTGTATCCATTGAACACATTCTCCATAACAAAAAAATTAACTGCCAATAGATAAACTGGAATATGTAGAAACTTGGCCATTTATACAACTTGAGAAAGAAAAGGTTTGTTATTTTTATTTTCTTTCAAAATGGCTTCATCCAAGCATTTTGAAGGGCGAGTGCATGATTCTTTCTTTGTCAATGGACCAAAGCCATCAGATAACGAAATGTGTGTTCTTTTATACAGCTTTTATATAGGTTTTATATCCTAACAAAGAAGACATCTATAATAATAAGTCAATGTCAACAACATCAATTAACTTAAGGGTAATCACCCATTACCCAGGAGGAGTGATCACCCATCACTCACGGGGAATGATCACCCATCATTCACGGGGAGTGATCACCCATCACTCACAGGGATCCAGTCCATATATTAGACAAAAAAATATACCTTTGAAAAATCAAAAAATACTTGTTGAGCTGAAAATAGTTAGCATTGACTCATGCTTAACTGTATTTTTTTTTTTAAGTATACCTGTGTAAAGGCAAAGAACACCTGTGGAAAAGAAAATAGTTAGAGTCTCTCCTAACACTTAACTGTATTTTTTTTTTTTAAAAAGGAAGCATACTTGTGGAAATGCAAAGAACACCTGTGGAAAAGAAAATAATTAGCATTGACTCGTACTTAACTATATTTAAGCTAATAAAAAGGACAAAAAATGGTATAATAATTGATCATCCAATAAATTAGTAAAACTTGAAATTTTAACATAAATTGTTGATCAACCATATAAGCAACCATCATGAATTATTTAAACTTTACATCACAAACGTATTAGAAATGTACTTTAATCACTCGAGTCATCATCTGATGTATATTCTTCTTCTTCCATCTCTGTTGTGCTATCTGTATTCCAGTTACCTTCATATTCGTCTTCATCCTCATCTTCGAGTTTATTTGTATCCCTAAGTAATCCTTCTTCTTGAACATTTAACAAATCACTTGTGCCCGTTTCATGAGCTAAGGGACCAAGATCAACAACTAAGGAAATACTCATTGCATTGTGAATATCCACCTCTTCTTGGTAAGCTTTATCAATCACAGGTGCATCAATCACATGTCGAGATTTTACTTTACACACAGCTGACCAGTCGGATCTTGGTCTTTTGCATCCTGGATATGAGGCATAATACACCTGAGATGCCTGTTGAGCTAATACAAACGGATCATATTTTGGATAGCTCCTCTTGCAATTAATAACAACAATCTTATACTCCTTATGTATTCTAACACTGCGATTTGCTGTTTGATCAAACCATTCACATTTAAAAAGGACAACTTTTTGTGATGGATTACCAGGAAACTCTACTTCAACAATCTCTTTAAGAACCCCATAATAATCACTCACTACTGAGTCCTTTTCACCCTCATTAACACAAACTCCAGAATTCACTGTTTTCTTTCCTTCGGCGTGTTCGTGGGTGTGAAATCTGTAGCCATTAATAATGTACCCAGTATATGTTTTTACTTTTCTCGAAGGTCCCCAAGCAAGATTCTTCAAACATATATTTGACACATGGTTTTGTGGATCGTTCACCTATAAAGCATATGAAATGTTCAGGTGGGCATACATTAACTAACAACATATGTTCACGTGTAAAGAAATTTAACTGATTAAAGAAGATCATACATAATCTATAAACCATCCTACAAACTCATTCTCTATCCTTCTTTCTACATCCAATTCCGAAATGTTTGGGATTGAAGATTGTAAACGAGATGTGAACTTACTGTAGAGAAGAAAATGTCACAATTAGCAATGGATCTTATTTCTAATATCAACCAGAGGGGCAAGCATCTCACCTAATATATGGTTAGACCTCTTCACAGTTAAGTAATATATAATTTCTTGCCACTTTGTATTCTTCATGAGAGAGGAATCGAGTTTGAATCTTTCCTAAGATCTTCCCATAAATATTGCATATTGACAACGAAGCTTCATCTACTTCACGCCCGACCACACCTTCATCGTTGCGAGCCATGGATACATATTTTGTCCGCACATGTGCCTTAAAATAATAGGAGAAGAATGTAGATGTTTCCTCAACAAGATAGGCATTGCAAATTGACCCTTCTATTCATGCCTTGTTTTTTACCTTTAACTTTAAATGAAACAAGAGCCTGGCATAATTCAAAGTATGATAATAAGTATTATGTAATGACTACAGCTAGCTGTAGCAAAATTTTGATAATGACAACTACCTCTCAAAAGGATACATCCATCTATATTGTACAGGGCCACAAACCCTTACTTCGTAAGGCAAATGAACCAAGAGATGTTCCATAACATCGAAAAAACCTGGAGGAAAAATATTCTCTAGCTTACATAGAAGAACCGGTATCTCTTGCTCCAACTTCATCATATGAGATACAAATAATTTAGGAGCACAAATGTCTCGAAAAAACAGACTTAATTCTGTCAAAGTTCCCCAAACATTAATTGGAAGGAATTCTTTAAGGGCAATCGGAAGTAATCTTTCCATGAAGATATGACAATCATGGCTTTTCATGCCGGACAGCTTTAGTTCATTAAAATCAACACATCTACAAAGATTTGATGCGTATCCATCTGGAAGAGTTAATCCTTTCAACCACTCAAGCAACATTTTCTTTTGTTCTACCATCAACGTGTAACATGCCTTAGGTATTGCTATCCACCCTTCTCTGACGTTACACACATGTAGTTCTGGCCTATTGCAATATACTTCAACGTCAAGACGGGCCTTCAGATTGTCTTTAGTCTTGCCCTTCACATCCATAACTATATTGAAGACATTATCGAACACATTCTTTTCATTATGCATTACGTCAACATTATGACGAACCAAATGCGTTTGCCAATAAGGCAAATCCCAAAAAATACTCCGTTTAGCCCAATTATGACTCATATATCTACCTTCCGATCTCCCAAGTTCTCTTCCTGACTCTGTTATTTTCGAATACTGACAAACACTGCTCCACAAGTCATCCCCAGTGGGACGTAGAATAGGTTGGAACATATCAGAGCCCTTATCTCTCTTAAATGATGTTGTATCCCGTCGAAATGGGTGATCTATGGGTAAGAAGCGACGGTGGCAGTCAAACCATGAGTGTTTACCACCATGTTGTAGATGAAAAGACTTTGACCTCTCCATACAATATGGACACGCTAATCTTCCAGCTGTGCTCCATCCACTCATCATTCCATAGGCAGGAAAGTCGTTAATAGTCCACATTAGTGTAGCACGCATCTAGAAGTTTTGTTTCTTTGCTATGTCATATGTAGCAACACCTTCAGTCCACAAATGATTCAATTCTTCTATTAATGGTTGAAGATAAACATCAATTTTATGTTTCAGATTCTTTGGTCCCGGTACAATGATTGTTAAAAACATCACAGGATCTTTTATGCATAACCATGGTGGAAGGTTATAAGGAGTGACAATAACTGGCCAACATGAATGCTGCTTTCCTAACATGCCAAATGGCGAGAAACCATCAGTACAAAGTCCTAATCTTACATTCCGAGCTTCCTTTGCAAAATCTAGATGAATCCGGTCAAAGTGCTGCCAAGCCTCACCATCTCTCGGATGGCTCATGTTTCCATCTTCAACCTTAGCCTTTGCATGCCAACTCATGTGTTCAGCTGTAGTTTTAGATGTATACAACCTCTGCAGCCTTGGTGTAATCGGAAAGTAGTACATTTTTTTCATAGGGATCTCGAGCCTAACCCTTCTTCTTTTTCAGCATTTTCTAGGCACGTACCGAGCATGTCTGCAAAATTTGGATTCTTTCAAATTGATATCATCCTTCCAATAAAGCATGCATCTATTACTACATACATCTATCTTTTGAACAGGCAACCCCAACCCAGATACTAACTTCTTCATTTGATAAAAGTCATCAGGTATCTTGTTGCTACTTGGGACCACCTCTTTCATAAGCTGCACAACTTGGTTAAAAGCTTTATCAGATACGTTATTTTCAGACTTAACATTTAATAGCCTTGAAACTAACGAAAGCACCGAGTGGTTCGTACACCCTTCCCATATGGGAGTGTCTACTGCCCCCAGCATATCATAAAACTTCTGCGCTTCCGCGTTAGGAGGTTCTTCAACTTGCTCATCCGATGGTCTTTCCAAATTAAAATTAGGGCCCGCCGCATCAATGATCATTTCCAGATACGGATTTCTAGAACCTAAATCAGCTTGAGCTGTACTAGATGTTAAGGTAGACATGCTTTGATTTACATAGTAAGGTTCACAATGACAAATTCACCGATGGTAATTGCTAACAAACCCATATCTATACAAATGGATCTCAACTTGGTCCGGAGAGTCAAATTTCATGTTCTTGCATTTTGTGCAAGGACATCTGATTTTACCAGACGTAGAATTTGATAAAGCGAACGCAATAAATCCCTGCACCCCCTGCTCAAATTCAGTAGTAAACCCTTTTACCGGGCAACTGCCTTCTATACATCCAACTGCGATCTTCCATCTATATATTCAACATATATTATGCGACAAAGAGGTTTAACTGTGAGTTTATGCATGTACGCAATAAAAGGTTTAGGGAAGCTTAAGGGTAATCATCTTCATGTTACTATAAACAACAATTATAAATACATGAATAGCTAACTACATGTTTCATGAAATACTTTTTTAGTAATTTGTATATACTTCTTTATCGTGCATCATACGTGGGCTTGTGATCGTGAACCATCGTCGCAAAACACTAATCGGTTTCCCAATCATGTTTATATAGACACCCAATATACTTAGCACAGAATTAAAATTATTAACTTCTCTTACAATACCTCAATAAGCAACTAGATTTAAACCATGAAGCATCAACCAACTCAGCCACCAACTAACAATCAAAATTAATGTTAAACCAACAACCATAAACATAACCACCAGTGCAAAATTCATTAGGAATTTCGGCAGAGTTTTCCCTATATACTGGACGTTTCTAGGCACCAAGCCACCACAAAATCAACAACATTGAAAAAAAAATATTAACTGTCAAAACAATTATTCAATATGACTAATGTAAGGGTAATCACCCATTACCCATGGGGAATGATCACCCATCACTCACGAGGAATGATAACCCATCACTCATGGGGGATCCATTCATATAAGTTAAAAAAAAAAAGAAAAAGAAAAAAAGATGCAATTGGTATTTGTTGGTAGCCAACTTATCATTAAAAAATAGTAAGTACTAATTATTAACGTGCAGTACGCTACTAAACGTTAAATAGTAATTGTTATCAAACAATTTTATATTAAAAAATAATGTTATAAAAAATATTAGTAGTAATGCTAATATAATATTGAAAATAATTCCCCCCCCCCCCTAATATAATATTAGTAGTAATGCTAATATACTATTGAAAATAATTTTTTGCCCCCCTAATATTTAATAAATAACAATTCCAATAAACAATCAATAATAATATTAGATAAACATATGAATAAAAGTATTAATATTATGGAATAGCAGTTTTAATAGTCAACAAGTAATAAGAACTAATAATTGTCATACTAGTAAATACTATTAATAGTGAGCATAGTAGTTAACATTTAAGCAATTCACTGCTTGTAATACACATCACATACCACATAGCAAATTTAATGCTAAGCACATAAACATCTCACATATCACGTTGAACTACTTATTATACCAAATATATCTCCACATTACAATTTTTATCCCATCCTTGTACGAAACACAAACCAATGTAATATATTCTTCCATTCTCCATCACAAAATATCACCTGCTACTACCGTTCTCAAAATAAAAAATGATGTAAGAGTTTAAAAAAAGAATGATATTTACTTATTTTGGAGACTGATGTTGAGTGATGACTAAGGCCTCTGATATGCTTTGATGATTCAACCTTAGTCTCCCCTAGTTGAATTTCTTGAATTCTGCAATTTGTGGAGAATGCTCCGAATTTGGAGTGTGAAGAAGCAGGTTTTAAGTGTTTTGGGCAGAAATTGAACAATAATATAGGAGAAGGGGGATTGTCTGCAGATGGGGGGAGGGGGGACGGAGAAGGGGGTCGGGGGTGGTTGGCGAGAAGGCGGAGAGGGGGGGAGAAGGGGGCCGGGGGAGAGGGGGATAGCCTCTGGGGAGGGGGGACCCGCGGGGGCAGAGGGGGTAGCCGAGGGGGAGGGGTGGTGCCGCGGGGGCGAGGGGGGAGAGCCCTTGCGGGGGAGGGCGGGGGGGGAGAAACGGGGGAGGGGACGGCAGCGGGGCGTGGGGAGAGTCGGGGAGGGGACCGCGCCGTAGCGGGGGGGGAGGGAGAGTCGGGGAGGGGAGAGCCGGCGCTACAAGGGGGAGGCGACGGGAGGGGGTGGCGGGGGTAGTGCTGGCGGGGGTGGTGGCAGGAAGAGAAACGGCGCGGCAAGGGGGAGGGGGGAAGCTCGGTGAAATTGCAGATCTCGTAGCGCGGGGGTAGGGGGGAAAATGAGGAGGGAGCTAGGGGGAAGAAGAAAAGTGGTTGTTCAATTTTTTTTTATTTTTTTTGGTAGAATATTTTTAAAAAATTGGAAAAAAGATTCGAAAAAATGTCACGAATTTAACAGAAATGAATTGTAATTTTGTGATTTCGTGACAAATAATCACAGATTAACTATGGAATACACAACAAAAATTTGTATATTTATATTCTATATAAAACTATATTATTCAAAAATAAAAAATATATTTTTATATATTTATATACTATCTTTTTTATTAAATTATTTTTACATATATATATTTATATAAATATACGCATAAATTCATATACAATATTACACAAATATGTATACGACACACACACACACACACACACACACACACACACACACACACACATATATATATATATATATATATATAATACATATTTTATACATAGACACACACACACACACACACACACCATATATATTAAAGTACATATACACACACAATCAAAAGTGCACACACACACACACACACACATATTAATATTATATATTTATATATACACACACAAGCATTTATTTATATGTATAGATACACACACATATCATATACATATGTAAATACGTACACATATACAAATATAATCACAAATATATATATATATATATATATATTAATGAAGTTTTCTTAATAATTAATGAAACTCCTTATTACTCAATTTATAAAATTATCTATAAAGAACATGTAAGAATATTTTATACAATAAACAATATTAGTAAGAAAATCATGGACATATTCTATGATAATAACAATCATGTGTATATAGTATACAAAATTATACAAAAAAAGCCTTAATAAGTAACTTTAAATATTTTAGATTAAAATTATTTACAACGATAATTTTTTTTAAACTTCATTCTATAGAAAACATCAATCCGTCGTAACTTTAAAGAAAATACCAATCCGTCACAAATCCATCGCAACTTTAAAGAAAACACCAATCTGTCGCAAATCCGTAGTTGCTACGGATTTGCAACGGATTGCTAAAAATAAAAAATAAATTGATTTTCTTAAAATTAAGAAAAAAATCTGTCTCAAATTCGTCGCAAATTTGCTACGGATTTGAGACGGAATAAACCCGTAGCAAATTTTGCTACGGATTAGCGACGGATTTCTAAAAATAAAAAATAAATTAATTTTCTTAAAATTAAAAAAAAATCCATCGCAAAATTGCTACGGATTTGAGACAGAATAAATCTGTAGCAAATTTTGCTACGGATTTACGACGGATTTCTAAAAATAAAAAATAAATTAATTTTCTTAAAATTAAAAAAAAAATCCGTCGCAAATCCATCGCAAATTTGCTACGGATTTGAGACGGAATAAATCCGTAGCAAATTTTGCTACGGATTAGCGACGGATTTCTAAAAATAAAAAATAAATTAATTTTCTTAAAATTAAAAAAAATCCGTCGCAATTTTTCTGCTACGGATTTCTAAAAATAAAAAATAAATTAATTTTCTTAAAATTAAAAAAAAAATCCGTCGCAATTTTGCTACGGAATAAATCCGTCGCAATTTTTCTGCTACAGATTTCTAAAAATAAAAAATAAATTAATTTTCTTAAAATTAAAAAACATCCATCGCAAATCCGTAGAATTTTGCGACGGATTTCTAAAATTAAGAAATAAATTAATTTTCTTAAAATTCAAAAAAAAAAACCGTCGCAAATCCATCACAATTTTGCTACGGATTTGCGATGGAAGTAAATCCGTCGCAATTTTTTTGCGACGGATTTGCTAGAGCATTTTTTTGAAATTTTTTCTACAATTTTTTTATTAAAAAATTAATTTCCGTCGCTAATTTTGCGACAGATTTGCCACGGAATTCCTAAATCCGTCGCAAATAATTTCCGTCGCAAATCCGTCGCTAATTTTGCGACGGATTTGAGACGGTCGGTCAACTACATCCCTTTTTCCTTTTTTCCGCCGGTGAGCCGTCACAAATTTGCAACGGATTTTGGCCGTCGCAAAAATACGTTGCAATTTGCTGACTTTCTCGTAGTGTATGATGGGTATACTTGAACGTATATGTGGTTTTAGTGATTTTCATTTTAATTTAAGCTTGTTGATTGTAGACTTTGTTGATAATTCTTTCTATACCAAAAAACACGCACCAGTCCCCTATGTGCCAGTGATTTTGCAAAAACATATAAAACAAGGATTTATTGAGTTTGCCTTGTAAAACTACTATAGAAGTTTGTTGTATTTTTTCACTGAAAATAAGTCTTCAACTTGATATAAAAGTTTCAATTAATTGTTATCCAAAATCTTCAACTTCTTTGGAAAACCGAGTTTTAACCAATAATGTTCCCCCAAAGTCTAGGCATAGTTGGAAAACTAAGTCAAAAACAACAACATTGCTCCAAAGATTAGAATCAAAGTACAATGCAGGATAAACAAAATACCTTAGAGATCTCAAGTCTAAGGATACCTGCACACTTGCTATAATGAGATTTTATCACTGACAATCAATAGCTATCCAAGTCATTATCTCATAGCTAGGTCATCTAATGAATTTGTTCATATAATAGGCATCTGCATATTAATCCTTAGTATCACAATGCTTACGGTTATGAGAACCACCGCTTGATCCAATCAAGGGACATAACATGTGCTAGTCTTGGCATATTAATAATATCCCATCTCATTAATACTATGACTAGAGATTATTCAAGCACAAACACTATATAGGGTAGTATGAATCTCACATCATGATTATGATCTCTGTCATGATTTCCTTAACAATATGTTGTACTAAGGACTTTATCAAACAGTTTATACGCATATTTAGATATAACAATCAAACTAAAAGATAAAGAATACCTCTTTTAGTAATTACTAAGCATATACATGGTACAAGTGATTGTCTTTAGGGCACAACACTAACAATCTCCCACTTATACTAGAGCCAATCATTTATATATCGAATACCGAATGACTCAACATCTTTGTCATGTTTCTTCTGGAAAAGTGCTTTAGTGAGTGGATCGGCTACGTTCTGATCCGTGAAAATTCTCTCTAACTTTACATCTCACCTATCTATGATCTCTCTAATCAAATGATAGCATCAAGTATATGCTGGGATCATTGATAAGACCGTGGTTCCTTTGCTTATGCAATGGGTCCATTGTTGTCACAATACAAAAGTATCAGATCTACAATGCTAGGCACAACTCCAAGTTCAGTGATAAACTTCTTGATCTATATAGCTTTTTTAGTTACTTTGGAAGCCACTATGTACTCTGCTTCAATTGTCGAATTGGCAGTAGTCTCTTATTTGGAACTTTTTCAACTTACTACCCCACCTCCTAACGTGAAGACGTAGCCAGATTGTGATTTGCAGTCGTCCTTGTTAGACTAAAAGCAGGCATTAGTATACCCTCTTACTTGCAAATCACCATCTCTATATACCAAGAATACATCTTTAGCCCTTCGTAAGTACTTGAGGATATTCTTTACAGCTGCCCAATAACTCTTTCTAGGGTCAAATTGGTATCTGCTAATTAAGCTAAGAGCACATAATACATCGGCCTTAGTACATATCATAGCATACATGATAGACTTAATTGCTGAAGCATATAGAATTCTACTCATATGATCCCTTTCAACTTATGTCTTTGAAGACACCGACTTTGAAAGGCATACTCCATATGTCATAGGTAAGAATCGTTTTTTAGATTGATCTATGTTGAACCTCTTCAGCACTTTATCTATGTATGTAGTCTATGAAAGACCTAGCAACCTCCTTGATCTATCTCTATAGATTCTTATTCCCAGAATATAGGTTGCTTCTCCAAGGTCTTTCATGGAGAACATCTTGCATAACCAAATCTTTACAGATTGAAGAACGAAAATATCATTTTCTATTAGCAATATGTCATCTACATAAAGCAATAAGAAAATAACTGCACTCCTACTAACATTCTTATATACACAAGGTCCATCTAAGTTTTGAATGAAACTAAATTCTTTAATTGTCTCATGAAAATGGATGTTCCAACTCTTATATGCTTGCTTAAGTCCATATGGACCTTTGCAACTTGCATACTTTTTTGCCATCTTTGGATGTGAAACCTTCAAGTTGTGTCATATACACTTCCTCGATTAGGATTGCATTAAGGAAAGCTGTTTTCACATCTATTTGCCAAACCCTATAGTCTTAATGAGTGGCAAGTGCTAGGAGTATTCTTATGGATTTTAACATAGCGACTAGTGAAAATGTTTCGTCATAGTCAATACATTGCTATTGTCGATAACCTTTTGCAACTAGATGTGCCTTATAGGTAACCACATTACTATCCATGTCGATTTTCTTCTTGAAAACCCATTTGTGCGCCCTATATGCTTGATTCCTTTAGATGGATCAACCAAAGTCCATACTTGGTTGTCATATATAGAATTCATTTCTGACTTCATGGCTTCAAACCATTTGTCAGATTCTGAACTATTCAGAACGTCCTGGTAAGTAGTAGGCTCATCTTCTTCTATGAGCAATACATCATTGCGGTCACTTATGAGAAATCTCTATCTCTCAAGTGCCACTCGTATCCTACTTGACTTACGAGGCTCTTGTGTGTTAGAAGGTTCATTAATAGGTGTGGGTTCAAACAGTTGATGAATATTTGTTTGTTCTTCTTGAACTACACTAAGTTCAAGCTTGCTCCTACTATCTCCTTTAAACATGTGCTCTTTCTCTAAGAAGACAACATATTTCAAAACAAAAACTTTATTTTCAAAAGGAAGATAGAAGTAATATCTGAAGGATTTTTTAGGATATCTAACAAACAAACATTTATCAGACTGACTTTCAAATTTGTCTGACATTGCCCTTTTAACAAAAACAGGGCAACTCCAAATCCTTAAATGAGATAACCTTGGTCTCTTACAAAAGAACATCTCATAAGGAGTGGTATCAACCATTTTTTATAGAACTCTGTTTAATATATAAACAGCAGTCTCCAGTGCATATCCCCAAAACAATTTTGGTAACTCTGCAAAAGCCATCATGGTCTGTACCATATCTAGAAGGATTTGATTCCTTCTCTCAGATACACCATTATTTTGAGGTGTATGTGGTGGAATCCATTGAGATAATATCCCATTATCTCTAAGGTAATTTAGAAACTCTTGGCTTCAGCATTCACCTTCCTGATCGGATCTAAGAGTTTTAATACTTTTGCCAAGTTATTTTTCTACTTCATTCTTGAAGTCTTTGAACTTGTCAAATGCTTCAGGCTTATATTTCATTAAATATAAATACCCATATCGTGAATAGTCATTGATGAAGGTCATGAGTAGTGATAACCTTTTCTTCCTTGTATAGACATTAGGCCATATATACCTGTATGTATTAGTTCTAATAACTCTTTAGCCTTTTCTCTTTTTCCATAAAATGGAGTGTTAGCCATTTTACCAAGTAAACAATATTCACATGTGTCATATGATTCATAATCAAATGACCCCAAGTCACCCAGCTAGTATAACTTAGACACACGTTTTTAATTTACATGGCCTAAATGACAATGGTATAAGTAAGATTAGATTAAGTCATCTTTTCTTTATTTCTTTTCATTTATATTGAGAATTGGATTATCCATATCTAGAACATATAAAAAATTAACCAAAGTTGTAGAACCATAATGGATATTATTTAATGAAAAAGAACAATGTTTATTCTTAAAATTTAAATGAAATCCAAATAAGTCTAAATAAGCAATTGAGATAATATTTTTCAATAAAACTGGTACAAAATAGCAGTTTTGAAGTTCTAAAATTAATCCAAAAAGTAGATTAAGATGATAAGTCCCCACAACTAGTGCAGCAACTTTTGCTCCATTTGCAGCTCGCAGGTCTATATCACTATTTTCCAACCTTCTACTACCCTTTAGTCCCTACAAATTATTGCATAAATGAGATCCACCTCCGGTATCTAATACCCATATCTCATTATTAAAGGCAGTATTAATTTCAATCATAAACATACCAGGAGTAGAAGTAGAAGTGCTTGCAAGCTTCTCCTTCTCCTTCTTTTCCTTCACAATCTCCAAGTAGTCTTTGCAGTTGCACCTCCAATGGCCCATCTTGCCACAATGATGACATGGGCCTTTGGTGGCTGCTTTTTTCTTCTTCATGCCTCATTTAGGCTTGGTAGGATTTTTCTTCTTCTTCTTGATAACTTTCTTCTTAGAAGATGAAGAACCTACTAGGAAGATCGCATTATCATCCTTCTTCATGGATGATTCAACAGTCTTAAACAGATTGATAAGCTTAGGTATAGTGGTCTCAATATTTTTCATGTGGTAGTTAATCACAAATTGTGAAAAACTACTTGGTAATGATTGTAGCATTAAGTCAGCACTTAAATCGTGATTCATTACGAAACCAAGAGACCCAAGCTTTCAACATAGCTCAACATTTGTAGCGTATGAGTGGCCACTGCAGACCAACAACCATCTTAGAAAGGAACAGTTGCTTAGAGATCGCATATTTCTCAGTTCCAACTTGTTTATCAAATAGCTCTTTAAGATGGAAGATAATGGCTTAAGCATCCATATACTCATACTGTTTTTGTAACTTAGAAGTCATTGACACCATCATAATACATGATGCAGTGTTATTGTCCTCCTTGTACTTCTTATGGACAGCATGCTCGTCAGTATGAGCATCTTGGACTGGAAGTGGCAGAATAGGAGCATCTAGCACATAGAGCAACTTTTTTTACTTGAGAAAGATTCTCAAGTTTCTATACTAGTCCAAATAGTTTAATTTAGTGAGTTTGTTTGTTTCTAAGATGCTATGTAGGTTTAGGTTTGCCAACATGATGCAAGTGACCTAGATGTAAAGATATAGTAATTAGAACATATATATGCTCATGCTATGCAAGTAATTAGGTCTTTAATTAAACACATTTTTATTTCACTATTTTACTCAAATCAATAGCCTCCACTATTGACTCGAGAAAGCCTATTGGAAGCTTTCCTAGTGAACCAGTATCTAAATTTCTTAAGAATAACTTTGGGTTAGCCGAACAAGCTACTATTAAGTTCAGTGGTAGGTATCCAATAACAATTACATCAAGTGTAACTACTGTATCATTGGGTGATTAACATCTTTTAATCATTAAAATATTTAATACTATCCCAACCTTACCACTAATATTCTTTATGCTTGGGTCAGCCCAACCGAGATAAAGAAATTAGTTAAATCCAACCTATTATTCAGGAATTAAATTCCACAGTTTGAACATACTTAATGTCAAGTAGGCTTGGGTATGCCCAACAACTTGGTCTCGAAAAAAGAGCTCTCATTCTTACTATATTAATAGAAGGAATTAGATTTAATATTATTTGGGGGATTTATTCCTTTTAGTTGTCTCATCATTTGGCATGCATACAATTTATCAATAAGCAGCATAAATTGATAAACATGGTAATAAACCATTATGTAGCATGGTTATGGACTCTCTAAATTAATTTCCTTGAGTCATCAAGAAAATTAATATGGTTAACTCTATGTGTTCATGCATGATTTAAGTAGAATGTCTTACCATCTCGCTTCATTTTGATTGACGTCTTCAAAATCTTTGTAAATAAAATTCTACCTCTATCTAACTTATATAAACTAATTACATATTTTCCTAAAGGAAGAAACCTCAAGTTACATTCGAGGAGAGTTAGATAAGAAGAGAATTATACAAGAATTTGAGAAAAGGCAGGACGCGCAAGCCCTATTTAATTAAAACAAAGCGATAAAGATGCATGAATAGATAAGTTTGTTCTTAGACCATAACCATCCACCATGCCAATAAAACGTGCTTAAAATACAGCATAAAATATGTAATGCACAATCATCCAAAATCAGTATTTTGGAGAAATCTAGGTCCAAAATTGAATTTTGAAAAGTTCTGGGCTGAAATCAAAATTTTAAAAAATTATGGGTCCTACATGTAATTTTGAAATTATTTTTATCCAAAATAATGTATTTTAAATAAATTCTAATCATTATTAGAACCTATTCTCGAAATCATACTTGTGTTAATTTTTTGCCAAAGAAGACATTGTCCAGTTTAAGTGTGGGGGAGTGGTTTGGCGTGAACTTTTTCCAAATTTTTATCAATTATCTTGGCGTTTTCTTGGTACAAAGTTACTTTGGAAAATTTTTGAAAATTTGAAATTTTTTTATTTATCTATAATGAAATTATGTTTTTTCTTTTTAACTTTGGATATAGATTTGTTATTCAGTATGGTTTGATTTTTATTAAAAAGTTAACTTGTGTATTAAGTTAGATTTTGCTAAGTCTTGAGAATTTAAGTTAACCTTGGTTATTTTTGGTATTTGAGTTTTGTTTTATTCTTTAAGTTTGAATATGGATGATATGATAAAATATGGGAAGAGTGGTTGATTAATTCTTGTATTATAGATTTAAAGTTGCTTGACTTTGAGCTGTGAAAAAAGGAATGTGAGGAAATAAAAAAATTTAACTGAAAAGAAAAAAAAAATGAGTTGAAAAAAAAACATGGAGTTGAAAAATATTTTTTCTTTCATCTTTTGGAAAAACAAAGACCTTTTTCTAAAAAGGGATTAATATGGAGAGAAGTAGAAAGCATTATTTGGTGCATTCTGTTGAGGCAATCCCAAAGGTAAAATGCAAGAAAGAAAAAAAAAAGAAAATTGTTGAAAAACGATAATGACTATAAGGAGGCCAATAGGTACGCGAAGAGAAATCCATTCACTTGAGACTATTAATTTCCTAAGTCATTGGAAAAAAAAAAAGAGTGGAATGTTTTCCTAATTTCATTAACTCGAGTTGTGTAAATTCAAGTTCGTAATGCTGAAATTGGTTAAATGGCTTGACTTGTATGATTTGCTTAAGGGATGAAATAATATTCTTGTACTGGATATGAGCTTGTTTAACTTAACTTTGATGGCTTTGGGATTATTTGATTTAATATATAAGTTTGAAAGGTTTTGAAAGGGTTGAGTGAATGACAAGTTTATGTTTGAGGTTAGAAAAAGATTATTGCTTTATTATAGATGAATTTGCTAAGGAAACATTTCATTAATTGATTTGACTTGTTCATAAGCAATTGCTTAAGTGTTTTAATTCTTATTTGCTTGAGGCTAAACAAAGATTCAAGTGTGGGGGAATGTGATAGGAGCTAAATATACCTAAATTTTGAGGGTCATTTGTGTTGGTTTTATGTTCAAATAACTATTAATTCCTACTAAATTCCTATCTTTTGTTGTGACGTGATTAAATAGGAAAAATATTGAAAAGATGGTGAAAATGCCCAAAATCAAGCCAAACAGTATTGAATTGGTCCCGACCTACATAGTTGAGTGGGCCGGGGATCACTTCTGGAAGAACAAAGCAGAATAGAGGAATTTCGAAATCAAAAAAGGAAGGACCCAACACTGACTGGTCTACCTAAACTGGCACTGGTTGGTACTGTTCATTAGAAAGCATAACAAGAAGGACCCGGCGCCGGCTGTTCTGCCTAAACCGGTGCCGGTTGTTACTGTTCATAAGGTGGCGAATTTTTCTTTTCAAACAGTATTTGGTAATTTCAGTTGGATTATTTTAGGAACTCTTTTAACCACGGAAAATGACTCTTGTAGTCACTTTTTGGTAATTAGAACTCCTATAAATACAAGAGCATAACATTGGACAAAGTAGGTTTTAATTCTTCAATATGATATCTTTAGAAAACTCCTAGAGAAACACCAAAATTTAAGAGGATCAAGGAGAATTCTTAGAGAAGAAGAGAAAGTTGCTCAAGAAGGTTCCAAGAAAGAAGGAGAAGGCTTACTTATCTATGAGTGGTTTCTTTTTCTATTCTTTATAATTTATTGATAATTTGATATTAATGTTTTAATTGTTTTTAGAGGATATTCTTTTGGATTCATGATTTTGCATTGATTTTAGTTTTTTGATTAATTGATTATTGTTTTTAGTATTTGATTACTTTTTTTAATTAAGAAATTAATTGATTGATTCCTCTAGTTGAATTGCATGCAAAAAAAGGTTAAAAGTGGTCTCAATTTAATTAATTTCATATTTTTTATCTCTTAACTTGTTTGAAAAAAGGTTACTTGTAAAGAATTTACGTAATCAAAGATTAGTTGATTATTACTAGAATATAGAGTTATTGGCTAATTTCATGGTTTAAATCACCTAGAATATAGGAATTTGTGTGAGGAAATATTTTATTGCATCTTTTGGGTAAATTAGTTGAGATAGAATATATTCACTAATTTAACTAGAAGATAGTGATTCCATGGATTGCAAATGAAGTGGGTCTACTTTAATCCTTTATGATGTCAAGATTATAGTTAATTGAGAGAATAGATAGTCTATCATTATTATGTATTCAAAGATTTCTATCTATTTACATGTTTTTTCTCCTTGCTCTTACTCCTTGATTATCCTTCTGATTTTTCTTGTATGACTTGAATTTTTCTCTGGTATAATATGTTAGTATTTTATTTATCTCTTCTTATTTTATTAGCTAAACAATAAAGATTTGAATAAAGTAAGCTGAGAGCCTAAGTTTTCGTGGATTTGATACTTGCTATTTCCTCTACTATATGATGGGTATACTTGCCTGTATATGTGGTTTTAGTGATTTGCATTTTAATTTAATCTTGATTGATTGTAGACTTTGTTGATAATATTTTCTATAACAAAAAACACGCATCAGTCCCGTGTGTGCTAGTGATTTTGCAAAAACATATAAAGCAAGGATTTATTGAGTTTGCCTTGTAAAACCACTGCAGAAGTTTATTGTATTGTTTCACAAAAAACAACTCTAAAACTTGATAGAAAAGTTTCAATTAATTGTTATCTAAAATCTTCAACATCTTTGCAAAACCGAGTTTTAACCACTACTGTTCCCCTACAGTCTAAGCATAGTTGGAATAATAAGTTTAAAACAATAATATTGCCCCATTTTCAGAATTACAGGCACATTTCTCAATAGAGATCTATTGGAATTTCATCATACTTATCAAATAAGAATGCAACAGAAATAACCATGAAATCCATGCCCAAGGATCACGTGTTTGCAATTAAAACGGGAATAGAAGAAGGAAATGGAGATTACCTTCTATGGCAGAAAAAAAAAAATTTTCTTGCGCCAAACCAGGAACCAATTTCCTTTTTTTGATCGTCCAATTGCCCCACTACAATCTAAGAGTAGAAATGTCTCTAGCAGTAATCTACACAAGGTTGAATTGCTCACAAAGCCCGCTCAAAACTATGCTAGTAGAAGAGGAGCGGCTAGGTTTAATTGGAGAAGACCAATGACGAAAAGGAACTTCCGAAATCACTTTTTTTTTTTTTTTTTAACGTTTGCGCAAGAGAACAACTCCCATATTTATAGTTTTAGAATTTATGTTAATTGTAATTAAATCCTTCATGATCCAATGTCTACAATTGAGCCCTTAAAGTTTATATATAATTGCAACCAAGTCCCATAAATTATAACAAACTTATAATTCACCTATAAATATATTTTCTTAAATTAATTAACCCCACAATTTATCAAATAATATATATTGAGCATTCAAACATTTATTGTGTGTGACCCATTAGGTTTCCTAGTCTTATTGGTAGCATATTCTGAATTAATTCTAACAACTTCAGAATTAATAATCCTAAATAAAGTATAAGTTTAATTTATTATTTCTCTAATTAATATATCCATATTTAGCATATCAAGAGCGCCATCTAGCAATGACTCTTGATCACCCAAAAGTGCAGGAAGTCAAGTGGCTTGATGTCAACCTTTTAATAGCAAATAACTAGTGCAACAAATTCTTTTCACCATACTATATCTCATTCGGTCTAGAACATGAAATTAGTACCAACTCCATCTAGAATATTATTAATTCTGGCCCAAATATTTTAATACTTGTTCAAGAAATCCATTACCCAATATGTGTATCAAATTTGAAACTATTTTCAACATATAGTCACCTTGGCCAAGGACTTCATGAGTAATGATTTCTACAAGTGGCCCTGAGATATACTCTTCTTTGATTAGGAATGGTGAATCCGTTATTGACCATCTCAGCTACTTTCATTTATTTTACAATATACCCAATATCCATTCCATAGGCAGTCCTTGTAAGACTCCAAAGATTAGAATCAAGGTACAATGCTCAATAAACAAAATACCTTGGGGATCTCAAGTCTAAGGATACTTGCACACTTGCTATAATGAGATTTTATCACTGACACTCGATAGCTATCCAAGTCATTATCTCATAGCTAGGTCATCCAATGAACTTGTTCATATAATAAGCATCCGCATATTAATCCCGAGTATCACAACACTCATGGTTATGAGAACCATCGCTTGATCCAATCAAGGGATATAACATGTGCTAGTCTTGGTGTATTAATAATGTTCCATCTCATTAACACTATGACTAGGGATTATTCAAGCATAAAAACTACATAGTGTAGTAGGAATCTCACATCGTGATCTATATCATGATTTCCTTATCAATGTATTGTACTGGGGACTTTATCAAACAGTTTATATGCATATTCAAATATAACAATCAAACTAAATGATAAAGAATGTCTATTTTATTAATTACTATGAAATATACATAGTACAAGTGATTGCCTCTAGGGCACAACACTAATAAGATTTGCCTGCATGCATGTCTATCTCTAACGTAGCTAGTATAGGTATCAAAGCCCTTGTTGAGTACTCAACATTTTCATTGGTACACACAACTAGGTCAATAAAGCACTCCTTGAAGGGATGGCATAATTCCTGAAGGAATAATACAATTCCCAAAGCAATATTAGTAGAATTCATTTCTGGGCCAAAACTTCATTTTTTGAATGTTGATTCCGTATCGAGAAATCATTATCGAAAATGGTGCCACTGTGATGACACTCCACTTCATCATTGAGGTCAAGATCATAGAAGGGGAGACGTGACCATGCAAGGACAAGGACCGATAACAAGATCTAGGTCCAAGAAGCTCCAAGATGAGTTTCATTTGCTCATAAAACCATGCTTGAGGATGGAAAAGGGTTGAAAGGCTGAGGAAGCTAGCCAATAGTTCATTTTGATGACTATTCAAGAAGAACCCCAACAAGAACTCAAGCCGGCAACAAAGACAGACGAAACTTAACTAAATGAGGCCTTCTAGTGGACAACTGGCACCAGCCCCAAGCAGCCAAACTGGCGCCAGCTTCAGCCTGCCCAACGGCGGCTCGAACACAGCGCACAATCGGCGCCGATTCTAGGGCCGGCTAGCGCCTGGGCAATCGATCGCTGCCCCCCGTTTTTGATGTTTTCTCTAGTTATCTCCAATTTTAAGTGTTTGCAAAAACTTATTAAAACCCTAAATTTGTACTAGAACCTCAGGGACTACTTATTTAGGGTTAGGGTTGTATAAATAGAACCTTTAGTGATTTCACAACAAAATTCACACGCTTTATTCAAATTTGAATAGAGAATCTTGAGAGGCCATAGCCTCCTTGTTCATCTTATTCAAGACCATGCTTAAGGGTTATTAGTCCTCCTTATGAATGAGTCTATAAAATCTTTTGGATAATCCAATGTGGTTTCTTAAATGGGTCTTAATTGCTTTACTCTTCTAAGGTTTGTTTGAATTCCATTACTTGGGTGTCTATTTTCTCTATTTTGTTTGTTCTTATTTGCCTTTATTGCTTCAAGGATATTGGGGTGAGATTATAGTAGAACTATCTACTATTCTTGAAGGTATTTGAAGCTTAGTTCTTCAAAGATTTGATAGAGGGTAAATTGTTAGTTTCATTTTCTCCTTTTTGTCTCAAGAAATTCTCTGTTTTGGACCATTGGGTTGAGTGGAACTCATAACCAACTACACCACCCACAACACCAAGAAAAAAGCCCACACAAGATTATATCAAAGAGTTTGGTATCAGAGTAAGGAAAGCTTTGATTCCAATCAATGCTTGAAAGCAAGAAAAGAAGTCCTACAAAGTTGAAGAAAAAAGAAAACAAAGAAATCCCGTAACTAAAAAATATGCTCTCAAAAGGTCATGAAATCTTTGTTATATCTTGATTTTTCTTTTGGAAAATTGCTCCTTGACGTTAATATAACCCTTGGGAACAAAATTTTCTTGTGTTTGTGGTGAAAATTGGCTTAAATATGGGTGAAAATGTTGGTTCTTCTTAAGTGACGGGATTGCAGCCAAGGTGTTTGGTGAATGTTCCATGAGAATGCTTTTGGCTATAGTTGGGAACTTTAATTCTTAATTTTTATTCATTGGGATATTAAGACTTAGTATATTATTCTATTGTTGAATTCCATGCTCATTGAACTCAACTTTACTAGTGCACACTTGTGTTCATCGTGTCCTTCATAATCCTAGTTCTTGTTGTTCTTGTTTCTTTGTCCTTGATAACTCTTGTTTGTTTTTTGTTAAGAAGTGTTTCTTTGTGCGTCAGGTGTTTGTTCTTGTGTTGTTTGAGTCCGCATTTCTTGAAATTCTTGATTAAAACTTATTTGCTTGAGGTATCCGACAAGTGTTTGTTGAAATTCTCCTAAGACCCCCTAATTAGAAAAATCCATTGATTTGTGTGATTCACTAAGTTTGACTAAATCTTTAGCTATTGGGGAGAATTCAGATTGAACAAGAAGGCTTGAGTATTAAAAAAAGGACAAGAACGTGAGCCTATTACTAAACAAGCCTAAGAGCGCAAAACAAGCATGGAGTGATCCACCTTAAGAGCCAACACGTAAGGAAGTAACGTGAGGATCTATTTTTTTTTTCTTTCTAATCTCTTTTGTTTTGCAGGTATAAATAAGTAAATATTCCACCACCATGGCTCATGATCAAGAGATCTCTAGGCCTAACCTAAGTGGACCTAGTAGACCTCAAGAAGAATAAATTGATTCTAGGGTTTTGCGTGATGACTTGCAAGTTATGATAAGGACTATGCAAAGTGAGTTTCAAAACATGACAAGGGAATTGATAAATTATCTTGGGCAATCTTCTACCGTCGTACAAAGGAGAGGCCAAGACCAATTTGAAGTACCTAACCCTAGGATGAGGGATGGTGATGCCCATACTCCTCCGTTAAATGCCCAACAAAGGGAAGAGTGGGATGAGCACTCTATCGGGGGATTCAAACATGCTCCTATGAGAGGAGGATGAGGTAGAGGTCAAGGAAAGAATGGTGGGAACAACCTACGGGGGCTAGAAAGAGAGTTTGAGGGAGTTGATGAATGGTATGAGGGGGAACAAGATGAAGCTCTTGGGGAACATCATAGAGGATGGGGTAATAGAGGAGGAATGAGAGAAGGAAATGATGAGGAAAGGGAGTTGAACCATATTAAATTACAAGTGCCCACATTCTATGGTAAGAGTGACCCCGAAGTATATTTCGAGTGGGAGAGCAAGATGGAGATCTTCCTAGAAAGTCATACCTATAGTGAGAAGTCAAATGTGAGATTGGCTATTTTGGAATTTTCAGAGTATGCTTTGGTTTGGTGGGAGCAAGTTAGTGCTCAAAGGAGACAAATGGGAGTGGAAACTATGGCTAGTTAGAATTTATTAAAAGAGATGATGAGGGCAAGGTTTATACCATACCATTACTACAATGATCTTTACCAAAGGCTCCAATCACTCAAGCAAGGGAACAAGAGTGTGGAAGATTACCATAAAGAGATGGAAGTAATGTTGATGAGAGCTCAAATCAATGAGGATCCTAGAGCAATGAGGGCCAGGTTCTTAGGAGGATTAAATAGGAAAGTTGCCAATTTAGTAGAATTGCACCCCTATAAACGATTGGAGGATATGGTACATGCCGCTATGAAGATTGAGAAGCAATTAAAGAGGAGGGCATTTACTAGGTCACCACTTCCAAATCCCAACACTACTAGCAAGGTGCTAATTAAGAAGAATGAAGCTCTTAAGCCATTTCAAAGGGACTTCAACAAACCAAGGAAGGGTTGGAAACCTAGAGAGGATTGGAAGCCTAGAAGATTGGAAACCTAGGGAAGGTTGGAACAAAAAAAAAAGGAAAAGCTATGGAGAGGCCACAAAGGAATAGGGACATCAAGTGTTTTAAGTGCCTTAGGTATGGACATACTTCCCATGAGTGTCCAAGCAAGAGAACGATCTATACTAATCCCTGTGGTGAGGTTTGTACCGATGAAGAAGAAGAGGGAGAAAGGTACCAAGGAGATCAAGAGGGAAATGGGGATGAGCAAAGTGATGAAGGGGAAGTTGTTTGTCAATAATACTCTTTAGTGGGAGTCACAACAAGGTCCTTGAATTCACAAGCCATTGAAGATCAAGATCACCAACAAAGAGAGAACATTTTCTACACTAGGTGTCTAATCAACAAGACACCTTGTAGTGTCATTGTGGATAGTAAGAGTTGCACTAACATGATTAGTGCAAACTTAGTTGAAGAATTGGACATGAGTTGGATTAAATACCCCAAGGCTTACAAATTGCAATGGTTGAACGATAGCGAGGAAATGAGAGTAAACAAATAAGTTTTGGTGTCTTTTGAGATAAGAAAGTACAAGGATGATGTGCTATGTGATGTGGTACCCATGCAAGCGGGTCATTTGCTCCTAGGGAGGCCTTAGCAATATGATAGGCATGTAAAGTATATGGGAGGAAGAATACTTATTCCCTACTCAAGGAGTGAACTAAGTTTACTCTCACCTCCATGGCCTCTAGTGAGGTGAACAAAGATCAAAGAATCATGAAAAAGAAAGAAAAGAAAAATGGAGCGTAAGATGTTAAAGAAAAATAAGAAATTGAGAGGAAAGAACAAGAGAGGAGAGAAAAAGAGTTGAGAGAGGGGATCGACAAATAAGGACTTTTGACGATCAAGGATAGGAGTGAACAAGGATAAGAGAGGGGAGGTAAAAGAAGAGTAAATTTCTTTTAAAAAAAAAGTGAGGTCATAGAGGCTATAGAAGCTAAGGAACTGGTTATTCTTTTTTTATACAAAGGTTCTTATATTTCTACTAATGAATCTATATTATCTTTACCTAATGAAATTGCAGCTATTCTTCAAGAATTTGAAGACGTTTTTCCAAATGAGATGCTCGGAAGACTACTACCCATAAGAGGGATTGGGCATCAAATCGACTTTGTGCCCGAAGCCGTCATCCCCAACCGACCGGCATATAGAAGTAACCCGGAGGAGTTCAAGGAATTGCAAAAGCAAGTAGAGGCATTACTTGAGAAGGGACATATGAGAAAGAGCCTAAGCTCATGTGCGGTTCTGGTTCTCTTGGTGCCCAAAAAGAATGGGACATGGCTTATGTGTGTAGATTGTCGTGCTATCAACAACATCACAGTAAAATACCGCTATCCCATTCCTAGGCTAGATGACTTGCTTGATGAGCTATTAGGTGCATGCATTTTTTCTAAAATTGATTTGAAATTTGGTTATCACCAAATTAGAATAAGAGAAAGGGATGAATAGAAAACGGATTTTAAAACCAAACAAGGGTTGTATGAGTGGCTTGTCATGCCCTTTGGATTATTTAATGCTCCTAGTATTTTCATGTGATTAATGCACCATGTTTTAAGGGAATTCATTAAAAAATTTATTGTTGTGTACTTTGATGATATATTAATCTATAGCAAATCATATGTGGAACATTTCAATCATGTCCAAAGTGTGCTTGTTGCTCTCTGAAGAAAGAGATTGTATGCTAACATTGAGAAGTGCTCTTTTTGTTTGGAGAGAATTACATTCCTTGGGTATGTTGTGAGTGCCAAAGGGATTGAGGTTGATGAGAAAAAAGTAAAAGCCATCTAAGATTGGCCCACCCCTACCACTATTACCCAAGTTCGTAGTTTCCATGGGCTAGCTAGCTTCTATAGGAGGTTCATCCAAAATTTTAGCACCATAGCAGCCCTTCTAACCGAAGTGGTAAAGAAAAACGTGGGATTTAGGTGGGAGGAAGCCCAACAACAAGCCTTTCAAACCCTCAAAGACAAATTGAGCCAAGCTCCAATTCTTATTCTTCCTAACTTTGAGAAGGCATTTGAGATAAAGTGTAATGTAAATGGGGTGGGAATAGGTGTGGCCTTAAACCAAAATAGAAAACCCATTGCATACTTTAGTGAGAAATTGTTCGGAGCGGCCCTCAATTACTCTACCTATGACAAAGAGTTTTTTGCCTTGGTGAGGACCCTAGAATATTGACAACACTAACTTTTACCAAGAGAATTTGTCATTCATACCGATCATAAGACCCTTAAACACCTTAAAAGCTAACAAAATTTAAACAAGAGGCATGCAAGGTGGATGGAGTTTATTGGGACATTTCTATATGTAATTCAATACAAGAAAGGTAAGGAAAATGTGGTAGCGGATGCACTATCTCGAAGGTATGCACTACTAAACTTATTGGATGCCAAACTTCTTGGTTTTGAATTTGTAAAGGATTTGTATGTTGATGATGAGGAGTTTGCGGATATTTTCTATGCTTGTGAGAAATGTGCATTTGCTAAATATTATAGGCATGATGGTTTCTTATTTAGAGAGGCAAGGCTTTGTGTGCTAAAGGGTTCTATTAGGGAGTTGCTAGTTAAAGAGGCGCATAGTGGGGGACTAATGGGGCATTTTGGCATTGCAAAGACCTTAGGCATCCTTAAGGAACATTTATTTTGGCCAAAAATGAGAAAGGATGTGGAGAAACATTGTTCTCAATGTATTATTTGTAGGCGACCTAAGTCTAGATCTCTTCCACATAGTTTTTATACTCCTTTGTCCATACCTAATGTGCCTTGGGTCGATATTTCAATGGACTTCATCTTAGGATTACGTAGGTCCAAGAAGGATAAGGATTATATATTGTGATTGTTGATCGATTTTCCAAAATGACTCATTTTGTGGCTTGTTCCAAGACTAATGATGCATCCTATATTACAGATTTATTCTTTAAGAAGGTGGTGAGAATGCATGGGATTCCAAGGATTATTGTTTCGGATAGGGATACTAAATTTCTTAGCCACTTTTGGAAAGTATTATGGAACAAACTTGGTACTAATCTCTTGTTTTCCACAGCTTGTCATTCTTAAATGGACGGACAAACAGAGGTGGTCAACCAAACACTCACCAAACTCCTGCAGACCATAATCAAGAAGATTTTGAAAAATTAGGAAGAATGCTTGCCACATATTGAGTTTTCTTATTATAGGGCTATTCACTCTACCACTTCTTATTCTCCTTTTAAAATTGTTTATGATTTTAATCCTCTAACTTCTTTAGATTTGGTTCCTTTGTCTATAAGTGAACGGTTGAACCTCGATGAAGCTAAAAAGGCGGAAATAGTGAAGGCACTCCATGAGAAGGTGAAAGCAGCCATTGCAAAACGAAATGAAGAGATCACCCATAAGAGTAATCAAGGATGGAAAAATGTGTCATTTGAGCCAGGCGATTGGGTATGGGTACACATTCGCAAGGAGAGATTTCCCACTCAACGACGGGGCAAACTAGATCCAATGGGGGATGGTCCATTTCAAGTTTTCGCCAAAGTTGGAGATAACGCTTATAAGACAGACTTACCTGGTGAGTATCATGTTAGCGCCACTTTTAATGTTAGTGACCTCTCTCCCTTTGATGTAGATGATGGCAAAGATTCGGAAACGAATCCTTTTCAAGGAGAGAGAGATGATGAGATTCCGCTTCATTATGGAGGTCAAGATTAAGGAGGGGGAGGCGTGACAAAGTAAGGACAAGGACCGATGACAAGATCTAGGTTCAAGAAGCTTCAAGATGAGTTTCAATTGCTCATAAAACCATACTTGAGGATGGAAGAGAGTTGGAAGGTTGAGGAAGCTAGCCAAGAGCTTATTTTGATGACTATCGAAGAAGGACCCCAACAAGAACTTAAGCCGGCAACAAAGATAGATGAAACTTGACCAAATGAGGCCTTCTACCGGATAGCCAGTGCCAGTTTCAGCCTGCCCAACGGCAGCCCGAACACAGCGCACAACCGGTGTCGGTTTAAGAGCCCTAGCCGGCGCGGACCTGGGCAGCTAATCGCTGCCCCGCATTTTTTATGTTTTCTCCGGTTATCTCCAATTTTAAGTGTTTGTAAAGACTTATTAAGACCCTAAATTTGTACTAGAACCTCAGGAACCACTTAGCTAGGGTTAGGGTAGTATAAATAGAACCTTTAGTGATTTCACAACAAAATTCACACACTTTATTCAAATTTGAAGAGAGAGTCTTGAGAGGTCCTAGCCTCTTTGTTCATCTTATTCAAGACCATTCTTAAGGGTTAGTCCTCCTTATGAATGAGTCTATAAAATCTTTTGGATAATCAAATATGGTTTCTTGAATGGGTCTTAGTTGCTTTTCTCTTCTAAGGTTTGTTTGAATTCCATTACTTGGGTGCCTATTTTTCCTATTTTATTTGTTTTTGTTTGCCTTTGTTGCTTCAAGGATATTGGGGTGAGATTATAGTAAAACTATCTACTATTCTTGAGGGTCCTTGAAGCTTAGTTCTTCAAGGGTTTGATAAAGGGTAGATTGTTAGTTTCATTTTCTCCTTTTTGTCTCAAGAAATTCTCTATTTTGGCCCCTTGGGTTGAATGGAACTCATAACCAACTACACCACCAACTACACCAAGAAAAAAGCTCACTTAAGATCATATCACACTGTAGGATAAAATTCCTTTCACGTGATATAATTGATTCTTGATGGTCATTTATGTCATTTCCAAATACCCGTAACCAACAAGGAAGTTTATTTAGAAATAAAATGTTTTTCTAGGGTATTTACGTAAATTATGCACATTTGGATACAAAAAGATATTTTATTGATTGAAATCAAATGTTTGAATCCTTAAGGAAATAAATTCGAGAATTTCATAAAAATATGCCTTGTAGTGTTTAGAGAATGTTTATCGTCCCATTCGATTGAAGAAATAATTAAATGTTCTATTGAAGTAAGAAATCGTAATTTCTCATGCTATATCACAAAACACAAAATAGAATACAATCATGTGAATAAAATGTCCATATAGGCCATATGACATATGAAAAGAGTCATTTTCCATGATTACTTGTACATTAAAATGTATAATGTACAAAGAATCCAAAATCCTTAGTGAAAATATTCCATTTCCTAAAAAATTGATCACTTCATGGTTTAGAAAAACTAATTCATGGTTAAAAAACCAAATAGGATCTTTTATTCACATTTTCATGCTTTAGGGGAAAATAGTCACCATTGGATGGTATTTGTAACCATAAAAGTCCATTTCTCAATTTTAATTCCTAGCATGAAATAAGATTTCACTGTCTCAGAAAAAACCATATTTGTGATCAAGAAAACCGAAGTTGGTTTAGGAAAACATGGAAGTCCATCAACCTTTTTCTTCCAACTTTAGAAAAGTTGGCACCGAGTGTGGGTGATTTAATAGATGAAAACCCACATTTCTCTTGTGATTTAATACAGGTTAAACGTATTCCTTCGTAAAAAAAAAATCATATTTTTATTCAAAGGAACCAAAGGATTTCCAATGCATCACCTAGTGAAATAAAAATATTCACTAGTAGTTATCCTTAAAACATTTTATAGAGACTCACATTGAGTAGTTTATTGCATGGCAATATTGGTAGTTTCTAACTCTTTGCAAAGTCCTGATGTGGACAAACCTACATCAAGGATCATTCCACACATCTCTTAGTAACTAAGATTCACAACTAACACTTTACAAAAAAAACCATATTTCTAAGGAAATTGTTAATTTCCTAGCTAATTTCACAAAACTTATTAAAATGGAATGCATCTCTTGAAATAATTAAAGATCCACATCTCCATTTTTTCCCCATTCTTAAAACATGTGTCCAATGTATATGTATATCCTTATTAACTTCTCCATCAACAATTAATGTAAATAGAATAATGTAAATTTCCTTTTTCTCAAGATAATTCTATCATTGTGTTTTAGTTATAACTTTTGATTCACATATCCAAATTGCTTCAAAATTGCACCAAAATGCTCATAGAATCCTTAAACTCAACTTCATGGACTTTATTTACGTAATTCCAAAAATGACACCGAATTACTAGGAGCAAAACAACCCAGTATTTTTCCTTACTTAGTTCATCCATTTTCTTACCAAAATATATTATATCTTTATCTGCCATCACCATAGAATGTGATTATCATTGAATTCATTCCATTTCTCACTTTAACATCATTAAATCACATGATTTTCAATGATGAACAAAAGAGTATCTTCACAATTAAACACCAGCATAGCTAGCAACCTTGAACAAAATATAATAATCTTGCATTTCCCAACAACTTAACCATTATCCACTTTATTTCTTGTTTCCACTTATACAACCATATGCAGCCATGACCAACTCCTTATAATACCTTTAAATCACACTCAAATATCACATAAAATACATACAACAACCCTTTAGTCACATAGCCACACAACACTCACACAAAAATAGCTCTGCACATGAACGTTCTTCTAAGCATATTATATAATTCATATGTAGTTTCATGAAAAGCTTACACCACAACTTGCAATCTTGAGTACGGGCTCGAGTATAACTAGACCTAGGTTGGATGCGAATAATTTTGAAATAAAGTCCAATATCATCCAGATGGTCCAAAATATGGTTCAATTTGATAGGCTACCTGAAGAAGATCCCAATACCCACCTAGCTAGTTTCTTTGAAATTTGTGATACCTTTAAGATGAATGGTGTTTCTGAAGATGCTATAAAACTAAGACTTTTTCCTTTTTCTTTGAGAAATAGAGCCGAATCCTAGTTAAAGTCTTTACCTACAAGTTCCATCACCACTTGCCAAATATTTCTTTGAGGAATGCCCTAGCTAAAAAATTCCTTGCCAAATATTTTCCTCCAACTAGGACATCCAAACTCAGAAACGAAATTTTTGCCTTCCAACAATTCGATTCTAAACCTTTGTATGAAAGTTGGGAAAGGTTCAAGGAGATGTTGAGAAAGTGCCCACACCATGAATTTCAGCTAGGAATGCAGATGCTCATCTTTCTTAATGGCCTTACGTTTGCAACATGACAAGTGGTGGACTCTTTTGCAGGGAGTTCCATCAATCATAAGACCCCAGAACAGGTATTCAATCTCATTGAAAATTAGGTTTCTAATAACTATTCTTGGGGAAGTGCAAGGTCTAGAGCTCGTGTGCAAGGAGTGCACAAAGTGGATGTTGTGGCAGCTTTGGAAACTAAGGTGGAAGCTTTAACTCAAAAGATAGAACAAATGGTGATGCCTCAAGGCCAAGTGCTAAATATAAGTTGTGATTTCTGTGGAGAAGGGCACCCAAATTATGAGTGCCAAAATATAGGTTCACTCCAAGAAACCACGGAACAAGTAGCCTTTGCAGGTAATGGCAGTACAGGTAATAATCCCTATAGCTCTACTTACATTCTTGGTTGGAGAAATCACCCTAACTTTTCTTAGAGCAATGCAAACTAACCTAGGCAGGGTTCTTTCAACTTTGAGGGAAATGAAAAGAATCTTGGAAAAAATTGTTAACCCTACTAGGAAGGATTGGAGTCTAAAATTGGATGACACTCTTTGGGCATACAGGACAGCTTTTAAGACCCCAATTGGCACAACTCCTTCTCGGTTAGTTTATAGAAAAGCATGTCATTTACCTGTTGAGATTGAGCATAAAACTTTCTGGGCTATAAAACTTGTTAACCTTGATCTTGAGTCAGCTGGAAAATTAAGGTTGCTCCAACTCATAGCCTTAGAGGAGTTGCGTAAGGATGCTTATGATAATTCAATGCAGTATAAAGAGAAGGTCAAAAAATGGCACAATAAGCATATCACTCGACATCATGAATTGGAGAAAGGTGATCAAGTGTTGTTATTTAATTTTTGCTTACAAATTTTTCCAGGTAAGTTGAAATCAATGTGGTCGGGCCCATACACAATAAGTAAAATATTCTCCTTTGGAACCCTTGAAATTACTTACCCTATTGGGTGCACTTTCAAAGTCAATGGCAATCAAGTGAAACACTATGTTGGTGAAATTCTTTGCAACACAGATCAGGTAGATTTACTCTTTGACACTGCTGAATAAAACTTCTTAGGTTATCTTGACTTTTTTCCTTTTGTACTATATGCTTTTCTTTTTTGTACTATTTTCTTTACTTTTTTTTTTCTAGTTTTTATGCTTTGGTGTGTTTCTTTTGTGTATTTTTCTTTCTAGGTACTTCAATAATGCTCATTTCTGCTGGAATTCAACTCTTTTGTAGGAGAATGTACAATGTAATGGAAGTATTTTCTTTCTTCTCTTTTCCCCTTTATTTTTTGGTCCCGTGGCAATATTTCCTTGTTCTATTTGTTTGGCCATTGAGGACAATGTCCAGTTTAAGTGTGGGGGAGTGGTTAGAATGGGAATTCTTCTATGCTTCAGTCTTCTTGAAATTCTTTGAACCTTTTGAGCAAATTTTTCAATTTTTTTTCCTGATTTTTTAAGCTTTCAAGATGTATTTTTAATGCATGTCTTTGTGCTAGATCATAGAGCATATGTTCTATGTCATTTGTGGCTTATGCATGACTTTTTGCACGCACTTGGATTAAGTAGTTCTTGATCAAATGCTTTACATTGTTCTTAAACCTATTTTTCTACTAAAATTCATTGAGCATTTTAGAACTTACTTGAATACCTCTTGAGTCGACATAAGAAAGACATTCATGATTTAACTTAAGGATGACATAAGAAATATCTTATTTGGATAGTTTGAGCTTTTCAAGCCTACCTATTTGATATTATCCTTAGTGCCTATTTTGAGCCTAAATTATTAATTTCTTTCTTAAACCCTTTGTCCTTTACTTCTTTATGAGAGTTTGATTTACCTTCCAAATCTTTGACTGCTCTTGATGGATAAAAGTACAAGTAGAAGAATTATGAGGGAGAATGCTTGTGTAAATGTCATGACTTATTACTTTTAGTCATGCATCATGTGTTGAGTTGGAGTTGTGAAAGGAGAAAGAAGGAAGAAAAAGAAAGATTGAGAAAAACAAAAGCTGTTAGAAAATGTTGAAAGAAAAAACTGAGAAACAAACCAAAGCAACATTTGAAAAGAAGAGAAAAAGAAAAGAAAAGCACAGGAAGAATGTTGGTCGAGTTGGAATAAGAATTGCTGAAATTTTAATGATCTTGTGCAATATGATTGATAAGTTGAGAACTATTGATGAAAAGAATGCAAAATATGCTTGAACTATAATATGATTGCTATACAAGGTTATGGGGTTTTGATTGGTTTTGTGATAGGAGAGCAAGAAAAGTTTGGAATCTATCGGTACATGTTGTTTATCCTTTTCTTGCAAACTCTTATATTCCTTAATATTTGATTTTCCTATATCCTTCATTTAATAGTGTAACACTCTACTACCTAGGCCCAACAGGGCTGGAGATGTTGCCCCGTCCAAAGGATAAGGGGTCTTTATAACTAGGGAACATAAACGAAAATAAAAAGACAATACTTTAAAATTAAACTTATTACAATCCAAAAATTCAGGAACAAATCTAAAATAAAATGATTACAATCATCTCTCAAAGCAACACATAAAATAAATAACATAACGTCTTCAAAGTAGGTAACAAATGTAGCCACTCATCTCCACAGCAGGATTAACCTGAAAACATGGCATAAAAGGTGATGAGATAAAAATTCAGTAAGCCCATGTGTGCTTTGAGTGTTTAAGGTAAAACAGTTCATGTATGTAAGTTGTAAAAATTGCACAAGAGAAAGTGCTGGCAAGCAATAAATAAGGTTAAAAATAAAGAGTAGCATTTTGCTTTTCAAACCATACATATGCAAAATAAATAAAACCACTCGAATGTGTAGCCATGGGTTACCACACATTGGGCCCCATAACTATATAACGGTCAGAATGCCACACTTTATGCATACTGACAAAAGGTAGGTGATCGGCCTACCGAGTGAGATACCCCTCCTTCTCAACACCCAAACTTACCGGTTGTCCACTCCAGAAACACACAGTCCACATGACTGAAACTTGCTAGCTCGAACCGGCATGACCTACTGGACTGACATCCTATCCAAGAAGGACTCACCCCTCAGAGGTGGCCACCTACTGAGAGACTTACCCTAACCCTTCAAAGACTAGTCCTAGTAGTCTACTCATATTGAGTACTCAACGCTGATTGTCCCACTTGGGAGAAAACATATAAAACATTGCTTTATTTGGAAATGTCAATTAAGGGTTTCTAAAATTCGTGTCAAAGTTGGTTTTTAGAAAGAGTTTAGTGTTTGTGCAAAACTGCTTGTTTGATTTTCAAATGATTTGGTTGACTGAACAAGAAAGGAAATAGTCCTTAATTGCCTTTACAAAGTGAGTACCCATGCACTTCGCGTTTAGCGTGCCATAGTAACCTTTTGTCATCAAATGAGTTTATGCAAGAGCTTACTTGATCCTTTGCTTGATCAAAATCAAGAATCTTCCAAAGCTGACCTAACCCCGCTTGGGGTAAACACAAGTCATATGGTTATACTCAAGCTATATTCGATTCCACAAATAATCCTAGTTCAACTTATTACAATCATGATCTTAATGTCCTAAGCTTTAAGGCTAGATGATAAAGGCTTTTATAAAATAAGACTAGCTTGTTAAGTTAAAATAACTAGGGGTTGTAAAATGATTACTAAGAAGTTATAGGCTCAAATAATAAATCTTAAGTGTTGTTGTTAATAAAAAAAAAAACTAGGGTTTCATTGGTGAAGAATCCTAAGTTGTAGGTGATATTAATAAATGGTCATTCTTAAATAATATTTTTAAAGTAAACATTAAATTACTACTAATCTCTTAATTAATAATTAATAGATAGAAAATAAGTAAAATTAATAATAAATAAATTTTTATTAAGTCTTGATTAGCAAATAAATATGATATTTATGAATATATGGCCTACAAGATTAATATTTTACCTATTATTATTTATATAAAAGGTTTTATTTATTATTATTATCATATATAAATATTTAAATATAACAAAAGATATCATTTATTTGGCTAAAATATCACTATTTCATTTAATATTCCAATTCCAAAACTTCCTAAGGTTTTTGAAATCTTTGGAGGAAAATATAGTGTGAATTTTAATTATCGTAATAAAATTGGCTAATTAAAATAACTTAGGATCAACAAGGTCATGATCTAAAAATTGAAGGGAAGAAGATGAACAAAATTTGTTCTTGGTTACCTTGATGATGTTCTTAAGACTTCAAGGAAAATTCTGATTTTTTATCCGATTGCAAATTTTTGTTTTTGAGATTTGATGTTATAAAATCTAGAAATGGACTCTAGGGAGTATGTAGGCATGTTCTAGAGTTTTGGGGAGGGATTAAAGGTGTTTAGAGTGGTCTTAGGCTTGAAGAATGATAGTGTATGTTCTTGGTGAAAATGGAGAGAATTGGAGAGAAGTGCTGGACGAAATTGCTGAAGGGGTTAGCCGAATGATTGAAGAGGTTCTAGGATTTTGATTTTCAGATTAGAGGGAAGAGGAAAATCTGGTTGTTTGAAATTGAAATGGAGAAATTTAAGGAGTGTTTTAAGTTAAAAGATTTGGTAATGGTGTTTGATTGATGGAGGTTCCTTGGAGCTACAATGGAGTTGGCTGGTTTGCTGAAATGAATGAGGGTTGAAGGAGCTATAAGGCTGGCCGAATTTTCTGTGTTCAATGGGAAAGAATTTCTGGTTTTGAAGCTTAATCCAGGGGTGTTTTCATGGAGCAATTGCTGGAATTTTTAAACTTCAAATGGAAGTTTGATTGGAGTGATTGTAGGAGAAATTTGAGGAGTGGCAATGGAGTGTAATTGTGTAAGGTCAGTGGAGGGGGTAATGGTGTTCAGTCCATGGCTGAACAAAGGTTAACTCATAGAAGTTTGAGGTGATTTTCGGACAAGGCTGGAATTTTTCTGGTTGAGATTCGAATTGTTTGCTGGAATTTGCTATGCAGTTTTTCTGCAATGTTCCAGCCTATTTGCAGAGGGTTTGGAAAGGTAGTTGAGGGTCCTTTATGGCTGGTTTCCAGCCTTCTATATGGAGGAAAAGCAGAGGTAATTTACTGGTTTGAAGGGTAGAAGAAACAACTTTGATTTTGGCCTAATTTGCTTCGAAGTTGTCCAGAATTTTTTTTCTGGTTTGCACAGCTTTGTGCAGTCCGATTTTTGGCAAAGAATTTCAGTCTTCAAGCTGAATGAGTTGGCCATTTTTCTAGCAGCAATTGAGTAAGGAAGATGGTTAAGATTTTCAAAAGCTAGGCTACCCAAGAATCTGAAAAAATTTCAGATTTCTTCCATAAAGAAGATGAACACTATGGAGTAGAGTTTGAGGGTTCAACCATGGAGATTAATTTCTCTTGGGAACCTTCCATGAAGAAGATGAACACTATGGAGTGGAGTTTGACAGTTCAACCATTGAGACGGGGTTCAACCATGGTTAAATTTTGAACAAGCTTAATTGATAAAGAGTTTAGGGTAAGCTATTGAATAAAAGGATATGAATCCCTCATGAATTCTTTTTAGGACATAACAATAGGATTGGGACATTCCCTTCATGACTCTCCTAAGACAACACTCCTATTTATACTTATGAAATGCAAGGGACGAAAAATCCAACCTTAAATTAAAATAACCATAACAAAAACTTAAATGATGGGTTTTGAACTCAAGACCTTAGAGATTAATTCCAAGGCTCTAACTGCTAAATCACAACAACTCTTGTTCTTATTTTCTCTCCTAAATATTGTTCCTACTTAATCCTTAAGTTATCTTCCTATTTTGGCTTCAAGCAAAATTACTATTTTACCCTTCCTACTTAATAAGCATAACTAAGCCTTCTGGACTATAAATCATAATTATAAAGCACATAAAATCATTCAAATATATATATATATATATATATATATATATTCATGCAAAATAATATGATATGCATCGCGACCTCCTTACTCTAGGGTTGGTTTTAGGTGTGGTTTTACATCCTCCCCTCATTAGGAGAATTTCGTCCCGAAATTCAAGAATACCTCTATCTCAGATCTGGATACTTCCGCTTTACCCACTCTTCTGTCTCCCATGTGGCATCTCACATGCCATGATACTCCTACTGCACTTTTTTCCATCGGAATCTGCTTGTTCCGAAGAGTCTTGATACTTCGGTCCAATATTCTCGCGGGTTTCTGCACATAGCTCAGGTGGGGTGGCAACACCAACGGCTCATCATTCAAAATATGTCCGGGATCGGCATTGTACTTCTTCAGCTGCGACACATGAAACACGTCGTGAATTCCTGTCAATCTATCCAGCAAATCCAATCGATACGCCACCGACCCAATTCTTTCCCTTATTGGAAATGGTCCCAAATACCTCGAATTTAGCTTCCCACCTTTCGGATGCTTCAAGATTCCTCTATTCGGTGTCAATCTTAGGAATATATTGTCTCCTACCTGGAATTCTAACTCTTTCCACCTATTGTCTGCATAGCTTTTTTGTCGGTTCTAGGCTGCTTTCATCCTTTCCCTGATTAACTTAACTTTATCCAACTTTTCTTGAACACAAACTTCTCCCTATTTGCTTACATGGCTATCCTCTGACCAACTCCAGTATAGCGGTACCTGATACTTGTGTCCATACAGAGCTTCATACGGAGCCATTCCAATTGAAGCTTGATAACTGTTATTGTACGACAACTCCGCATACGGCACACATTCAATCCACTTATCTCCGAAATCTAGTACACAGGCTCTCAGCATATTCTCTAATATCTGTATAACCCTTTCCGATTATCCATCGGTTTGCGGATGCGTAGTCGTGCTGAACTTCAGACTCGGCCCCATTGATTCTTGAAACATGCCCCAAAATCGAGATGTAAATCTCGGATCTCAGTCAAACACAATACTTGAAGGCACTCCATGTAGTCGAACTATCTCTCGTACATATGTCTGAGCTAACTTCTCCATGGAATCCCTCACATTCACTGGTATGAAATATGCTGATTTGGTTAGCCGATCCACCACTACCTATATGGTGTCCATTTGGATCCTTGCCATAGGGAGTCCGGTAACGAAGTCCATGGTCATTTCCTCCCACTTCCATTCAGGTACTGGCAACAGTTTCAACAGTCCTGCTGACTTCTTGTGCTCCGCTTTGACCTTCTGACAGGTGAGACACGTCGAGACATACTTAACCACGTTTCGCTTTATTCCGGGCCACCAATAAGCCCTTTTCAGATCTTAATACATTTTGACCTCTCCCGGATGAATGACGTACTTGCTCTTATGCGCCTCTTCTAAAATTCTATCCTTCAATTGGTGCTCTTTAGGTACACACAACCAATCTTTGGAATACAAAACTCCTACTTTGTCTTGCCAGAATTCACTGCCTTGCCGTTTAAGCTCTTTGCCCTTGAAAAGTTGAAATTCTGCATTACTTTGCTGAGCTTCAATAATTTCCTGCCTTAGGTCTGGTATTAACTTCAGGTTGCTAACAACAATTTTCCCCCCTTGCACTTTTGCTCTTCTATCCAATACATCTTGAACCACTTGAACCTCCTGTACCCTTAGCTTGGCCATGCTGACTTTTCTGCTCAAGGCATCAGCAATAACGTTGGCCTTCCCAGGATGATAGTTGATTGGACAACGGTACTCCTCCAAAAATTCTATCCTTCTTCACTATCTCAGATTCAAGTCCTTTTGGGTGAAAATGTACTTTAGGCTCTTGTGATTAGTGAACACTTTATATTTCACTCCATACAGGTATTGCCGCCATTTCTTTAAAGCGAATACAATGGCAGCCAGCTCTATATCATACGTGGGGTAATTGACTTCATGAGGCCTCAACTTCCAAGAAGCATAGGCGATCACCTTTCGGTCTTGCATCAAAACTGCTCCCAAACCTTCCTTCGAAGCATCGGTATACAGTGCGTAAGGCTTTTCTCCATATGGCAGACTTAACACTGCTGTTGCTATTAATCTCTGTTTCAGCTCTAGGAAACTCTTCTCATATTTTTCACTCCAAACAAATGGTACGTCCTTTCTCAACAGTCGGGTCATAGGCGATGCGAGCGTTGAAAATCCTTTTATAAACCTCCTATAATAGCCAGCCAATCCCAAGAAGCTTCGAATCTCGGTAATGTTCTCCTGCTGCTTCCAGTTTGAAACTGCTTCTACCTTTGCTGGGTCTACCTTAATCCCATCCTTGGTCACCACGTGGCCAAGAAATGCCACTATCCAGCCAAAACTCACACTTGCTAAATTTGGCAAAAAGTTTGTGCTCTCTTAAGTTTTCTAATACCAGTTTCAAATGTTCTACATGATCCTACGAGCTCTTGGAATAAATGAGTATGTTGTCGATGAAAATCACCATGAACTTATCCAAGTAGGGTCGGAACACTTGATGTATCAAATCCATAAATACCGCTGGTGCATTGGTTACCCCGATGGCATCACCATGATGTTGAAGGCCATCTTGGGGATATTCTCCTCTTTTATCCTCACTTGATAGTATCCTTGCCTCAAATCCAGTTTGGAGTGATAACTAGATCCTTGCAACTTGTCGAACAACTCATCAATCAGCAGTAGGGGATACTTATTTTTTATCATCAAGTTGTTCAAGCCCCGGTAGTCGATACACAGCCCCAGAGTCCCATACTTCTTCTTCACAAATAGCACAAGTGCTCCCCAGGGCGATGTGCTAGGTCTGATGTAACCTTGCCTCACCAACTCTTCTAGTTGCTCCTTCAGTTCTTTCAGCTTTGCTGGTGCCATTCGATATGGAGTCCGGGACATCGGTTCCGCTCTTGGAACTAGATCCATGGTGAACTCAACTTCTCGGCTGGGAGGTAGAGAAGTGAGTTCCGCAGGGAACACATCGGGAAAATCCTTCACTATCTTGGTATCCTCCAGAGTTCATTAGTCATTCAGCTTGTTTATCACTTAAGCTAAATATCCTTGACATCCTTGCTTCAACAATTTTCGGACTTTAACCCCAGCTATCAAAAACTTCATTCCTTTACTGTCTTGCCATTGAACTCCAACACATCACATCTTAGTCTAATGAATTGAACTAACTTATTCTTACAGTCTACCTTAGCTCCATGCTTCGCTAGCCAATCCGTTCCTAATATCAAATCATAGTCATCAATAGCTAAGATTATTAAATCTTCCTCCAAGCTTTCTCTCCCCACTTCAATTTTACAATTTCGCACATACCGATCTGCTTGCACCATCTTTCCCAAAGGTGTGCTCACCAACAAAGTAAAAGGTAGTTCTACTCCATCCCAACCCAAATGATATGCATATTATTTGTTTAAATAGGAATGGGTAGATCCAGGGTCTATCAATGCATTAACGGAATGACTTTGGATAGTAAACGTACATTCCACCACTGCCGCATCAGCTCCAACCTCCTCTTGGTTGAGAACAAAAACTTTTGCTTTCACTTAAGGCTTCAGCGCTCCACTCCCAGATTCTCCCATGGCATTGGTTCGATTGGCCCTCTAGATCTGAGCCGGTTTTCCTTGCCCAACTCGGTGAAGTGTAGGGCAGGCATTCCGTTGGTGGTTCGGATCTTCGCAGTAGTAATATTTTCACTCACCTCATTTAGACCAACTATTTTTCTCTGTGTGGCCCATTTTTCCATATTATCGGCATAACGGAAGATTTTGGTAGGACCAATCGGTGCTATCTGAGCTTGCTTTCCCCAATTCTGTCATTGCTAGTTGGCGGGGTGCTTGTTGGATTGCAGCCTCTGAAAAGGTCTCATGGTTGTCCCGGCGGCTGAAAAGGTCTAGGCGCCATTCTGCTACGGTCTTCATTTTCAGTCTGGGTGGCTGCGTCCATGGCCCCTGAGTAGGTCGTTGGTGGAGAAAGTGCCAACGCCCTTCTCACTCCTGCCTTAGCCCCTTGATAAATTGTCTTGTCCTGTTCTACTTAGTGTCTACCAGCCTCTTGCAGTACTTTGATAATTGGGTGAACCGTGTCTCGTACTGAGCTACCGTCATACCTCCTTGTTTTAGATTCTAGAACTCATCTTCTCGCTTCTCCACTATCCACTAAGGGATATACTCAGCTCCGAATGCTTCCACAAAATTGGCCTATGTCCAGTCTTGATCAATCATCTCCCAGTCGTCCTGAACCCGTTGCCATCATGCCCGAGTTGGGCCCCTCAATCGAAATGTAGCAAACTTCACCGTTCACTCCTCAGTGTACTGAAGTGTAGCAAAGATGTCTTCTATCTACTCTATCCATTGTTCAGCTTTCTGATCCTGCTTGGCTTCCCCTAAGAAGATGGGTGGTTGGAATTTCAGAAACCGCTCCAAAGCTTCGTCCTCTCCTTTTGGATTCCTCCGTTCAGTCAAAGTCTGAAGAATCTCGGTCATCTTACTGAATGCTTGCCCCGTTGTCACTTCAACAGGTTCTCCTGACCCCATTTCCAAATTTAGCTCACTCTCATTTCCCCGGTTGGGTGGCTGCATTTGAGTCATCTCAACTTCCGGTGTCACAGGTTCTGCCTCTGGAACTTTTATGCCTGATGTGGCTACACGACGCTTGGGTGTCATTCTAAACCATATCCAAATGATGAGTTTATGCATTCAATGTTTAAAATATTTTGAGCATGCATTCATAGTCAGATTTAAGTAAAAGGAAATCAGATGCAAGTTTTGCATAAAGAATTGCATATAAATTTCTCTCAAACCTTAGAGTACTCTAGGTACTCTTATTTGCATAAATTTGAAATTAATGCAGTAAACCGGAATGAAATCTTTAACATAGAAGTTTATGGAAAGCAGTAAATAAAATATCCCAATCATAACAGCATTTAGCCTCCATAATCCTCGTTGGAGTTTCAAAGTTGGCCTTATATAACCATCCCCCAGAATTCTTAGTAAAGTCTATCCCAGCCCCACTTGCAAACCCATCCATTGGCTCTTTCCTGGGTCGCCTAGAACTCTTCTTGGTCTCAAACTAGTTAGGTGGAGGTATGAAGGAAGGTTTAGGTAGAGATTTATAATCTATCTCTCCCGGATCATCACTATCAGCTGACAAGTCAACTATGGGACTAGGAAGGTGGGGAACATATTCCATATCAATCTCCTCATCTTCACTGTCAGAAACCAAGTCTATCACAGGTATTGGGGGTGGCTCATTAATCGGGACCTCATCGTCACTGCTATCATCTAAAGGAATAATTGGCTGCGGTGTAGGCTGAGGTGCAGGCTGAGGCACTGGCAGGTCTTTCGGGTAGATAGGAAAGGGAGGATGCCATTGCTGCCCTTTTCTTGCGGTTCTAAGCATTCTAACCATCCTACAGCATGAATAAGACAGGTCAGATAAAAGATTTGAACTTAATAAAATAGAACATATTTTATCAATATTTGTCTAAACCTAGTCTCTGATACCACTTGTAGTACCCTACTACCAAGGCACAATAGGGTTGAGGATGTCGCCCTGTCCAAAGGACAAGGGGTCTTTATAACTAGGTCACATAAACGAAAATAAAAAAAATAATACTTTAAAATTAAACTTTTTGCAACCAAAAAATTCAGAAACAAATCCAAAATAAAATAATTACAATCATCTCTTAAAGCAACACATAAAATAAATAACATAAAGTCTTCAAAGCAGGCAACAAATCTAGGTACTCATCTCCATAGTAGGATAGACCTGAAAACATGGCATAAAAGGTGATGAGATAAAAATCTCAGTAAGCTCGTGTGTGCTTTGAGTGTTTCAAGTAAAACAGTTCATGTATGCAAGTTGTAAAAATTGTACAAGAGAAAATGCTGGCAAGCAATAAATAAGGTTGAAAATAAAGAGTGGCGTTTTGCTTTTCAGACCATACATGTGGACAATAAATACAACCACTCAAATGGGTAGCCATGGGTTACCACACATTGGGCCCCATAACCATATAATGGTCAGAATGCCACACTTTGTGCCGACTGACAAAGGTTGGTTATTGGCCTACTCCTCATTCTCAACACCCAAACTTACCAGTTGTCCACTCCGGAAACACATAGTCCACATGACTGAAACTGGTTAGCTCGGACTGGCATGACCTTCTGGACTGGCATCCTATCCAGGAAGGACTCACCCCTCAGAAGTGGCCACCTACTAAGAGACTTACCCTAATCCTTCAAAAACTATTTCTAGTAGTCTACCATTATTAAGTACTCAACGTTGATTGTCCCACTTAGGAGAAAACAGATAAAAACATTACTTTATTTGGAAATGGCAATTAAGGGTTTCTAAAATTCGTGTCAAAGTTGGTTTTTAGAAAGAGTTTAGTATTTGTGCAAAACTGCTTGTTTGATTTTCAAATGATTTGGTTGACTGAACAAGAAAGGAAACAGTCCTTAATTGCCTTTTCAAATTGAGTATCCATACACTTCGCGTTTAGCTTGCCATAGTAACTTTTTGTTATCAAATAAGTTTATGCAAGAGCTTACCTGACCCTTTGCTTGATCAAAATCAAGAATCTTCCAAAGCTGACCTAACCCTGCCTGGGGTAAACATAAGTCATATGGTTATACTCAAGCTATATTCAATTCCACAAATAATCCTAGTTCAACGTATTACAATCATGACACTAATGTCCTATGTTTTAAGGCTAGATGATAAAGACTTTTATAAAATAAGACTAGTTTGATAAGTTAAAATATCTAGGGGTTGTAAAATGATTACTAAGAAGTTATAGGCTCAAATAATAAATCTTGAGTGTTGCTGTTAATAAATAAACTAGAGTTTTATTGTGAAGAATCCTAAGTTCTAGGTGATATTAATAAATGGTCATTCTTAAATAATATTTTAAAAGTAAATATTAAATTACTACTAATCTCTTAATTAATAATTAATAGATAGAAAATAAGTAAAATTAATAATAAATAAATTTTATTAAATCTTGATTAGCAAATAAATATGATATTTATGAATATATAGCCTGCAAGATTAATATTTTACCTATTATTATTTATATAAAAGGTTTTATTTATTATTATTATCATATATAAATATTTAAATATAACAAAAGATATCATTTATTTGACTAAAATATCACTATTTTATTTAATATTCCAATTCCAAAACTTCCTAGGGTTTTCGAAATATTTGGAGGAAAATATAGTATGAATTTTAATTATCGTAATAAAATTGTCTAATTAAAATAACTTAGGATCAACAAGGTCATGATCATAATTTTCCTATTGCTAACAAGAATCATGAACATATACCCAAACATCAATCAACAAACTATTCTATTCATGAATAAAGGCTTAAATCCATACCTACTATCACATGGCCAAATCTCTACTAAGTATAATCATACTCAGGGCTTCAATGAAAATAAGAACATAATATCCTATGCACCAAAGGTGACATAATATCTAGCATGCTTAAACATTCATACTCACTTAAGACATGAAGAACATGCATCGATCCACAAGGAATTTCATAAAGCTTAACCATGGCCAAACATTCTCATGCTCCAATCTCAACTCCTTCATACATAAGCATATACTCAATCCCCAATCATATTCTATCCCTTTCTATCAACATCAAAGAGATATAACTTTAGAATTAAAGAGAAGGTTAAAGAGAAATACTTGGTAGATAACTATCTCGATGAACATTTAAGGAGATCCACACGCTTGAGAGGTTTGAACCGTCCAAGAGAGGAGAAGGAAAATGGCCATGGTTGTAGCAACCATTTTGGCCGAGAGAGAGATAGAGAGAGAATATTAGTATGACATGTTAAAGATTGAAGGGAAGAAGATGAACAAAAGTTGTTCTTGGTTACCTTGATGATGTTATTGAGACTTCAAGGAAAATTTTAGTTTTTAGTCCGATTGTAAATTTTTGTTTTCGAGATTTGATGTTATAAAATCCAAAAATGGACTCTAGGGAGTATGTAGGCGTGTTCTGGAGTTGGTGTTTAGAGTGGTATTAGACTTGAAGAAAGGTAGTGTGTGTTCTTAGTGTTCTTGGTGAAAATGGAGAGAATTGGAGAAAAATGCTTGATGAAATTGCTAAAGGGGTTGGCCAAATGATTGAGGAGGTTCTGGGATTTTGATTTTCAGATTAGAGGGAAGAGGAAAATTTGGTTTTTTGAAATTGAAATGGAGAAATTTAAGGAGTGTTTTAAGGTAAAAGATTTGATAATGGTGTTTGATTGATGGAGGTTCCTTAGAGCTACAATGGAGCCGGCTGGTTTGCTGTGGTTTGCTGAAATGAATAGGGTTGAAGGAGCTATAATGCTGGCCGAATTTTCTAAGTTCAACGGGAAAAGAATTTCTGGTTTTGAAACTTAATCCAAGGGTGTTTTCATGGAGCAATTGCTGGAATTTTTGAACTTCAAATGGAAGTTTGATTGGAGTAATTGTAGGAGAAATTTGAGGAGTGGCTATGGAGTCTAATCATGTAAGGTCAGTGGAGGGGGTAATGGAGTTCAGTCCATGGCCGAACAAAGGTTAACTCATAGAAGTTTGAAGTGATTTTCGGACAAGGCTTGAGGAGAGCAAGGCTAGAATTTTTCTGGTTGAGATTCAAATTGTTTGTTGAAATTTGCTGTGTAGTTTTTCTACAATGTTCCGGCCAATTTGCAGAGGGTTTGGAGAGGTATTTGAGGATCCTTTAAGGCTGATTTCTAGCCTTCTATATGGAGGAAAATCAGAGGTAATTTACTGATTTGAAGGGTAGAAGAAATAACTTTGATTTTGGCCTGCTATGCTTCGAAGTTGTCTAGAGTTTCTTTTCTAGTTTGCACAGCTTTGTCCAGCCCAGTTTTTGGCAAAGAATTTCATTCTTCAAGCTGAATGAGTTGGCCATTTTTCTAGCAGCAATTGAGTAAGGAAGATGGCTAAGATTTTAGAAAGCTAGACTGCCCAAGAATCTGAAAAAAGTTCAGATTTCTTCCATAAAGAAGATGAACATTATGGAGTAGAGTTTGAGGGTTCAACCATGGAGATTAATTTCTCTTGGGAACCTTCGTTGATTCCTTCCCTATTTTCAGCCAAATCTCCCACCTCTAAGAGTAATTTTCGAAATTCAAAGACCAATAGACCTTGCTGAATTTTCTGGAATTGAAACATGGATTTGGTTAAATTTTGAACAAGCTTAATTGATAAAGAATTTAGGGTAAGCTAGGGAATAAAAGGACATGAATCCCTCAAGAATTCTTTCTAGGACATAAGAATAGGTTTAGGACATTCCCTTTATGACTCTCCTAGGACAACACTCCTATTTATACTTATGGAATGCAAGGGACGAAAAATCCAACCTTAAATTAAAATAACCATGACAAAAACTTAAATGATGGGTTTTGAACTCAAGACCTTAGAGATTAATTCCAAGGCTCTAACCACTAAATCACAACAACTCTTGTTCTTATTTTCTCTCCTAAATATTGTTCCTACTTAATCCTTAAGCTATCTTCCTATTTTGGCTTCAAGCAAAATTACTATTTTACCCTTCCTACTTAATAAGCATAACTAAGCCTTCTAGACTATAAATCATAACTCTAAAACACATAAAATCATTCAAATATATATATATATATATATATATATATATATATGCAAAGTAATATGATATGCATCCCGACCCCTTTACTCTAGAGTTGGCTTTAGGTGGAGTTTCACAAATAGCTACATTACAAACCCTTTAGCTTTACATTATAAGCTTTAAAGTCCTACTTGACCTAAGTATAATCATGATATATCTCAGATTAGTGGAGAGAGTTGATGAAAATTAAGCTTATGGAATGCATATATATATATATATATATATATTGAACTAAATTATTTCCAATGGTTTGAGAATGATTTTAAGTGTTGGGATGGTTCTACTTGTGATTCTTCACTTACACAAGTCTTGCATTTGTTATGAAATGTATAGTAGCATATGTTTTCTTGTCTTGAATAAAGAAAGCATTGGAAATATTATTTTGAAATTGATTGAGTGATTTTGTGAAAACTTGTGTTTTTCTACTTGTCTTTGATACTTTTCTTAAGGACAAGCAAAAAGCTAAGTGTGAGGGAATGTGATAAGGCCTAAATTAGTCATATATTTCCTAGTTATTTAAGGCAATTTTGTGATACATTTTGTGCAATAACTGGTCATATTCTTTCATATTTGAGATTTTAACCTTAGAAAGGTATTTTGTGCATTATTTTAGATTTTAGGGGTAAAATAAGGCAAAATCATCGCTAAACAGACTAGAGGCGGCACCGACCATGTGCTACTGGCACGCACTTCGAGATGATAAAAAATCGGCAAAACAAGGGCTGAACAGAATACAATTGGCTCTGGTTAAGAGCCCAGAGGTGACACGGGCTACGACCTGGAAGAACTTGGCACCAAAAAAAAAAAAAAAATCTGTGAATGGACAGAGAGATAAAATGCAACCGGCGCTAGCCTTGGACAGGACAGGCGACGCCGACAGTGCACTAGTACAGAGGCGGTACCTCAATTTTCATGCGCATTTTTGGTGATTTTCAGAGTTTTGGTATTTTCGTACTTCTATTCAGCCAAAAACCCTAGAGGGACGAATTTAGACACTTCTAAAGCCTAGATAGAAATAGAGGAAAAACACAAGTCAAAGGTATGAATTCAAGGAGCAAAACACAAAATCACTCAAGTTCAAGGAGGAATTCATCAAATTAAGGAGGATTGTAGAAGAGAGTCTACGAAGGAAGAAGAAGGAGACTTGTCTGTGAGTGCTTTCTTTTAACTTTGTTTTCATTTCTTGAACAATGATGTATTAATTACTTTATTGTAATTTGACACTGTTTTCTGTATTCATGATTTTTAGAGTTACTTTGATCTTTTGATTAATTGATTGTTATTCTTGATATTTAATTACTTATGCTGATTACGAGATTAATTTGTTATTTCTTTCTATTAACTTGTTTGGAAAAGGTGTTGATGGTGGTCTCAATTCATTAATTTCATATTTGTTATCTATTAACTTTCTTGGAAAAGGGGTTAATTGCTAAGAATTGGGTAATTAAAGGTTAATTGATATCTGCCAGGATATGGATTCATTGGTTAATTTCATGTTTTATGTTTGCCAGGATATGGGGATTTAATTAAGGATTGTGTTTAATACGTCTTTTGGGTGAATAAGTTGAGACATGATATGTGATGCTAATTTGTCTAGAAGATAGTGATTTCATGGATTGGAAAAGAAGTGAATCTACCTTAATCATTCATGATGTCAAGAGAATAATTAGTTATGATAATGATTGGGTAGTTTAAGGCTATGTTTGTCAAAATAATGGTTTTAGTTACATAATTCTACATCCTTAACATGTGTATATTCTTTTCTTTTTCTTTTCTTTTATTTTCCTTTTTATTTTTTTCATTTTACTGAGTCGGTTCAACAATGAAAGAAAAGTTATTACTACATACTTGTTCCTTGAGAATCAATACTCGTTTTAAACCCTATGCTATACTTAATGATGAGTACGCTTGCTCATATATGTAATTTGGGGTTAACGTTTTAATTCAAACTTGATTGAGAATGTGCGTATTTTTATATGATTTTTTATACCCAAATTCGTACACATCATGTGGCTTGTCGGTCCATCCCCCTACCTTAGCTTTAGCATATTGTTTTGGTGGATTCCTATCATTTTCCCCATCTTTTTGTGAATTTGTCCTCAAATGAGCATCTACATAAGTTTTCAAACAAGAATTCTTTTATGAAGATAAGAGAAAAATCTTATGGCGTGCCACATATAAAGTCTCTTTTACCACTCTTTCTTTTCTCTCATTATTTTTCCTCTCACCCTCATTCTTTTGAGAACTCTCAAAAGCACCCTTCCTTTTCTCTTTGTCTCTCACATTTTTTTGCATTTCTCTCACCTCACTTGGGGGTAGGGGTGGAAAGGTATATAACATGCTCCTCTTAATAATAGAGTATGAGTTCCTCCTCCAATCATGTAGTGCTCTTCTATCAAATTGCCATGGTGATCCCAAAATTAGATGGCTAGCTTGGATATAGACCATATCACAAATAATTTCATCTACGTATTTCCCCATCTCAATTGTCAACAACACTTGTTTGTTCCCCATTAACTTTTCACTATCATGAAACCATTGCAATCTATAGGGGTTAGGGTGTTTCAAGTGATAGGGGCTAAATTAGTCATACTTTTTCTAGTTATTTGAGGTTCTTTTGTGATACATTTTATTCAATAACCAGTCATATCGCTTCATATTTGAGATTTTACCCTTAGAAAGGTATTTTGTTCATTAGTTCAGATTTTTGGAGTAAAACAAAGCAAAAACGTTGCAAAACAGAGGAGAGGCGGTGCTGGCTATGGCACTGGAACCAATGCTGGCCATGCACTATTTACACAAACTTTAAGGCAATGAAAAATTGTCAAAATAGAGCAAAACAGAATGGAACCGGTGCCGGCTTCGAGAGCTAGGGCGGCGCCAGCTGCATGCTGGATTACATTGTGTGGAGAATCAGAACACAACCGACGTCGGCTCCGAGAGCCAAGGCGGCGCCGGTTGTGCTCTGAAGAAAAGGCAGAATTGTGATTTTTCTGTTAGTATTGTGCCCTAGAGGCAATCACTTGTACATTGTATATGACACATTTTATTTTAATAAAAGGTATTATTTATCTTACAGTTTCTTTTGTTTACTTTAAGTAATTTAACTGTTCGATAAAGTCCCTAGTATAACACTGTGTTAAGGAAATTATGATAAAGATCATGATATGAGATTCCTACTACACTGGATGGTGTTAGTACTTAAATAGTCCATAATCATAGTATTAATGAGATAGGACATCATTAATGCGTTAAGACTAGCATGTGTTAGACTTCCTGATTTGATCAGGCGGTAGTTCTAATAACCGTGAGTATTGAGATACTTAAAGTTAACACATGGATGCTTGTTAATAGAACAAGTTCATTGGATGGCCTAGCTTTGAGATAATCACATGGATAACTATTTAGTACTAGTGATATAATCTCAATATAGCAAACGTGCAAGTATCCTTAGACTTGAGATCTCCAAGGTACTTTGTTTGCTGAGATTTGTACATTGATTCCAATCTCGGGAGCTTGATCGAGGGCCGCCTATGGGATGGATATTGGGTACATTGTGAGGTAAACGAAAGTAGTTGAGAGGGTCAATAAAGGATTCACCACTTCTAATAGTAGGGGCAAATATCTCACGGCCACTTGTAGGAATTACTACTTCGAAAGTCCTTGGCCAAGGAAATTGTATATTAGAAATAGTTCCAATTAGTACACATCTAGAGTAGTAGGTTCCTGGTACAAATACTATTGTATTTGGGCCAAAATTATTTCTGGAGGGAGTTGGCACTATTCCGTACTCCAAACCGAATGAGATATTGTATGGTGAAAGGAGTTAACTGTACTGAAGTTTGTTATTAAAGGTTTCATGTCAAGCCACTTGACTTCCTGGACTCTTGGGTGGTCATGATGTGTTGTTAGATACCACTCATGATCTGGGAATATGGATTTATTAATTAATGAATTAATAAACCAATCATGATTAGAATTAATAGGATTAATTCTAATTAATTATGGATTATTTATCTCAAAGAAGTTTGGATTGATTCATGTTCTCTACCAATTGATTGGGAAACCTTATAGGTCGCACACAATGGAGGATTATATACTGAAGATGTTATTTAATAACATAGTGGGGTTAATTGAGAGAAAGAAAAGTTGTTGTGGACAAATTATAATTAGTTATAATTTGTGGCCCAAGTTGTAATTGTGAGAACTTGATGTTTCCAATTACAATTAGGGAATTCTAATAGGATAAGAATTCTCAGTTTTAGGAAGGGAATTTCATGTGATATATAGTAGATATAACACACGAAAACCCTATCTGATGAGATACACGAAATCCCCAGCCAAGTCACACGTTTTCCCCTTCTTTTCTCTCCCTCTCGTTTTGCTGAAAATAAGAGAACCCTAGCCGTCATTATTGTTTCTGCTAGCACAGGAAATTTTGGTGCTTGAGTCTATCCTCTGTGTGGATTACTATTGGAGATAATTACACACCATGATTATAGTGGTTAGATGTTCAACTCACGTGGAGGTTGATCACGAGAATTGTTGGATCGCGCCTCGACTTGAAGAAGAAAATTTTTGTTCTTCGGACGATCACCCAAAGGTAAAAGTTGTTACCATTACTCACTTTATGTCTTGTTTTCCACACATAGACGGGTCCTGCGAGGGTATCTCGTTTTATTTTCTGCTGCGCTGTATATGATATGAGCCTGAGATATCCAACATTTTCTACGCGGTTTTTGGTAATATTTGGAGTTTTAGTACTTTCCAACTTCTACTCAGCTAAGAACATTATACCAAAGAGTTTAGACACTTCCCAAGCCTATAAATAGATGGAAAACACAAAATAAAATGGGAGAATTCATTGATCATCATAGAAAATCACTCAAATCAAAGGAGGAATTCTTCAATTCAATGAGGGTTGTGCAAGAAGGTCTTCAAAGGCAAAAGAAGGAGGATTGTCTATGAGTGCTTTCTTTTACTGTGTTTTCTTTTTCTTGAACAATGATATGTTAATTATTTTATTGTAATTCGACATTGTTTTAGATATTCATGATTTTTAGGGTTATTTGATCTTTTGATTAATTGATTGTTACTCTTGGTATTTAATTACTTGGATTGACTATGAGCTTAATGGATTGTTTTTTTCCATTGGCTTGCTTGGGAAAGGGGTTAATGGTTGTTTCGATTTGTTAATTTTATATTTGTTGTCTCTTAAATTGCTTGAAAAAGGGATTAATTGCTAAGAATTGGTAATTAAAGGTTAATTGATGTTTGCCAGAGTATAGATTCATTGGTTAATTTCATATTTTAAGTTTGCTAGAGTATGAAAATTTAATCAAGGATTGTGTTTAATGCATCTTTTAGATGAATTAGTTGAGACAGAGTATGTGATGCTAATTTGTTTAGAAGATAGTGATTTCATAGATTGGGAAAGAAGTGAGTCTACTTTAATCCTTCATGATGCCAAGAGAATAATTAGTTATGATAAAGGTTGGGTACTTCAAGATCATATTTGTCTAAACAATGGCTTAAGTTACATAATTCTTCCTCCTTGACATGTATATATTTTTTATATTTTATTTTTTTATTTTTTATTTTCCTTTTTATTTCTTTTTCACTTTATAGAGTCAGTTAAATAATGAAAGAAAAGGGATTAATGCATACTTGTTCCTTGGGGATCGACACTCGTTTGAACCTTATACTATGTTAATGATGAGTACGCTTGCTCATATGTGTAATTTGGATTTAACGTTTTAATGTAAACTTGATTAGGAATGTGCTTAGTTTTTATGTGAATTTTATAATCAAATCCATACCCATCAATAAGCCCAATTCCTCTACAAGACTAGCACTCACCATATTTATAAAGCTCCCTTCATCAATAATAGCAACACATTACTTTTGGTTAATTTGGTAATGGGAGTAAAAGATATTACTTCTTTGTAAGCTTCCCTTCACCTCTTCTTCACAAACATCTTCTACTTCACAAGCATTCATATCCTTGATAGCAATTCTGGCTAGTGAATAAGTTTGTGGCATAGTAATTCCTTCCTCACTAGTATCAATATCTCCATTGTGTCCCCCATTTTCCTTCCCAACATCATACTCCTCTTCACTAGAAGATATATCACCGTGGGCATTGGTAAACATCAATTTCTTATTTGGACACTCATAAAAAGTGTGTCCATATCCAAGACATTTAAAACATTCGATGTCTCTATACTTTGTTGGGCTCTCCATACCCTTGCCCTTTTCCTTGTCCTACTTTTCTCTAGATTTTCCTTTTGGTGGTTTGGGGGTTTTGGTGGTTCTTCCCTTGCATTAGGCAGGTGGTTAAAAATAGGATTGGTGTATACGGTTTTTTTAGGATGAGACTTCTTGTTGAGTTGCCCCTCAATCTTTATAGCTAGATGCACCATTTCCTCCAAGGTCTCATAAGAATGTAATTCAACCATATTTGTAATCTTTTTATTCAAACCACTCAAAAACCTTGCTTTAGTAGCCCTTACGTCCTCAACAATGTTAGCCCTCATCAAGGTCACTTCCAACTCCTTATGAAAATCCTCTACATTTTTATTTTCTTATCTAAGCAAATGCAATTTTTGGCAAAGCTCATTATAGAAGTGTAGGGGTACAAACCTCCCTTTCATCCAGTTCCTCAACAATTCCAAGTGGCAACCAGTTGATCCCCCATTCTCCTTCTTTGGGATGCTACTTGGTCCTACCACATTAAAGCATACTTAAGGAAACTTGAAATGGCCCATTTAATCTTGGTTCACTCACTATAATCATGGTACTCAAACAAAATCCCCATCCTCCTTTCCCATTCAAACTAAGCCTCTGAGTCATTTTTGCCTTGGAAAGGGGCTACCTTCATTTTTAGATGCCTCAACTCTCTATCTCCCTCATATTCTCCCCTCCTTCTCACTCTAATCCCATTTTTTCAGTTTTGTCCTCCATAATCCTCCTCATGGACTCACTCATCCCAATGTTCCATTCTTTCAAACTCCCTCTGAAGCCCTCTTATATTTTATCCATCATGTCTACCTTGCATTCTACCTCTTCTTCCTTTTAGCCTTTGCCTTCCTCCCCTTAATGGTGTAGATGGATGGCTTCTTATAGAATGTTTATCCTAATCCTCTTCGTGCTCATACAATGGGGGTGTGACATTATTCCCATCCCTCATTCTAGGACTATCTTCCTTTCTATATCCCCTTCTTTGTGCAATGATTGAGGCTTGGTGTTGGCGAGTTTGTAGTCCGGTTATATCCCTTCTCATGTTATCCATTTTTGCACTGAGAGCATCAAAGGATGTGTTAATATCAAAAGATTCTTGGGACATTTTGTTGGGATTTTACTTAGCTGGTTTAGATAGAAGAAATATTCCTGACAAACACTCCCTTACATGTTTGTATTCATTCTCATGTTTAACACTCTTTGGTTTTCACGTAAATAAGCTCATCCTCTTGCTTTTTCAACTCACTCAAATGCTCACAAGTTCATCGTACAAAGTCTCCCCAATTGCTTAAGAATTAGTCTAAAGTTTGACAAGTCCACCAAATCTCTAAGGACAACCGACTAGACTTAGATGGAAGTTTGATCAACAACAACAGTAAGCCTCAAGGAGTTTATATCAAGAGTCAATGAATTTAATAAGTGCGATAATTTCAATAGACTAAGGGACTAGCAAATGGACAAGACCGAACAAGATTTTCAATGAAACATTAGAATTTCAAGAACATAGCACTTAAGAAAAAGAGTAAGAATTCCACAACTAAGATGATCTCAATTGGTCAAGTAATTCCAAAAAACATATGTTTCCAAGAGTTTAACAATAATGAAAAGTGTTTATGAAAGAATTGATCTCAGTTTCAAGGCTCTAAGTCCACTCAAACAAAATATCAAATACTTGATGTGCAACCTCGTAACTCAAGGGATTTCAAAATTTTCACACTTGCAACAACCCAAAAACTTAAGAATCACAAGAAAAATTAATCCCTAATGATTATACTAACATCTAGGAATAATTTCTCGACAAGAAAAACTCAAAAATATAAGTTTTATAGCTCCTAAATTTAGCATGAAAATTAGGTATGGGATTCTTTTTGAGCTCATCAAATTTATAATAGATAAACCCGACAAGAAAATCAAGAAAAATCAAAGTTTTGAAGACCATTTTGAAGCACCTTTCTTAACGACGAGTTTGCTCTATTTTTCTTGAAACTTTGAAACATTTTTTCTTGAAGAACCAAGCCATGATGAGAATCAAAGCATAACTGCTCTGATACCAAACTATTTGATAAAATTTTAGGGCTAATTTCTCAATGAATTTCATGGCTAATTATGAGTGAAATTAATAGACCCGTTGAAGAGCTCAAAATAGCGACTTTAGTGAGAACAAGATACCTAATTCAAATATTAGGACCCTCAGCCAAAATAAAGAACTTAGAACTCTAGCAATAAGAATCAAGTTTACTAATTCATACCCAAAAACCCTCAACCTAACTAAGGAACTAAGAACACTTGAAGAAGATGAACTAGGCAACCAAAGATAACCTCTACTCTAGAATCCTATATTAGCAAGAAACTAAGATTCTAGTTTGATAGGGTAGTTTGATCTATCCTTAAGAGTTTATAGATACAAATCAAAGGTAGGAAATGGAACCAAAGATTAGTTTTGGCCTTCACAGAAGAACCGTTAAAGAACTCTCTGAAGAGTGTCTTTTGATCTCAATAATGATATCCAACTTATATTTGAAATGTTATAATGTCATATATATAGGCATCTAAACCTAACTAAGGTGAGATGAAATCTTAGCCATTAATGTGTTTAAAAGGTCTAAAATATTCCTATTACATAATAAAAGTCGTGAGAATTTAATTAGAAACAAAACAGAACAAAAAATAGAAAAATTGAGCAAAACAAGGCTTAGCCCAAAGTAGGCTAGCGTCGGTTTGCCTAGGTAAGCCAGCACAGGCTGTGATCTTAAAAACTTGGACAATAGGTCGAGAAGAGCGGGTGTCAATTCTCCTTGCTCAGCTGGCACCGGTTCTATACTATTTTTCAAACAGTCGGTCCATTTACTTGTTTTCAACAATCGCTTGTGCTCCTTTGGCCTTCCACACAAAGTGTTGGGCAAATGTAGCTTTCTTTAGCCTTTTCTTTGGCACCCACTTTCACACTTTTCATGTTTCTTAGCTTGATGGTAGGTTTTGCTTGAATTCTCCCTTGTAAGCCTCCATATCTTAGATTCTTCCAAGGCACTATGAAGTGTCGCTTGTAGTTCAATCCCCCTTCTTTACTTTTAGCATATTGCTTGGGTGGAGTCCTATAAGACATTGTGTCATTTTTAAAGCACGTGATTACAAGAAAGGAATCAAGATAGATCTAGCAAAAGTGAAATTAGTCATCAATTGGAAACCACTGGAAAACACCATCGAGATACATTATTTTTTGGGATTGGCTGGTTAGTACAGGAGATTTATCAAGGGATTCTTAACACTTGCATCTCTCATGGCAAGACGTTTACGAAGGAAGATGCCGTATCTATGGATTAAAAAGTATGAAAAGAGTTTTAGGGTGTTACGAAGGAGACTTATTGACAGGAATTATCCAAAGCATGAAGGCTACACTAAGGAAGGAGGAAAGAGATTCAAGCTACAATTCATAGCTCTTTAGGTAAGGCTTATTTTCAAAAGGCTTTAAGTAGGATATCAAGCTAAAGAAGTTAACAAGCCAAGGATAAAATAGGTAAGGAAGCAATGATGCCAAAAAGCAGACTAAAAGGAGCTCAAAGTAAGACAAAATTCATATGAAGGGTTAAGGACATCCAATGCAAAGTAAAAGAGACCAAGGAGATTAAGTTTGGAGTGCAGAGAACAGGGGACACATGACTAGAGGTATGGGCATGCTCTAAACTATGCAAATCAAAAAATTTTCAACTCCCAACAGTTGGGTGCACAGGCAGATACATGACCATGCATATAGCCGTGCACAATGCTCGGCCAACGCCTGTGCATCTTCCCTTACATGGGCACTAGATGCTTAGCTCGACATGGGCATGGCCGTGCATGCCAAGCACATGGCCCTGCAAATTTCTTGAAGCTATTTTCAATATTTGCTTAACTTATTTTTTGCTTTGTTTCGGGTTTTTGACATTTGACCACGAATTGTAATATTTTTAAAGGCTAAATTTACTTATTTTAAAACCACTTTTGATTAAGATTAGTATCTCTAATAGGTCAAGACTTGGCATCTATATATATGCCTTTTAACTCTTATAATAGAAGATTAGAATATTTTTGAGTGGTTTTGGTAGGAAGCCAAATCCTCTTTTGAACAGAATTATGTAAGGGTGATCCCCAACATCAAGACCAAATTAAATGGCTTATTCCCACATTTTGATTAATATCTCTAAACTACAAAAGGATAATCTAAAACTTTTTCTCTATTCTTGGGTGCTAGAAATCTCCTCGTGCTCTTGATAGGTTGAGTTTTAGGTGCCTTCAAATTTCATCTTTTTTGTTCTAATCTTTTAATAGATTAGGGTATTTCGGTGTTTCCAAATAGACTACATTCACCAAATCTCAAGTAGGTTATTTGCATTAGGTTGAAGATAGCTAAGTCTTGCAAATTTATTTTAACCTTGTTTATTTCTTACTAGATGTATGAAATTTTTTCCTTTGTGAAATTTATATAAGTAATATGATGATGTATGAGTTTGGTGTGTCTGCTAATTTGGTTGGAAAAATTGTCTAAACTAGTCCTAAATTTGGATTTAAGAAAATAAAATAAAAATATGATGCAAGTGCCCAAAAATGGTTACATTCTCTAGAGTGAAGAAAAAAAAAATGAAGCGGCCAATACGGTGAAATAGAGCAAAATGCACTCACTTGAGGCTATAAATCTCAAGAAAAAAAATGATGATGAATATGAGAAAAATGAATAGAGTGAAAAAAAATGGTGAGCAAAAGAAAGAAAACAAGATGCAAGTGCCTTTTCTGGTTGCATTCTTGAGTAAAAAAACAAAAATCCAAGTTTGCTATCCAATTTCTAATAGTTTAGACAAGTACAAGGTATAAAGATTTAAATTAGTTATATATTCCTAAAATATATTGCATTGCTTATATATTTTGATCAAAGGAGTGAGTGGAATGCATTGAATAGATATGAAATTGGTTAAATTAATTTCAATGGTCTTAGATATATTTGATCTAATATGTGAGTATATCATAAATCTTCTTGATTGAGAAATTGTTAGGTTATTTTTCATTGAAAATGGAAAAGATTGCATATCCACCGAGCTTTTTAAACATTGGAATTTTATGTCTTAAATATTTTTGAAAAATTATTTTGCCCATGGATATGCAAAAAGTTAAGTGTAGTGACATTTGTTAAGTATGAAATTATCATATATTTTTTTATGGCTTCTACTCATTTTACGTGCTTATGTGTTTTTAGGTTATGTTGCTAAAAAATGAGTGAAATAACGATTTAAATGATTGAAATTTGAGTTAAAAATGATTGCCAAATGATTTAAGAAGAGTTGGAAGTAATTCCTTGCAGTTGGAAGTGAGTAGAGTATGCATGGGCGTGCAGACCAGATGCACAACCATGCAGAGTATGCACGGTCATGTGTCAAGGTGTGCATAACAGAGGACTTTTGTTTACTCCCAGAAGTTTGCAAAATTGAAGGAAATTGATGCTCTTACTACAACAAAAAATGGCTTTTGTGACATAGTTTTAATGACACATTTTTTTTAATGTTAAAATTAACATTTGTTATGACATTTACTTTTCAACACATACTACAAAAATAGTTAATTAATGTAATTTTGAAATAAGATAAAATTAAGTGTAACAATAAATATATATAATAACATTTATTATATGTCATAAGTAAAGTATAATATTTCTCCCCAAAAAAACTTAATTTGTAATTTTATTTATAGGCAGAAAACAAGCTGCTAAAATTATATAGTATCAGATATGTTAAATTTGGCTAGTTTTTTTGGCACAAAAATTCCCTTCCTTTTTTTTTTTTTTTTTTCCGCCAGCATCGTTCTTCTGGTGCTTAATTGGTCCCCTTATTCCAGCCTTAAACTATAATACCCTTTATTTTTATCTTCGATTGGCTACTACTTGTAATAGGATGAGAATTTATATCAATGGCTAGAACAAAAGATGATTAGTGTAATGAGACGAACATTTTGGGATAATAATATTTTTGTCGGGACCTGGATGTAATTATTAAATTTGTTCTACCCATATCCTAAATCTTTAGAAGGCTATTATTGTTAACAAAAAGACAATTTCAGGGTACACTAAGAAGAAAAATTTATTAGTGCGATGAAATGCATGTTTTGGTATGAATTATGCTATCCAGGGTATCGGGGGCATTTTCGTCATTGTGACTGTGCCCGCAACTTTGACCGTGAACTTGACCCAATAGAGAAGGAATTGAAAATTTTAAGTGTTACCATTGGATGTAACCAATTTTTTGGAATTGAGTAGTGAAATAAAATATTTTTTTTTTTGTGTCGGACCCGATTTTAGTTATTTCTGAAGAAAATAGGAAATCGTAGTTAAAAACGGTGTGTGTGGTATTTTGTAATTGGTAGCCCATGGACATATGTCAATTTAAGAGAGATTTCATGATGGATTCGAGCAAGATGCCTAGAATTAAAGAATTACAAGATAAATAAAGAATAATGTGTATTTTGTGATTGGAACACATCATTTGTAGGTCCTTGCAATTAAGGTCTTCTGCAATGTGATTGGCTAATGCTTATACAATGAGAAGGTGGTTGAGTGGCTGAAATTTGGCCAAGAAACCGGCAACCATACAAGAAAAATTGAAGGGAAATCTTGGGGAGAAAAAAAATGGGTGGTTGGTATGTAAAACTTTTATTGGAACACGCCTATGTATATCCACCAAACAATTAATAAAAATAAGAGATGAATGGCCAAGATTGGATGGTGAATGATGGTAAGAAGAGGCTATTAAACAGGCTGAATTTTGGCAGCTATGAAGAAAGAAAACCACGAGAAAAAGAGATTTAGCAAGAGAGAGAAAAAGGCTAGTGTGTGTTCTTGGTGCTCTATGTGAGTTTTGAGAAGTTCTTAGAGAAAATCACTTCAAATAGCCTTATATATAAGGTAAAAGCTTACCTTGATAGAATTAAAGTTATTGTTGGGTGAATGGTGATTATGTTGATATGAATTTTAACATGAAAACGTGATTTTCATGTCTTGATTTTGGGTCAAAAGCTAGGATTTGTGAATGAACCTTATATATGCTTATATGTGTAACGGCTGCTTTGGGATTTTTGGATGGTGTTTTGTATGAAGAAGAATTGAATATTTATGATATTTTCAAAGGTTGTTTTCAGTTGAGGAGATGATGACAAAGTAGAATAAAGTAGAAGTTACTTGGTTGGAAAAATGGATTATTCTCGCTTTTGATTACAAACAGTGAATTGTGTTGAATAAGGGTGACTCTTATGAACTATTCGAATCTAGAAATTATAGAATTAAAATTAAGAGTCTTATAGTCATTTCGGTATATCATATAGCCAAATCAGAGTTGTAGATTGAAAGTTATGTGCAGAACAAAATCATGTGTCAAGAAGTGAAATTCCAAAAAATGAGTCTAAAAATGCATGAACATAAGAATAATTAATTGTGTGATTTTGGATGAAATAAATAAGAAATATGAAGTGAATCCCTTGTATATTAAGGGAGGAAGGATGTGGAAAAACATAAACGAAAGAATTGAAAAAATGAATGGAAGTTGAACGTTTTCCTTAACCGTTGGCTAACCATCGACCCTGTTGGCAAACCGTCAGCCCCGATGGCTAATCATCCATCGGATGCCGGCTACCCATTGAGCACATTGGCTAACCATTGGCTATTTTTTGGCCAAACTGAATTTGACCCAAAAATAATGTTTGGTGTAGGTTTATCAACAAATGACCAATGGTTCGTTGAAAACAGTCGAAACGGTGGTTAAACAGCCGTGATTGGAAAGAATTTAATTAGGACACAAGATGAGTTTCTTTGATTTCTAAAACCTTTTAAAAGCTAGTGTGCTTCACTTTTCCATGAAATGCTATGTTTTATATTGTTTTGGAAATCCCTGAATATGTTTAAGGTTTATCTTAGCAAGAATTACTCTTAGGCCACTTTGGGCTTGAATGAACTCCATATTTGGCTTGGAAATCTTAATGGATTATTAAAACATGAATTTTGTAAATTTAGTCCTTTTTGGATTAAATACTTGGGTTTTTCAGACAATGGTAACTCTTGGAATCGAGTATTCATAAACTGATTGGAATGCCTTTATTAGAACATTTTATGGGAATGCGTTTGGAAACTTTGAATTTAATCCTTTTTTAGGATTAGAGTTCTGGTTTTCTTGAAATGAGTTTCTTTTGGAATTGGGTATTTGGAAAATGATTCAAATGTCCTTATTGGAACGTTTCATGAAAACCTTTGGAATTGGGTATTCGATATTGAGATATCCTTATTGGAACTCTTGTGAACACTTTTCAAATCGAGTATCGGAAAAATGACCTAAACACCCTCGAAAAGTCTTTTGGAATTAGGCAATGGCAAAGTGACTTGAATGCCCTTAGAAATGACTTTTGTGATCGAGTAATGGTAAAATGACTCGAGTACTCCTGGAAACTTGTTTTGATGTGTGAAAAGAACTCTTTACCCTGTTTTGACACAGTTTTGGAAAATGATCTCTCATGATGAGATTGACTTTTGAAAAATGACATTTTGATCCCAGGAATTGTTTTATTGGCCTGATATACCTATGGAATGAATTGATTAGCTTGTGGAGCCTATGAGAATTATGGTCTGACTTGTGAGTCAATGGAATAAAATTCTGAAAAATGTTATTTTGTCCCAAAAATGTTTATTTTGAAAATCTTGCAGGATCAGGTAACCCTTTGGCCTAATTAATCGAATGGGGTGGAATTGGTAACGTTGAGTACGCAGTAATGACTTTGATCTTTGTACTAGCATTTAGAATTAGACGACCCTAGTAACCTGACCTAGTTCTAGGGATTATCTTACTCCGAACGGGGTGACAGGACATTGAGATGAGTCATCCTAACTAGCTATCTAGTGCCTGGCAATTGTCGTGCCTTGTGTGCACTTTGTGATTGGGGTTGTTCACGGGTTAGGCTGGACACCTGGCATTGTTCAACCCCTTGCTACCTCGATAGTGCTTGACATTAGGATTAGGACCCCTAGCTTACAATAGCAAATAAAAGATTTAGTGCGCTATGTGCACTTGTTGATTATAGTACGCTGCATGGTACTTATTTTTTGGCGACGGACAGATTGAGTATTGTAGGCTGTAGTCTCTGTACAATGATATGTGGTGCCAAAGGTAAGGACTACAGGACTTGAATACATGCCAACGTTCTGCTGGAGAAATGCCTGTGATTTGGAAATTGGGACAATGATTTGAAAATAAAATATAGTTTTCTAAAAATGATTGAGTTCTGAATAAACTCTTTCTGAGAGAGTTTTAAAATTGTTTCCAGTGAACAAATAAAATGCTTTCCTCATAAAAGTTTTATGTACTCTGTTTCTTTACTAAAGCATTAGCATACACGGGACTCACTTGGTGATTTTTCACTCACACGTGTCTTTTATTATACCTTTTATAGGATCTATAGTTGAGCAGACTTACGGATAAAAGGACAATACCACAGTGTCAACAGTATAGGCCTGGACGACTCCCCTTTTGATTATGTACTTATTACTGTTGTAGTTTGGGATGGCATATATGAGATTCTCTTATATATGTATAGCCATCAGTATGGGATATTATATGAGTCTAGACCTTATATATATATTTACTTTGTATGAGTCTAGAGCTTACATATATTTATTCGCCCATTATCTGGAAAACTGGATGGGGTGACACCTAGTGTTGATATGCTTCTACTGTTATCTTTAGTAGGGGTGTTACAATTGGTATGAGAATCTAGTTTTATAGAACTATGATATCGTCATAGGAATTGATGGAACACTTTTATTGTGTAGGTATAGCAGATAAGAGTGATAAGGGCAAGCGCTAAAGGGACGAGCACAGTGATGAAGGGAAGAAAGTGATAGTTAGAGCTTGGGTGTGATGAAATCTGGAAAGATTAGGATGATCTATCAAGTAGGAGTGCCGGGACATTTCACTATGACAGGACCTGGCCCTAGCTGTCCTCATGCACCCCGTTTTACCGAGAGCAAGTTTGACCTAGCAATACCTGTTGTTACTCCATTTTTGTGAGACTTTAGTTTGAAGAGGACACCAACCCTCTAGAGTACGTCATCGCTACATGAGGAGGTGGGTGGCAATTCTGATGATATGGATGGTGACATTGAGTTGTACTATCAGGACGATGATGAGAAGGATAGTATCCCCAATAGTGCAGTGTTATCTGAGGACGATGAGAAGATGTTTGGCCGGGATGTACTAGTAGTACTGGAGTAGGAGATGCTAGGTTTGGAGGTTATTGATGCGGGAGAGAATTAGGAGGTACCTATGGCTGAGGAACCAAAGGAGGAGTTAGTGATAGACTTAGAGCTATTAGCTTGGTTGCAGCTTGATGTGGATGGAGATGAGGAGTTAGATGCAGCAAAGTCTTACACAGTTTCTACTGATTCAAGACCTCCTATTTTAGACAGCAATAATGATGAGTAGGAGGATGAGATGTAGATATATGTAGTTGGATATGTAAAGTTCGACTAGTGTATATAGTCGTGTGCTTGGCAAATAAATTTTGTACAGATTTTGTGATCAGGTAGTTCAATAGCTGAAATTTGGCCAAGAAACCGGCAGCCATACAAGAAAAATTGAAGGGAAATTTTGAGGAGAAAAAAAATGGGTGGTTAGTGTGTAAAATTTTCATTAAACACACCTATGTATATCTAACATATAATTAATAAAAATAAGACATGAATGGCCAAGAATAGATGGTGATTGGTGGTGAGAAGAGGCTATTTAATAGCCCGAATTTTGGTGGCTATGAAGAAAGAAAACCAAGAGAAAAAGAGATTTAACAAGAGAGAGAAAAAGGCTAGTTTGTGTTCTTGATGTTCTATGTGAGTTTTGAGAAGTTCTTGGAGCAAATCACTTCAAATAGCCTTATATACAAGGTTAAAGCTCACCCTGCCAGAATTAAAGTTATTGTTGGGTGAATGATGATTATGTTGATATGAATTTTAACATGAAAACATAATTTTCATGTCATGATTTTGGATCAAAAGGTAGGGTTTGTGAACATTGTGTATGAACCTTGTATATGCTTATATGTGTGCTGGCTGCCTAGGGATTTTTGGATGGTGTTTTATATGAAGAAGAACTGAATATTTATGGTAGTTTGAAGGGTTATTTTTGGTTGAGGAGATGATGACCAAAGTAGAATAAAAATGGAACTTACTTGGTTGGAAAATTGGATTATACTAGCTTTTGATAAGAAAATGTGAATTGTATTAAATAAGTGTGACTCTTGTGAACTGTTTGAATATGGAAATCACAGAATTAAACATGATTTGAAGGAAAAAATTGAATGAATTAATGCTTCCAAGGTGTTAAGGGCTAAAGGAAAACAAAGGAAAGCATGAATAGTAGAATTGAAGCAAAACTACTAGGGCTATTTTTGGCTTGTAACATGTCACAAGAACTAGGACTCTAAAATGGGCTAATATTTAATTAAAATTAAAAGTCTGATGGTCATTTTAGCATATCATAGGGCCAAATCAAAGTTGTGGATTGAAAGTTATGTGCAAAACAAAACCATGTGTCAAGCAGTGAAATTCCAAAAAAATGAGTGCAAAAATGCATGAACTTAAGGATGATTAATTATGTGATTTTGGATAAAATAAATGAGAAATATGGAGTGAATCCCTTGTATATGAAGGGAGAAAGGATTTGGAAAAATGAAAACAAAAGAATGGAACAAACGATGAAAAAAAGACGTGAACAGAATTTGAACATTTTCCTTAACTGTCAACTAACCGTCGGCTAAACGTCAGTTCGACGTCGGCTAACAGTCGGGTATTTTTTGGCCAAACACGATTTGACCAGAAAATGATATTTGGTATAGGTTTATCAATAAATAGCCAACGGTTCATTGAAAACGGTCAAACCGGTGGTTCAACGACCATGATTCGAAAGAGTGTAATTATGACACGAGGTGAGTCCCTTTGATTTCTAAAACCTTTTGAAAGCTAGTGTGCTTCAGTTTTCCATGAAAATGCTATGTTTTATACCATTTTAAAAATTTCTGAATATGTTTAAGGTTTATCTGAGCAAGAATTACTCTTATGCCACTTTGGGCTCAAATGAACTCCATATTTGGCTTGGAAATCTTAATGGATGATTAAAGTATGAATTTTGTGAATTTAGTCCTTTTTGGATTAAATACTTGGGATTTTCAAAAAATGATAATTTTGGGAATCGGGTATTCATAAATTGACTGGAATACCCATATTGGAACATTTTATGGGAATGTGTTTGGAAACTTTAAATTTAATCCTCTTTTAGGATTAGAATTCTGATTTTTTTTTTAAATGAGTTCCTTTTAGAATTCAAATGTCCTTATTGGAACGTTTTATGAAAACTTTTGAAATCGGGTATTCGGTAAATGACCAAAATATCCTTATTAAAACTCTTGTAAATAATTTTCAAATCGGGTAAGAAAAAAATGACCTGAATACCCTTGGAAAGTCTTTACGAATTGGGCATGAGCAAAATGACCCCAATATCCTTGGAAATGACTTTTGTGATCGAGTACTGACAAATTGACCCAAGTACTCATTGAAACTTGTTTTAATATGTGAAAAGAAATATTTATCCTGTTTTGACACAGTTTTGGAAAATGATCTCTCGTGATGAGATTAACTTTTGAAAAACGATATTTTGATCTCGAGAAATATTTTATTGGCTTGATGTGCCTATGGAATGAATTGATTGGCCTACGGAGCCTATAGGAATTATGGTCTGACTTGTGAGTCAGTGGGATCAAATTTTGGAAATTGTTATTTTTTCCCAAAAATGTTTGTTTTGATAATCCTGTGGGATCAAATAACCCTCTGGCTTGATCAGTCAGAAAGGATTGGTATTGGTAATGTTGAGTACTCAATAAGGACTTTGATTTTTGTACTACCTTATGGCAGAGTTAGATGACCCTAGTAACCTAGCCTAGATCTAGAGATTGTCTTACTCCGAATGGTGTGACAGGACATTGAGATGAATCATCCTGGCTAGCCGTCTAGTGCTTGGCAATTGCCGTACCTTATGTGCACTTTGTGATTTGGGTTGTTCATGGGTTGGGCTGGACACCTGGCGTTGTTTAACCCCTTGCTATCTCGATAGTGATTGACTCCAGGATTGGGACTCCTGGCTTACGGTAGAAAGTAAAAGATTTAGTGTGTTGTGTGCAATTATTAATTATAGTACGCTACGGTATACTTATTTTTCGGTGGCACACGAATTTAGTACTGTAGACTATGGTCTAAGTACAATGATACATGCTAGTGGAGTACTGTAGGTTGCGGTCTTAGTACAATTATATGTGGCGCCGAAGGCAAATACTGCAAGACTTGCATACAAGCCGACCATCTGTTGGAGAAGTGCTTGTGATTTGAAAATTGGGGTAATGATTTGAAAGTAAATATAATTTTTCAAAAATAATTGAGTTCTGAATTAACTCTTTCTGAGAGAGTTTTGGAATTGTTTCCAGTGAACAAACGAATGACTTTCCCTACAAAAGTTTTATGTACTCCGTTTCTTTATTAATGCACTAACACATACAAGACTCACCTTAAATTAATATATGTATGTGGGCTACCAATCACAAAATGCCACATGCACCGTTTTTAACCACGATTTCTTATTTTCTTCAGAAATAGCTAAAATCGGGTTCAAAATGAAAAAATATTTTATTTCACCACTCAAATCCAAAAATTTCATTGAATTCATTGGTAACACTTAAATTCTTCAACTCCTTCTCTATTGGGTCAAGTTCACGGTTAAAGTCGCGAGCGTGGTCAGAATAACAAAAATGCCCCCGATATTCCAGATAGTATAATTCACACCAAAACGTGTGTTTCTTCACATTGATAAATTTTTCTTCTCAGTGTACCCTTAAATTCTCATTTAATTTACAATAATAGCCTTCCGAAGTTTTAGGGTACGGGTAAAACAAATCTAATAATTATATCCAAGTCTCGACAAAATATTATTTTACCAAAATGTTCGTCTCATTACACCGATCATCTTTTGTTCTGGCCATTGATATAAATGCTCATCCTATTACAAGTAGTAGCTAATCAAAAATAAAAATGTGGGGTATTACATTCTCTCTTCCTTACAAAAAACTTTCGTCCTCGAATTTAACTTACACCTGGAATAACTCTAGATACTTTTTCAATATCTTTGCTTTCATTTCCCAGGTTGCATCTTGCACTGGATGATGATTCCATAACATTTTTACAAGTGAAATTTTCTTATTCTGCAATTCTCTTTCAGCATACTTCAAGATCTTAATAGGCTTTTCTTCATACTTCAAGCTTGGAGTCATCTCAATAAGTTCTTCATTCAAAATGTGGGTAGGATTAGCTACATACTTCCAAAGTTGGGAGACATGAAACACGTCGTGAATACCTTAAAGTTCTACGGGTAACTCCAATCGATAAGCCACCTTCCCAATCCTCTTAGCAATAGGGAACATTCCAACATACCTAAGTGCTAACTTCTTCCCTTGAATGGAAAATGTTATTTGGCCCCAAAAATATTTGTTTTAAAAATCCGACAGGATCAGATAACCCTCTGGTATGATCATTTAGAAGGGGGTGGAATTAATAATGTTGAGTACTCAGTAAGGACTTTGATCTTATAATAGCATACGTTATAGTTAGATAACCCTAGTAACCTAGCCTAGTTCTAGTGATTATCTTACTTCGAACAAGGTGACAGGATATTGAGATGAGTCGTTCTAGCTAGTCATCTAATGCTTGGCAATTGCTATGCCGTGTGTGCACTTTGTGATTTTGGTTGTTCACGGGCTGGCTGGACACCTAGCGTTGTTCAACCCCTTTTTACCTCGATAGTGATTGACCTAAGGATTGGAACCCCTGGATTACGGTAGTAAGTAAAAGATTTAGTGTGTTGTGTGCACTTGTTGATTATAGTATGCAGTGATGTACTTATTTTTGAACGACACATAGATTGAATACTATAGGTTGTGGTCTCAGTACAATGATACATGGTGCCAAAGGTATGGATTATGGGACTTGCATATATACCAGCCTTCTATTGGAGAAATGCCTGTGATTTGGAAATTGGGATAATGATTTGAGAGTAAAATACAGTTTTCTAAAAATGATTAAGTTCTGAATAAACTCTTTCTGAGAGAGTTTTAAAATTATTTCTAGTGAACAAACAAAATGCTTTCCCCACAAAAGTTTTATGTACTCTGTTTCTTTACTAAAGCACTAGTACACACGGGACTCACTTGGTAATTTTCACTCACACATGTCTTTTATCTTGCCTTTTGTATTATCTGGAGTTGAGCAAACCTACGAATAGAAGGACGATACTATAGTGTCAGCAGTATTGGTCTGGATGACTCCCTTTTTGATTATGTACTTATTACTATTGTTGTTCGGGATGGCTTGTATGAGATTCTCTGATATTTGTGGCCATTGGTATTTGATATTGTATGAGTCTAGAACTTATATATATTTACTTTGTTAGTTTGTTACAAATACCCCGTGTTTGGGAAATTAGATGGGGCGACATCCGATATTGATATGCTTCCGTTGTTATCTTTAGTAGGACTGTTACAATTGGTATCAAAGTCTAGTTTTATAGAACTATGGTATTTGTCATAGCAATTGATAAACTCTTTTATTTTGTAGGTATGGCAGATGGGAGTGATAAGGTCAAGTGCCTAATGGATGAGCGTAGTGATAAAGGGAAGAAAGAGATAGGTGAGAGCTCAGGTGTGAAGAAATCTGGAAAGATTAGGACGATTTATCGAGCATGTATGCCAGAATGTTTCACCTTGAAAAGACCTAGCCCTGGCTGTCATCATGCACCCTGTCTTGCGGAGGGCAAGTTTGACCTAGCAGTGCCTATCATTACTCTATTTGTGCGAGACCTTAGTCTGGAGAGGACACCAACCCCCAAAGTACGTTGTCGCCACATGAGGAGGTGGGTGATGATTCTGATGAGATTGATGGTGATATTGAGCTGCACTATCAGGACAATGATGAGGAAGATAGTATCCCCGATGGTGCAGTGTTATCTAAGGATGAAAATAAGATATTTGGTGGGGATGTACCGTGAGTACTGGAGGAGGAGATGCCAAGTTTGGAGGTTGTTGATGCGGGAGAGGATCAAGAGGTACCTGAGATGGAGGTACCTGTGGTTGAGGAGCCTGAGGAAGAGTTATAGATAGACCCAGAGCTATTAGCTTGGTTGTATCCTGATGCGAACGGAGATGAGGAGTTAGATGCAGCAGAGTCTTACACAGTTTCTACTGATTCAGGACCTCCCATTTCAGATAGCGATGATGATCAATAGGAGGATGAGATGTAGATATATGTAGTAGGATATATACAGTTCGACCAGTGTATATGACCTTGTGCTTGGCACACAAATTTTGTACTAACTTTGTGATAAGATTAGAATAAATATATGTTATATTTTTTCTATATGCACTATGTCCATTTTACAATTGCTTTTGAGCCATGTTACATTGTTATATCGGTAAAATCTTATGAATTGCACAGACGCCCCCTAAAAGAACTTTCGGACGATTATCGCAAGCTACTTAAAATAACCCAAAGCCAAATGTGGAGGAACCGCATGCAGAAGGTCTTGACCTTACAACTTTGGACTATCCTATGTTCCAAACATTCTAAAAGATGGCTGATACTATCCAACAGTTGACTGAGACTACCACTAGAGCAAATAAGAATTCTAGGGTGAATAAAGGTGTGAGTAGGGAAAGTCAACGAAGCCAAGTTGAATCAGATTGAGCTATTGAGCGCTTTTTGAAATTCCACCCTCTGTAATTTCAAGGCTGACCTAATTCAGAACAGGAGGCTGAAACTTGGATTGAACAGATGGAAAAGATTTTTGTAGCTCTGAATTATTCAGAGTAAATGAAGGTACAACTTGCTACGTTTCAGTTAAAAAGACCTACCCAAGATTGGTGGGCAAGAAAAATAAATCAATGAAAATGGGAGTAGATAGTTTTCAAGGCTAGTTTTAAGAAGGAGTTTATTCCCATTTGGGTAACAGAAAGGAATGAAGATGAATTTTAAGCTTTTTAGCAAGAAGGCCGTACTGTAGGGTAGTATGTTGCTGAATTCACTAGACTATCAAAATATTACCCACTCTTAGTCTATTCAGAAGCAGATAGGGTTAGACATTTTGTAAAATGTTTACGATCGAAGTTCAAAAGAGTATTAGCAAGTATGTCTCCCACCAATTATAATGCTGCAGTAGAGATGACTTCTAGGATAGAAATGGTGGGTATTAAATAGGTGGGTGAAAGAAACCGAAGTGGATTTCGGTGGCATGAATTATAAGAGATCTGGAGGGCCCTGATGGCAAAATGAAGGAAAAATACGAAGGAATGGAGGTCCGAGTGGAAGACTGCCCTCTTTTAAATGCTTTAATTGTAGAAAAGTAGAGCATAATATTTTAAATTTCCTTCACCCTCGAAGGATGGGAGGATGGAGTTGACTTAGAGAAACCTATAAAGGACAGAGGTTAGGATTTGGAAGGGGGAACCTAGGATAAGCTTCTATCTCTAGAGCTGGACCCCTCAAACCCCAAGTAAATGCTCGGATGGTCATTTTAGAGAAGATAGACAACCAAGCTATAGAGGTGGAAGGTATGCTACGTATTTTTTATCATGATGCTAAAGTATTGGTAGATCCCGACTCTACGCATTCTTTTGTTCCTAATTCATTTCTTGGTTCTATGAGAATTAAAGGGGAAGAAATTTCATATGAAATGATTGTCAGTACCCCATTGAGAAAGTAAATGAATAGTGAGAAAATACATAGTGGTTGTAAGATTATGGTAGAAGACGAATTATTAGGTGGAGATTTGATATGTTTGCCCATAGAGGATTATGATGCTATCTTGGGCATAGATTGGCTGTCTCAGCATTATGCTTAAGTTGACTGTAGACATAAGGTAGTACATTTTCGTTGGCCTGGGAAACCTATATTGGAATTTGTAGGTGAGGCTGGAAGAAAAAGTAATGCTTTTATATCAAGACTCAAGGCCCCAAAAATGATTAGAAAAGCGTGTACTAGATACTTGGCTTATGTAATTAATATGCCCGGAGAGCTTGAGAAACCCAAAGATATTTCTATTGTGAATGAGTATTTAGATGTTTTTCCAGCAGAATTGAAGGAGTTGCCACCGGAAAGAGAGGTAGAGTTTTTCATTGATTTAATGCCATCGGCAGAATCAGTTTCAAGGACTCCTTATAGAATGGCACCTACAAAATTACAACAGCTTAAGAAACAACTATAGGAATTAATGAAACAAGGGTTTATTCAACCAAGTACTTCACCATGGGGAGCACCTGTATTGTTTGTTAAGAAGAAAGATGGGTCATTACAGATGTGTATAAATTATCGAGGGTTGAATACTATGATAGTAAAGAAAAAATATCCGTTGCCCATGGTGGATGAACTGTTTGACAAGTTATAAGGAGCAGGATATTTCTCGAAATTAGACTCGAGGCAATGATATTACCAAGTTCGAATTTGGAATGTAGATATATCGAAAACCACATTTAACACTTGATATGGGCATTTTGAGTTTGTAGTGATGCCCTTTGGTGTTACTAATGCCCCTACTGTATTCATGGACTTGATGCACCGAACATTTCGGCCTTACTTAGAAAATTTTGTAGTTATATTCATAGATGATATCTTAGTGTACTCTAAAGATCCTTAAGAACATGAACAACACCTTCGAAAAGTACTGGGGAAGTTAAGGGAGGCCAAATTATATGCAGAATTTAGTAAGTGTGTGTTTTGGTTACAAGAAGTATCATTCTTAGGACATGTAATATCTAAAGACGGGATTATAGTAGATCCTGCAAAAGTCGAAGCGGTGACAAATTGGAAATGTCCCGAGACTCCAACTGAAATACGAAGTTTTTTGGGATTAGCAGGATATTATCAGAGATTTATTAAGGGATTCTCTAAGATAGCTTCACTTTTTACTCGACTCACCAAAAAAAAAAAGTTCCTTATGTTTGGACTGAGAAGTGTGAGAGAAGTTTTCAGGAGCTAAATAAGAGGTTAAGCTCTGCTCTTGTTTTGGCATTACTGATGATAGACAAACCATATGAGGTGTACACTGATGCCTCAAATGAGGGATTGGGAGAAGTATTGATGTAGGAAATGAAGGTGATAGCTTATATCTCTAGAAAATTAAAACCCCATGAGGAGAATTACCCTACATATAACCTACAGTTGGCGGCTATCATGTTTGCTCTTAAGAAGTGGTGATATTTTCTGTATGGAGTTGAGTTTGAGGTCTTCACCGACCACAGACGTTTAAAGTATGTTTTTACCCAGAAGGATTTGAACATGGGATAACGTCAGTGGATGGAATTTTTAGAAGAATTTTGGTGCCCAATTAACTATCATCCTAGAAAAGCAAACACAGTAACAGATGCCCTTAGTAGGAAGGCAAATTTATCAGCTCTTTGAATATTATGAGTTCCAGAACTGGAGTAAATGGAGAAATAATGTTGAGTAATATTTCCATTCAACTTACTTTCCTACAACAATTGAAGAGAAAATAAGATAATGTGAAGAGTTGCATAGGTTGGTGTAAAAAGAGATGAATAAAGGAGGAGATGAGTGTTGAAAGGATAATACTCGAATTATTTATTACCAAGGTCAGTATTGCATCCCAAAATTGTCAGTGATGAAGCAAGATATTTTAACAGAAGCACATCGGAATAAGTATACCATCCATCTAGGATCTGTAAAGATGTATCGGGACTTAAAACGGCATTATTGGTGGATTGGTATAAAGAAGGATATTTCAGACTTTGTAACTCGATGCTTTATTTGTCAGCAAGTAAAAGCCGATGAGCAACACCCTGGAGGGTTACTGCAGCCATTGCCAACTCCAACATGGAAATAGGATAAAATTACTATGGATTTCATTACAGGATTACCCATGGTAGTAGGACAATGACATACTATGTGGGTAATAGTGGATCGATTAACTAAGTCCGCTCATTTCATCCCCATCAACCAATGAGATTTTTTAGAGAAGTTAAGTAAAATCTATATGAAGGAAGTAATCAGACTTCATGGAGTACCCTCTAGTATTGTGTCAGATCGAGATCCTAGATTTACATCGAAGTTTTGGACTAAATTGCAGTAGAAATATGGGACAATATTAAAGTTCAGTACAATAGCGCACCGATAAATAGATTGATAGACTGAACGAGTGAATAGGGTTTTGGAAGAGATGTTGCGGCTTGCGCTTTAGATTTGGAACTAGATGGATTGATGATTTAACGTATGTGAAATTTGCATACAATAACAATTATCAATCAACCACTGGAATGGCCTCATTTGAAGTTTTATATGGAAGGAAATGTCAGCCCCCGTTGCATTGGGAAAGTTTAGGACGAAAAATAAGTGAACAAGATGCTTTTGACCTTGAAAAGGTTCGACAGGCTGTGGGGATGATTAAAACTAGGTTGAAGGTAGCACAAAATAGACAAAAAAGTTATAGCCTACTCCATGGTGTTAGCACGATACCATAGTGTTAGCAGTATAGGTATAGCCGACTCCCCTCTTGATGTACTTATTACTATTATAGTTTGGGATGGCATGTATTAGATCCTCTGATATATATATATGTAGCCATTGGTATGGGATATTATATGAGTCTAGACCTTATATATATTTACTTTGTTGGTTTCATTATAAAGACCCCTTGTTTGAAAAATTAGGTGGGGCAACACCCGGTGTTGATATGCTTCCGCTGTTATCTTTAGTAGGGGTGTTGCATAAACCACCAGCTGGCTTTTGTGCTTAGCCGTAGACACCGGTTAAGGTGTGCCTCATTCACCTTCGGCTAGGTCATTGTATTCTCGTACTAGTTAATCTCTAGATCTCGAGGAGCCTATCTTTTAAGGTTTGGGTTCTCTATTCTCCATTCTTTACTCTCTTTTTCTAGGTCTGGTACTAGGTTAATTTTGATATGCTAATGTTATGCAATGTGTTATTTGTGATTTGTAATTTCCCCACTATTCTTAATGGCTTAGATTCTGAATTTCAATAGTTCTTTTTTTTCTTATGGATCTTGGAAATTGAAGTGCGATTTTATGCAAGGAAACCCGTTTAGTGTTACTGATAATGTGCTTTGTTTCCCCCTTGATTCCTCTTGCCCCATCTTTTGAGCATAATTAGCACAGTAGAATTGCATATTGTAAGGTTGTTGATTAGTCTTCCTCTATTAAGTATACTTTGGATATGGGTTCTGTTAGTATTGTGCCTTAGAGGCAATCACTTATACATTGTATATGACACATTTTATTTTAATAAAAGACATTATTTATCTTATGATTTCTTTTGTTTACTTTAAGTAATATAACTGTTCGATAAAGTTCCTAATACAACACTGTGTTAAGGAAATCATGATAGAGATCATGATATGAGATTCCTACTAAACTAGACGGTGTTAGTACTTAAATAATCCCTAGTCATAGTATTAATGAGACAGGACATCATTAATGCGTTAAGACTAGCATGTGTTAGACTTCCTGATTTGATCAGGCGGTGGTTCTCATATCTGTGAGTATTGAGATGCTCAAAGTTAACACATGGATGCTTGTTAATAGAACAAGTTCATTAGATGACCTAGCTTTGAGATAATCACATGGATAACTATTTAGTGCCAGTGATATAATCTCAATATAGCAAGCGTGCAAGTATTCTTAGACTTGAGATCTCCAAAGTACTTTTTTTGCTGAGTATTGTACTTTCATTCCAATCTTCGGAGCTTGATTGAGGGCCGCTTATGAGATGGATTTGGGTACATTGTGAGGTAAACGAAAGTAGTTGAGAAGGTAAATAAAGAATTTACCACTCCTAATAGTAGGGGCAAATATCTCACGGCCACTTGTAGGAATTACTACTTGAGAAGTCCTCAGCTAAGGCGATTGTGTATTGGAAATAGTTCCAATTGATACACACCTAGGGTAGTAGGTTCCTGGTACAAGTACTATTGTATTCAGGCTAGAATTAATTCTGGAGGGAGTTGGCACTAATTCCGTATTGCAAACCTAATGAGATGTTGTATGGCGAAAGGAACTTAATTGCACTGAAGTTTGTTATTAAAGGGTTCATGTCAAGCCACTTGACTTCCTGGACTCTTAGGTGGTCATGATGTGTTGCTAGATACCGCTCATGATATGGGAATATGGATTTATTAATTGATGAATTAATAAACTAATCCTAATTAGAATTAATAGGATTAATTCTAATTAATTATGGATTATTAATCCTAAAGACATTTGGATTAATTCATGTTCACTACCAATTGCCTGGGAAACCTAATAGGTCACACACAATAGAGGATTATATACTCAAGATGTTATTTGATAACACAGTGGGGTTAATTGCGAGAAAGAGAAGTTGTTGTGGACAAATTATAATTAGTTATAATTTGTGGTCCAAGTTGTAATTATGAAAACTTGATATTTCCAATTATAATTAGAAAATTCTAATTGTTTTAGAATTTCAGAATTTCAGTGGATTTTGGAATATATATTGAATATGCTCGAAACCCTAATCCAATGGTGATTCACATGAAAATAGGAGCCACAAAACAAATGTCTTCTTTCTCTCTCTCTCTCTCTCTCTCTCTCTCTCTCTCTCTCTCTCTCTCTCTCTCTCTCGTTTTGCTGAAAACCAAAAACAGCCCTAGTCGCCATCTTTTTCTGCTAGCACAGGAAATTTTGGTGCTTTAGCATTCCTCTGTGCGGATTACTATTAGAGATAATCACACACTGTGATTATAGTGGTTAGACGTCCAACTCTCGTGGAGTTTGCATAAGAGGATTGCTGGATTGTGCCTCGACTTGAAGAAGATCAATTTTGTTCTTCGGACGATCACCCAAAGGTAAAAGTTGTTACCTTTAATATCATTATGTCTTGTTTTCCATACATAGGTGGGTCCTGGAATGGTATCTCTTTTTATTTTCCATTGCGCCGTATAGGATACGAGCCTGAGATATCCAACAGGTTCTGGGACTAAAATACATATGTTTTGATTTGTACAGAGTATATGAATTGTTAGTAGGCTTATTGCCCTTGTGCATAGTTGATTAGTTATATCACTTTTTTTCCAATTTCTTTAATGGACTTGTAAATATGCACAAGATAAGTTCAGATTTGTGTATTTCTGACTTATTACTTGTATTTTTCAGTTTCTGATTCATTCAACATTCTACAATCATATATTTTAAACTTTGGAATAGAAGATAGATTTTTCTTGGTCGTTGTGTGTGTTTGTTTAGGGTGGATTGAAGAAGTTTTGGGATATTTGCAGCTATTGTATGTTCTTTGTGTATGTTTTGTCTATTATATGGAGTTTTTGGAGGCAAATGAATGGGGTTCCTTTTGGTATTACTACTGTACTTTGGGAAACATAAGCTCTTTATTAAAGTTGTAGTTTTACTGTTAGGAATTTAATGAAGCTATACAATGCTGCACAATTTCAGCTTGACTTTCTACTTTCAGATAAAAGGATAAAGGGGTAAAAATCAGAAACTTCAAATGTTACATCCCATATTCCATATATATCACAATATACTAGTTCATATTTATCTTATATCATAAATGGCTTTAACATGAGTTATATCATTACTGCTTTGAGCATGGGCAGTATATTCTGGGTAATAATATATCCTTAAGTTGTTTTTGTGCAATGATTGACAAATAATATTGTGTTATTTGACTTTAAATGGAGCTTCTTCTTATTGGAATGTATAGCTTTGTCAATTCAATGTGCATTTATGCCATTAATGCTAACTAGAATAGACATTTTGCCTAGCTCTTGAGTCTTGAATTTGGAAAGAAAAGTCTTGGTTTACTGCTATAGCAATCAACCATTTTTCCTACAATAGTCCATCTAAGTCAACATTTTCCGTATTTTTCATTTGAAAATATTGAGTTTGGACTTATACAACAAGTTCTTATTAGGTTCTTCATCTTGTGTTTTGAATTTGTGACCTTACTTATGGTTGAAGAAATCTTTGGATTGGAATTTCAACTTTCATTTCCATGCCATAAGCAATTTCTTACTGAGCTAGGATAATGTTTTATTATTTTGTGGTTGTTGCCATGTGTTTGTTTGTCTTGTTTCTATTTTACTTGCTTCAATGCTCTGACCAAGAGACAAAAGTATTGCTATGTATGTTAAGATTAACAACCCATTAAGTTCGTATCATTAGTTACTGTGGTTTCTTCATTTTTTTTAATAAAGAACCTTACCGTTTTGTAAGGATTTTCGAAATTTTATTTGTTTGAGGTTGAATAAATTTGCTTCATTTTTTGTTGTAAGAACAATTAATTCTAAAACTTATTTGCTATAGTATTTGATTCACCTTTCTATTCAAATAATAGTGAAAAATAAAGAATAAAGAACATTTATCTTACAGAATGATTGCTCTTTGTTCATCTCCTTTCTTTTTAAAAAAAAAAAATTCTTCATCCTCCTGTGCCATTTCCCAAATTTAAACTATCAACTACAGCAATAGATAGGAATTATTTAACATTTCTAGCAATTTTAAAGATGAAGTAATTTGTTTGTTCTTTTTTTTTTTTTTTTTTGAATCTTTGCTTGAATTTGGTTTTCAACTTTCTATAAGGGATAAACAATGGATGAATTGCCAAGAAATAATCCTAAGTATGAAGAAGGAGTTGCATACTTCTTAAGCTTTGCTTTTGCCAATTCAGCTATAAAATGGGATGATTTCATGCCCATGTAGAGATTGCAGAATTGGAATAGTAGTTTCTAGGTAGGAAGCCAAAGAACACTTAATTGTTAGAGGTTTTATTAAAGGGTACACACACTGGGTTGCTCATGGTGAACTTAATTATACTAATCCATTAACAATAAATTTACATTTGATTGTAGACAGCTAGTCTAACAACGTTAACAATATTGAAAGGTCAGATGAGATAGAAAGGTTGGATGACATGGAAGGATTGATGCATGACACATTTAGAGTCCCAAGAACAGATTATGTGGAGGGTGATAACATAGATTTTAAAAATGAATTACCTGACAAAGAGGCTAAAAGGTTTTATAAACTTTTAGATGATTCACAACATGATCTATATTCGGGATGTAAAAAATTCTCAAAACTTTCTTTCATTATTCATTTGGTAAGTGGAGATATAAATCATTTAACATACTTCTTGACTTGTTACAAGAAGCATTCCCTGAGGCATTTTCAAACTTACCTAAAAATATGTATGAAGCTAATAAATTGATGAAGCAGTTAGGCATTTGCTATGAGAAAATAGATACATGTCCTAATGATTACATTATTTATTGGAGGGATATAGAGAGTTGGAAAGAATGCAAGATATGTAGTCATATTTGATGCTAGTCATCAAAAAAGGATCCCATAGGTATGAAGAGAAAATTTCCTTACAAGGTATTGTGGCATTTTCCACTAAAGCATAGATTACAAAGGTTATTTATGTTGGAAAAAATTGCTCCTAGTATGAAATAGCATAGTGAATGTCGCACAAAAGATGGATGCATGAGACACTCAGTTGATTCTGTAACACCCCACTACCTAGGCCCAACAAGGCTGGGGATGTCGCCCCGTCTAATGGACAAGTGGTCTTTATAACTGGGTCACATATAATAAAATAAAAAAAATACTTTAAAATTAAACTTATTACAACCCAAAAGATAAATACAGGAACAATTCCAAAATAAATTATTTGTTAATACTTTAAAATTAAACTTATTACAACCCAAAAGATAAATACAGGAACAATTCCAAAATAAATTATTTGTTATAATCTCTCAAACATCCCATAAAGAAAATAACCTAAAGTCTTCAAAGCATAGGCAACAAGTCTAGCTATTGACCTCCATAGTCGGATCAACCTGTAAACATGGTATAAAAGGTGATGAGATAAAAATCTTAGTAAGCCCGTGTGTGCTTTGAGTGTTTCAGGTAAAATAATTCATGTATGCAAGTTGTAAAAGTTTCATAAGAGAAAGTACTGAAAAGCGTTAAATAAGTGTTGAAAATAAAGAGTAGTGTTTCGCTTTTCAAACCATACATGTGCACAATAAATACAACCACACAAATGGGTAACCATGGGTTACCACATGTTAGGCCCCATGACTAAGCAACGATCAAAATGCCACACTTTGTGCAAACTGACAAAAGGTATGTGTACGGCTTACCGGGTGAGATACTCCTCCATCTCTACACCCAAACTTACCAGTTGTCCAATCCGGAAACACACAGTCCACATGACTGAAACTTGCTAGCTCGGACCGGTATGACCTACCGTACTGACATCCTATCCAGGAAGGACTCACCCCTCAGAGGTGGCCACCTACTGAGAGATTTACCCTAACCCTTCAAAGACTAGTCCTGGTGGTCTACCATTATTGAGTACTCAACGTTGATTGTCCCACTTGGGAGAAAATGGATCATACATTGCTTTATTTGGAAATAGCAATTAAGGGTTCTAAAATTCTTGTCAAAGTTGGGTTTTAGAAAAAGTTTAGCATTTTGTGTAAAACTGCTTGTTTGATTTTCAAATAATTTGCTTGACTGAAATAAATAGGAAAAATAGTCCTTAAATGCCTTTACAACATGAATTTCCATACACATCGCGTTTAGCTTGCTACAGTAATTTTTGGTTTTCACAAAATTCCATGCAGGAGCTTACCTAATTCTTTACTTGCTCAAATTCAAAAGTCTTCCAAGGCTGACCTAACCCCGCCTGGGGTAAACACAAAACATAAGGTTACACTCAAGCTAAATTCACTTACACAAATAATCCTAGTTCAACTTATTACAATCACGACCCTAATGTCCTAAGCTTTAAGGCTAGCTGATAAAGAATTTTATAAAATAAGTCTAGTTTGATAAGTTAAAATAACTAGGGGTTCTAAAATAATTGTTAATAAATTATAGACTCAAATAATAATTCTTTTGAGTGTTATTATTAATAAATAAACTAAGGTTTGAATATTTAATAATACCAAGCCCTAAATAACATTAACAAATGGTAATTTAAAAATAGCTTTATTATAAATAAATAATAAATTACAAATAATTTTTAATAGATAACAAATAATTAATAACACATAAAATTAATAATAAATGAATTATATTAAATTTTTGTTTAATAAATAACAAAAAAATTTTAATATAAATAATATTTATGAATATAGGCAAAGTTTGAACTATGGTCTACAAGGTCATTATTATTATTTATATAAAAGATCTTATTTAATATTATACCTATGCATATATTATTTTTAAGGAAAAATATCATTTATTTGACTAGTAAAATATCAATATTTCATGTACCATCCCATTTCCAAAACCTCCTAGCAATTTCGAAATCCTTAGAGAAAAATATAGTAATAATTTTAATTAAGGTAATAAAATTTACTAATTAAAATAGCTTAGGGTCAACAAGAACAAAATCATGATTTTCCTATTGCTAACAAGAATCTTGAACATATTCCTCAACATCAAACAACAAACTAATCTAGCATGCTTAAATATTCATAACTCTCTTAGGCCATGATGAACATACATCGATTCTCAAGGAAATCCATATAGCTTAAACATGATCAATCATTCTCATGTCCTAATCCCAACCCCTTTATTCACATGCATATACTCAATCCCCCATTCATATTTTATTCTTCTTATCAATATCTAAGAGACATGAATGCTGAATTAAAAGAAGGTTTAAGGAGAAATACTTGATTGATGAACACTTTGATGAAGATTTAAGAAGGTCCATGCGATTGAGAGTCTTGAATTGTCCAAGAGTAAGAAAAACAGCCATGGTTGTTGATCAACCATTTTGGCCGAGAGAGAGAGAGAGAGAGAGAGAGAGAGAGAGCATTAGTCTGATACATAGAAGGTTAAATGGAAGAAGATGAACAAGAGAATTGTTCTTGGTTACCTTGATGATGTTCTTGAGACGTCAAGGAGAAAAATCAGTTTTGATCCGAATGCCAATTTTTGTTTTTGAGCTTTGATGTTATAAATTCCAGAAATGAACTCTAGAGAGTATGTTGGAGTATTCTGGATTTTTTGAGAGGGATTAGAGGTTTTTAGAGTGGGTTTTGGCTTGAAGAAAAGTAGTGTGTGTTCTTGGTGTTCTTGGTGAAAATGGAGAGAATTTGAGGGAGAATGCTGGACAAATTTCTGGAGAGTGTTGACTGAATAGTTTAGGGAATTCATGGGTTTCGATTTAGCTTAGAGAGGGAGAGAAAAATCTGATCATTTGAAATTCAAATGGTGTGATTTGAGGAGTGGTTTGAGGTATAGGATATGTTAATGGTGTTTGATTGATGGAGGTTTTTTTGGAGCTACAATGGTGTCGACTGGTTTGGTTTATTTTGCTGAAATGATTGAAGTTTGATAAGGCTTTAAGGCTGGCCGAAAATCAGAGTCTAATGGCAGAGAAATTCTGGTTGTATAGCTTAATACAAGGGTGTTTTCATGGAGAGAAAATTCTGGAAATGTTGAAGTTCAAATGGAAGTTTGAATGGAGTGATTGTAGGAGAGATTCGAGGTGTGATTATGGAGTCCAATTGTGCAATGTAAGTGGAGAGGGTAATGGTTTTTCAATTCATGGCTGAACAAGGGTTAATTTACAGAGGTTGAAGGGTGGTTTTCGGCCAGGGCTTGAAGAGAACAAAGCTGGAAAAATTCTGGTTCTATGGTGTTCAAAGCTACGAACGGTTGCAGCATTTTTCTGTGCAGAATTTCTACATTTCTTCAGCCCGTTTTGCAGAGGTTTTGAGAGGTGTTCAAGGTCCTTTAAGGCTGGTTTTCCAGCCTTCTTTATGGGGAAAATAGAGAAGTTTTTCTGGCTTGAAGGTGGAATAAAACAGCTTCATTTTCTAGTTTGAAAGTTGCGAAACTGCCCAGAATTTTTTTCTGGTTTGTGCAGTTTTTTGTGCAGTCTGAATTGCACAGAATTTTCAGTTCCTCAAGCTGAATAAATTGGCCATTTTCCAGCAGCAATTGAGTAAGAAAGATGGCTGAGATTTTTGAAGGTTAGGCTGCCAAGAATCTAGAAAATTTCCAGATTTCTTTCATGAAAATTATGAACACAATAGAGTGAAGTTTGAAGGTTCATCAATGGTAATTAATTTCTCTTGGGAACCTTCCCTAACTCCTCTCCTATTTTCAGTTAAAACCCCAACCTCCAAGATTCATTTCCAAAATTCAAAGACCAAGAATCCCTGCTAAAATTTTCTGGAATTAAAACCATGAATTTTGATATATTTTGAACAAGTTTAATTGATGAAAAGGTCAGAACAAGTTAGAGGTAATAATAGGATAAGAATTCTTCTAGAATTCTTTTTAGGATATAATGATAAGATTTGGACATTCTCTTCATATCTCCCCTAAGACAACATTCCTATTTTTATGGAATGCAAGAAAACAAAAATTCAAACTCAAGTAAGATAATCATGATAAAACTTAAATGATGGGATTTGAACTCATGACCTTAGAGATTAATTCCAAAGCTCTAACCAATTAACCACGCTAACTCTTGTTCTTATTTTCTCACCCACATATTCTTCTTATGTAATCCTCAAGCTATCTTCCTATTTTGACCTCAGGCAAAATTACAATTTTACCCTTCCTACCCAATAAGTATAACTAAGCCTTTTAACCTATAAACCACAATTCTTAAAGTGCATAAAATCATTCAAAAATATATATATTCATGCAAAATAATATGATATGCATCCCAACCCCCTTACTCTAGGGTTGGCTTTAGGTGGGGTTTCACAAATTCCCTTTCTTGGAAGTATTTTGATCATCAATATCCTGAATTCTGTAAAGAGCTTAGAAATGTTAGATTAGGTTTGGCATTTGACGGATTTAATCCAATTTAGAATATGAGTGTATCTCATAGTACATGGCATGTTGTATTAATACATTATAATTTGCCACTATGGATGTGTATAAAGTAATCGTATTTCATGTTATCATTGTTAATCCTAACCCTTTTGCCTCTGGAAATAACATTAATATCTACTTGTAGCCTTTAATTGTTGAATTGAAAGAGTTATGCGATATAGGGGTGAAGACTTATGATGCTTCCATAAATCAAATCTTCCTAATGCGTATAGCATTACTTTGGATGATTATTGATTTTCCTAGTTATACCACTTTTTCAAGATGGAGTACAAAAAGGGAACTTGTATGTCCAATTTGTTACAAACAAACCTATTCTCAGTGGTTAAAAAATGGTGGAAAGTATTGTTACATAGGACATCGAAAGTTTTTAGACTGTAATCATCCTTATTGAAGAGGTGGTAGATTTTTTTATGGTAAGATAAAGAATGGGAGGCCTCCACCCATACTTACTTGTTCAATGGTGGTAAAGAAGTTATACAATTTTTCCATAAAGTTTGGAAAATTAGTCAAGGACAATGAAAAGTTACATTTTAATTAGAAGAAAAAAAGTATTTTCTTTGATTTACCATATTGGGAATGGAACATTATACGCCACAATCTTAATCCAATGCATATTGAGAAGAATGTTTATGAGAATGTCATTAATACATTATTAGATGGGGATAAATCAAAGGATAATGCTAAGTCTAGACTTGACTTGGTCCAAGTGGGTATAAGACTAGATTTACATCCTATTCAAAGGGAAAATGGAAAAGTTTTCTTGCTTTCTACTTCATTTACATCGAACATGAAAGAGAAGTATAATTTCTATAAAGTGCTAAAAAAATTGAAAGTTCCAAATGGATACTCTTCTAATGTTGCACGTTGTCTGCAACTTAAGCCACCAAGGATATCTAGCCTCAAAAGTCATGATAATCATATTTTAATGTAATAGTTGATGCCAATAGCTTTGAGAAAATCTTTACCTAGATCTGTGCGGTGTCCACTTATTAGATTAAGTCATTTTTTTTGAATGCTGTGCTCTAAAGAGATTTTTCCTCAAGATGTAGTTCAACTTGAAAAGGACATCATTATTATACTATACTAACTAGAAAAGGTTTTTCCTCCTTCTTTCTTTGATATGATGGTGCATTTAACTGTACACCTAGCAAGACAGGTGAAACTAGGTGGGCCTGTTCATTATCGTTAGATGTATCCTATTGAAAGGTAATTATTTTAAATTTCCTAGAATAATAATGAAGAAGTACTTGGTAAATTTCTAAATTTGTATATTTCTAACACTGTTTTTATGTTTACAAAATAGATATTTGGGTACATTAAAATCTTATGCTCACAATAGAAGTCGACTAGAAGGTGTATTGCTGAAGGATATATGGTAAAGGAATGCTTGTCATTTTGTTCATTGTACCTAGCTAATTACGTCGAGACTAGATTCAACCGATCTAACAGAAACGAAGATGTTTATGGCAGTCCAAGTCATATTGGACTGGACATATTCTCAGAAATAGGTCGTCCTTTGGGAGCTACAATTCCAACTAAGTATGACAATAACACACTTAAAAAAGCACACTAGTATGTGCTTTTTAATTGTGATAGCCTTATGTTTTCATTGAGTAAGTCCGTAAAATTCTAACTATTATTTTAACGTAGGAAAAATTCTACATAATTTAAAACTTGTAATTAAATTTAATTAATACAGTAAACATATTAAGTTGGTTGAAGAGCAACATCCTTGTACTTTAAGGCATGTAGTTGAGCGTGTTCATAGTTAAAATTTTGCGTCATGGATGGCGAAATATGTAAGTTGATTTAATTTATTCAATTTGACATAGACCTATAAAGATGCCTCTAATTTATTCGCGATCTGTAGGTTGAGGAAGAGGAATTTTCTGGTGGTGATTTATTCATAGATGACATCAAATTTGTAGCTAGAGGACCGAATCGTATAGGGTTGCAGTATGAGAAATACCTTGTGAATGGCTTTTGATTCCATGTAAGAGAAGTGGACCATAAAAGGAAAACATAAAATAGTGAGGTTAGTATGCAAGCAATAACCTCAAGTTTTGCAAGCACAAGAGACCAACATCCAATTTTAGGAGATGAGATTATTATGGAACTTTGACACGGGTTATTGAACTAATTTATGGAGGAGATCAATGAGTTGCGTTGTTTGACTGTGAGTAGGTTTCAAGAGGTAAAAGACATAAACATAATGAATGTAACGCCCCACTACCTAGGCCCCAAAGGGCCAGGGATGTCGCCCCGTCCAAAGGATAAGGGGTCTTTATAACTAGGTCACACAAATGAAAATAAAAAACAATACTTTAAAATTGAACTTCTTACAACCCAAAAATTTAGGAACAAATCCAAAATAAAATGATTACTATCATCTCTCAAAGTAACACATAAAATAAATAACATAAAGTCTTCAAAGTAGGCAACAAATCTAGCTACTCATCTCCAAAGTAGGATCGACCTGAAAACATGGCATAAAAGGTGATGAGATAAAAATTTCAGTAGCCCGTGTGTACTTTGAATGTTTCAGGTAAAACAGTTCATGTATGCAAGTTGTAAAAACTCTACAAGAGAAAGTGCTGACAAGCAATAAATAAGGTTAAAAATAAAGAGTGGCATTTTACTTTTCAGGCCATACATGTTCATAATAAATACAACCATGTAGCCATGGGTTACCACACGTTAGGCCCCATAACCATATAACGGTCAGAATGTCACACTTTGTGCAAACTGACAAAAGGTAGGTGATTGGCTTACCGGGTGAGATACTCCTCCTTCTCAACACCCAAACTTACCAGTTGTCCATTCCGGAAACACACAGTCCATATGACTGAAACTTGCTACCTCAGACCGGCATGACCTACTGGACTGGCATCCTATCCAAGAAGGACTCACCCCTCAAAAGTGGCCACCTACTGAGAGACTTACCTTAACCTTCAAAGACTAGTCCTAGTAGTCTACCCTTATTGAGTATTGAACGTTGATTGTTCCCCTTGGGAGAAAACTGATAAAACATTACTTTATTTGGAAATGACAATTAAGGGTTTCTAAAATTCGTGTCAGAGTTGGTTTTTAGAAAGAGTTTAGTGTTTGTGCAAAACTGCTTGTTTGACTTTCAAATGATTTGTTTAACTAAACAAGAAAGGAAATAGTCCTTAATTGCCTTTACAAAATGAGTATCCATACACTTCGCGTTTGGCTTGCTATAGTAACCTTTTGTCATCAAATGAATTTATGTAGCAGCTTACTTTATCCTTTGCTTGATCAAAATCAAGAATCTTCCAAAGCTGACCTAACCCCACTTGGGGTAAACATAAGTCATATGGTTACACTCAAGCAATATTCAATTCCACAAATAATCCTAGTTCAACTTATTACAATCATGACCCTAATGTCCTAAGCTTTAAGGCTAGATGATAAAGGCTTTTATAAAATAAGACTAGCTTGATAAGTTAAAATAACTAGGGATTGTAAAATGATTACTAAGAAGTTATAGGCTTAAATAATAAATCTTGAGTGTTGTTGTTAATAAATAAACTAGGGTTTCTTTGGTGAAGAATACTAAGTTCTAGGTGATATTAATAAATGGTCATTCTTAAATAATATTTTTAAAGTAAATACTAAATTACTACTAATCTCTTAATTAATAATTAATAGATATAAAATAAGTAAAATTAATAATAAATAAATTTTATTAAATATTGATTAGCAAATAAATATGATATTTATGAATATATGTCCTACAAGATTAATATTTTACCTATTATTATTATTATATGTATAAAAGGTTTTATTTATTATTATCATATATAAATATTTAAATATTACAAATGATATCATTTATTTAGCTAAAATATCACTATTTCATTTAATATTCCAATTCCAAAACTTCCCAAGGTTTTCGAAATCTTTGGAGGAAAATATAGTATGAATTTTAATTATCGTAATAAAATTAGCTAATTAAAATAAATTAGGATCAACATGTCATGATCATAATTTTCCTATTGCTAACAAGAATCATGAACATATACCCCAACATCAATCAACAAACTATCCTATTCATGAATAAAGGCTTAAATCCATACCTATTATCACATGGCCAAATCTCTACTAAGCATAATCATACTCACGGCTTCAATGAAAATAAGAACATAGTATCCTATTCACCAAAGGTGACATAATATCTAGCATGCTTAAACATTCATACTCACTTAAGATATGAAGAACATGCATCGATCCACAAGGAATTTCATAAAGCTTAACCATGGCTAAACATTCTTACGCTCCAATCTCAACTCCTTCATACATAAGCATATACACAATCCCCAAACATATTCTATCCCTTTCTATCAACATCTAAGAGACATAACTTTAGAATTAAAGAGCAGGTTAAAGAGAAATACTTGGTTGATAACTATCTTGATGAAGATTTAAGGAGATCCACACGCTTGAGAAGCTTGAACCGTAAAGAGAGGAGAAGGAAAACAGCCATGGTTGTAGCAACCATTCCGGTCAGAGAGAGAGAGAGAGAGAGAGAGAGAGAGAGAGAGAGAGAGAGAGAGAGAATATTAGTATGACATGTTAAAGATTTAAGGGAAGAAGATGAACAAAAGTTTTCTTGGTTACCTTGATGATGTTCTTGAGACTTCAAGAAAAATTCTCGTTTTTGATCCTATTGCAAATTTTTGTTTTTGAGATTTGATGTTATAAAATCCAGAAATGGACTCTAGGGAGTGTGTAGGCATGTTCTAGAGTTTTTGGGAGGGATTGGAGGTGTTTAGAGTGGTCTTAGGCTTGAAGAAATGTAGTGTGTGTTCTTGGTGTTCTTGGTGAAAATGGAGAGAATTGGAGAGAAGTGCTAGATGAAATTGCTGAAGGGGTTGGCCGAATGATTGAGGAGGTTCTGGGATTTTGATTTTCAGATTAGAGGGAAGAGGAAAATCTGGATGTTTGAAATTCAAATGAAGAAATTTAAGGTAAAAGATTTGGTAATGGTGTTTAATTGATGGAGGTTCCTTGGAGCTACAATGGAGCCGGCTGGTTTGCTGTGGTTTACTGAAATGAATGAGGGTTAAAGGAGCTATAAGGCTGGCTGAATATTCTGAGTTCAATGGGGAAAGAATTTTTGGTTTTGAAGCTTAATCCATGGGTATTTTTATGGAGCAATTGCTGGAATTTTTGAATTTCAAATGGAAGTTTGATTGGAGTGATTGTAGGGGAAATTTGAGGAGTGGCTATGGAGTCTAATCGTGTAAGATCAGTGGAAGGGGTAATGGAGTTTAGTCCATGGCTAAACAAAGGTTAATTCATAGAAGTTTGAGGTGATTTTCGGACAAGGCTTGAAGAGTGCGAGGCTGGAATTTTTCTGGTTGAGATTCGAATTGTTTGCTGGAATTTACTGTGCAGTTTTTCTGCAATGTTCTAGCCAATTTGTAGAGGGTTTGGAGAGGTATTTGAGGGTCCTTTAAGGCTATTTTCCAACCTTCTATATGGAGGAAAAGCACAGGTAATTTATTGGTTTAAAAGGTAGAAGAAACAGCTTTGAGTTTGGCCTACTATACTTCGAAGTTGTCTAGAATTTTTTTTCTAGTTTGCACAGTTTCGTGCAGTCCGGTTTTTTGCAAAGAATTTTAGTCTTCAAGCTGAATGAGTTTGCCATTTTTTTGGCAGCAATTGAGTAAGGAAGATGGCTAAGTTTTCTAAAAGCTATGCTATCGAAGAATTTGAAAAAATTTCAAATTTCTTCCATGAAGAAGATGAACACTATGGAGTGGAGTTTAAGAGTTCAACCATGGAGATTAATTTCTCTTGGGAACCTTCCTGATTCTTTCCCTATTTTCAGCCAAATCTCCCACCTCGAAATTCAATGACCAAAATACCATAGCCATAAAAATAACAGTATTTTGCATTTTAAATATTTCCTAATATCACCATAAGGAAATATTGACCCCAAGGATAATGCTGCATTAGTAAAGTCTCCGACCTACAGGTGAAATGACTAAAATACCCCTCTACACATCGCCATACATTTAGAGAGGAAGAAGTGTACTAACACCCCTCTAAATGATATCTACCATCCTTAGGCTTCTAGTCTAATGATCCACGACTTCCTGGAGTGTTTCCGCTTTCCAAGGGAGTTACCCTAAAGCAAATATTCGAGTCATGTTTCCCAGGGCCTTAGACATTTTAGACCATTCAGACAACCACAAAGGGCGATATAGTGCAGAAACTATCTTGTACAAGTCTGTCTTAACTAACTAGTCATACATACCCAACATGCAAGTATATTGGCCCTACGATAGAACCTCAACTATAGCAAATCAAAGTATATGCTTCCAGCTTCGCCAGACCATCAACTCATACTCAAGTCGTAGAGTACTAGTCCACGCTGTAGCGGTAGTAGTCTAGGTTTCTATCATATAGTACTTTTAGAAACTACTACTACAGGTCCTGTCCTACGTATTCGAAATACGCTTATGTCATGAAGTGAGTGGACTACTCACTGGCTAAAGGTAAGCCATTCCTCATAACATAATAACCTAAACATGATAAGATTCCCAATCTCATCAATAGTTTAAGAACAAAAGTTTATGTGTTAAATAATCCGTGATCCATACCTTACTGTGAAAGACCACCATTCACATGGACCACTTATTTAAACACAATGGGTCTGTTCTAAACAAAAATTGTGCACAAACAAAAAGTAAATTCACAAATAATTTCTGAAAATAAATTCTTTTATTAAAATATTCCATTTTACATTAGAAACCTAGTCTAAGAGGGCATACAATCCAACAATCTCCCACTTGTACTCTAAGACTAGGTAAGTCCATAGGTGCCCACCCCTATGGCGTTTAAGTGTCTCTTGAAGACTCTCTCAGCCAAAGGCTTGGGGAATGGATCTGCTAGATTGTTTTCTGAGGTAATATGTTCCACCACGACTTCCCGTCTCTGGATAAAATCCCGGATCAGGTGGTACTTCCTCTCGATGTGTTTCCCCTTCTTGTGATTCTGAGGCTCCTTAGATTGCGATACTGCTCTAGTGTTGTCGCAATACATCACAATCTCCCTATCCATATGTGGTACAACTCCAAGTTCTGAAAGAAACTTTCGGAGCCAGACTGCTTCCTTGGATACCTCCGAAGCTGCCACATACTCAGCTTCCATGGTTGAGTCAGCAATACAAGACTGTTTGATACTCTTCCATGAAATTGCTCCTCCAGACAAGGTGAAGACATATCCACTAGTGGATTTTCTCTCATCCTTATCCGCCTGGAAGTCTGAGTCTGTTTATCATGTAGGAACCAAATCATCAGCCCTGTAAACCAGCATATAATCTCTCGTTCCCTTGAGGTACTTGAGAATATGCTTTACAGCTTGCCAATGAACCTCCCCGGGGTTTGACTGATATCTGCTAACTAAGCCCACGACAAAGTAGATATATGGCCTAGTACACAGCATGGCATACATGAGACTTCCCACAGCCGAAGCGTAGGGAATCCTACTTATTCTGTCATTTTCTTCTTGAGACTTAGGACAGTCCTTCGAAGAAAATGACAACCCATGTCTGCAAGGGATTAGAGCTCCCTTGCATGAGTCCATGCTGTACTTGGCCAGCATCTTGTCAATGTATGTTGCTTGGGATAACCCTAACATTCTCTGCTTCCTATTTCTAAGAAGCCTAATCCCGAGAATGTAGCTGGCTTCTCCCAAGTCCTTCATACTGAATTGACTAGACAGCCAACCTTTGTAGATGACAATGTCCCTACATTGTTTCCAATGAGTAGAATGTCATCCACATACAGGACAAGAAAAACCACATTAATGCCTTCAAGTTTCCTGTACACACATGGTTCATCTTTGTTTTGAATAAAACCATAAGACTTTACAGTCTCATCAAAACGAATGTTCCATGCTCTCGATGCCTGCTTAAGTCCATAAATAGACTTCTTAAGTTTGCAAACCATATGTTCCTGCCCTTCAGCAATGAAGCCTTCTAGTTGGGACATATAGATGTCTTCGCTAAGATGGCCATTTAAGAATGCCGTCTTGACATCCATTTGCCGTATCTCGTAGTTATAGTGACATGCGATGGTAAGGAGGATGCGGATGGATTTAAGCATGGCTACCGGGGAAAAGGTTTCCTCATAGTCGATTCCCTCTTTCTGAGTATACCCTTTCGCCACAAGCCTAGCTTTGAAGGTTTCCACCTTCTCATCCGCTCCCCTCTTTCTCTTGTACACCCACTTGCACCCAATGGGTTTTATCCCTTCAGGTGAAGCTACAAGATCCTAAACCTGATTGAGGTACATAGACTCAATCTCGACTTTCATTGCTTCATGCCACAGATTTGCATCGGCATCAGCAATAGCCTCCTCGTATCTAGTGGGGTTTTGTTCCTGATGGTCGGAGACCAGCTCAAAGGCTTCTCCTGTCCATCTATCCGGAACCCTAGACACTCTCCCACTATGACGAGGCTCCATTTGCATAGGCACTTGAGGTTGTGCCTCTTCTTATTCCAGAATCAGGACAGAAGAAGTTGATGCCGTAGATAACTTCTCCTCAAAGTTCCAACCTCGTAGAACCTTTGGTGGAAGTACTTTGATCATCTTCCAAATATCTAGCATTGGTACTGACTAACACCTTCTACTCCTTAGGATGATAAAAGTAACCTCCTTTCGTCCCTTTTGGATAGCCAACAAAATAGCATAATATTGATCTTGGTTCCAACTTGTCTCCCTTGATCAGTACATAAGCTGGACATCCCCAAATCCTGAGATGATTCAGACTCAGCTTACGCCCAGTCCATATCTCATAGGGAGTCCTAGGTACTGACTTGGAAGGCACCAAGTTTAGAATATATGTCACTGTCTCTAGGGCATATCCCCAAAAGGACGCTGGAAGAGTAGCATGAGACATCATGCTTTAGACCATTTCCATCAATGTGATGTTCCTTCTCTCAGCTACTCCGTTCTGCTGGGGTGTTCCCGGCGCAAAGAGCTGGGATACTATCCCATGATGTACCATGTAGTCCTTGAATTCACCTAGGAGGTACTCTCCACCACGACTCGATCATAGGGTTTTGATTAATTTACCTGTTCGACACTCCACTTCAGCCTTAAACTCCTTGAACTTGTCCAAAGAGTCAGACTTGTGTCTTATCAGGTAAATGTAATCATCCGTGAAAGTGATGAAGTACTCAAAACCTCCTCTAACTAGTGTAGACAACGGACCACACACATCAGTGTGAACAAGACTTAATACCTCCTTGGCTCTATCCGCCTTTGGTGTAAATGAACTTTTGGTCATCTTTCCCATCAGGCAGGATTCACACTGAGGCCAACTTTCCAATCTCAATGCGCCCAAAGGCCCATCATGGATTAGTCTCTGAATCCTAGTTGAGGTAATAGGACCCAACCTTAGATGCCAAAGGTATGAATCGTTGATATTGGTCTTTCTCTTCTTAGTTAAAGGTTCAGATTGAGCGTTATTTGATTGGTTGTTAATAGGGTTTAAAAAGAATAGATTTTCATACATGTGCCCAGTACATAAAATTTCTCCATCTCTACTGATAAAAATATCAGAATGAAAAGATACAGAATATCCTTGATTAATAAGTTTTGCAACTGAAATCAAATTCTGACGAAAACCAGGTACATAAAAAATATCTTTTAACACCACTATCTTATTACAATAAAAAATAAGATCCAGCTCTCCCACTGCAAGGGCTTAGACTTGTGCTCCATTACCCACTCGAAGCCTATGTTTGCCCTTCTTGAGTCATCTTATCTTTCTAAACCCTTGCAAGGAGTTACAGATATGATCAATGGCTCCTGAATCAACAATCCAAGTGAAAGTTGATCCTACTATTGATATGGACTCTAGATAGAAAACATTACCCGTGGGGTTTTTCTTGGTTTGAAGATTGGACACTCCTTTTTCCAGTGTCCCTTCTTCTCACATTTGAAGCACTTGCCCTTTGGTTTGTCCTTGGGCTGGTTCTTAAGCTGGGCTGCTGCATTCCCCTTCTTCCTCTTAAACTTTCTGGGTTTAGGCCCAGTTCTTGAGGAAGAAGCCTTAGCAATCATGGCCTTTGACTGTGGCTTCATGACCTTCTCCGCCATCTGGAGCTCCTTCATCAATTCAGTTAAACTCATGTTCAACTTATTCATGTTATAGTTTAAATTGAACTGAGTGAAGGAGCCCGGTAGAGATTCGAGAACCATGTCCACTTGGCTCTCAGGGTCAATGACAGCCCCTAAGATTTTTGCCTCCTCGAAAGCAGCAATCATCTTAAGCATATACTCTCGGACTGATGCTCCCTCAGCCATCTTAGTATTAACAATAGTTCGAAGAGCCTCATGCCTTGCGGGCCGGCTCTGGTCCGTGAACATAGTAGCCAATGATTGACTGATGTCATATGCAGAAGTCATGTGCTCGTGTTTTGACTGGAGCACATTAGACATGGAGGCTAACATATAGCAACGTGCCATTTCGTCAGTCTTCTTCCACGCCTTCTCAGCCTCTCGCTCTTCGGTGGTGGAACCTTCCCTGATAACAGGGCAGGTCTTGTAAAGGACATACTTATACTCCTCAATTGTGAGTATTATGTCTAGGTTCCTTTTCCAGTCCACATAGTTTGGACCCGTTAACTTATTCTCCCTGAGAATAACGGCCAATGGACTAAAAGAATCTCCCACCATTTCTAAAAATCGAAAAATAAAAGAAAGAATTTAGTTTGTGAAAATAAAATAAAATTTGTGCACTAAAAATTATTTGGCTCTTAGAAAAACGGACATAGCTTATTGGGAAGATTAACAGTTTCATAAGCTAAGTGTATTAACCACCACAAATTAATTTCTCTTCTAGGTAATGATCTAGAGGATAACTCCATCGTGGGATGGCCGTTTCCTCTCATTTCCTATGGACATACCTCGCACTATAACCTCCAACGTGGGCTGGCCGATCATAGTACGTGTCCCGGGTTATTAATTGCATCCTTCCATTAGATCTAAATCCTTGTGGTATCCTCATCCTATACGGGTTCACTCCCAAGGTGATGCGAGGGGAGCCACGATCTCTAATGAGGACCATGGTGGAAGCCGTGGGGCCGTTGGAACCCCTCTCCCACTTAGTCTTTTAAAATAAAGGGTTCTCTAGAAAAATATCCTTTTGAAATTTCCATTAAGTTTTTCTTAACTCAAAAATAAAATATCCAAGTCCATTAAAATCTCTATGTCAAGGCTTATATCCTTTGAGAGATTTCTCCATGGACTAATTTTATTTAAGTTAAAACTTAATGATTTCAAAAATTTTCCAATTAAAACTTTCTAGAGACTTTGGTCTCAAGTTTATTTGACAAAATCATTTTTCTAGTCCAAAACAAAACAAAATGGCTCTCCATTTTAATTTACAAAAATATCTAAATCCAATGTATTTTCTATGTTAAGGATTAAATCCTTGGAGAAAATATTCAAGGATTAATTTTTGTACAAATTAAAATAACCATTTAATTTTTGAAGAAAAACATTTTTCTTGTCAAAAGTGTTCCCAAAGACTTTGGTCTTTGAGAAAAAACGCACATAGGTACATAAAAAAAAAAAATAGCATGCCAGAAAACAGTAAACGTTTTCATGCTTTTCTATTTTTTAAACTTAAGTACCCAAATAATAGAATTAAACACATTAATTAATTAATTAATGATCTTGCTTAATCCTAAAATCCCTTACTAATATTTTTCATGCAAATATATTCCAAGAATATAAATATAGCAAAAATATTAACTTCGCCTGGTATGGGACCCAAAACGAAAAATAGGGGAAAAAAATTGCAAAAAATAGCTACCGGTCCACGTGCACCTGATGCACTGGATCCGGGCCCATTTGACCTGTTGTCCATCGGGCGCCCGGTGCACCAGCCGCACCAGAACTTCAGCATCCAACCCACACAGCAGCCGCCCGCCTGTTAGCCCACCCGCTGACCCGCGCCCACGACCCGGTGCCTCTCTTACTGCATGACCCGCGAGTCGGCTCGGCAACCCGCGCGCGACCCGGGCAATTGAATTGCATTTCAATTGCAATTCTACAATTGAAATGGCTTGGAATTAAAAGAAATCGGCTCGGCTTAGGCGGCTCAAGGGCAGCGGCTCGTGACACATAACAGTGGCGGCTCAGCTTGGAGGCTTGGCTCGGCTCGACTCGACGACTTAGGAACAGTGCTTCTTCTTCCCCGCGACGAGTTTCTCTATTCTGTCTGCAGATTTTCCATTTTTTTCACTTCCTTTTACTTCCTTGGACATTTTTCATATCAAAATCTCATCCAAAACAAAACTACAACCGCCTATACCCATTTAAATTGGGTTTACACGATTAAAACATCAAAGCAAAAAAAAAAATTTACAGAGGCCTACGCTTCAACGGTGAAGCTCACAAATATGCTATCCGATACCAAAACAATGAAGGATCACAGTTAATCACACATAACAGTCCGATTTTATTAACTAGCATACAGGCTTCCTATATGTGCAAATATCTTCATGCTCTGATACCAATTGAAGATAAAATTGCAAGCGAAACATAGCCAAAAAGACAGCTAAGGAACAACAAAAAACGCAGCACTCCTGCGTGAAGAAGAAAAGGGGGGGGGGGAGGGGGGGGGGAATTTTCTCATTACCTCTTCTTCTTGTTCTCAAAATCGGCTGAACTGGAATATGCGGAACTGGGGTATGCACGCTCTTGGAAACTTCTGGTGCAATTCCTGCAAGCCTTCTACTTCGTCTTTGCATGTAGATGAACGCCTAGCTTTCGATCTTCCTGTATATGGCCTACCTAATATCGTTTTGGTGAAACAACCTAGGGGCCAAAGAATATTTTCTGGAGAGGGAGAGGAAAAAACGTTTGGTATTTTTACACAGAGAGGAAGCACTGGAAAAACAACGTTATTTACTTTTCTCCTGTTTAATCTAAATAAAACCCTAGGTTAAACTGGATTGGGCCATTGGACTCTTAGTTTAACCTTTTTGGGCTTAATTAATTATTCTAACTAAAACCAAATAAATGGCCCAATTAATAAATAATTAATTTTTCAGCCCAAATAAACCAGTCTAATTAATTAAGCCTATATTAGTTTAGTCCCAGGTTAATCTTTAATTATTCAAACTGGGCCAAAGCCCTGAATAATTAATTAACCCACCAAACTAATTTAATTAATTCTCTCTCTCTATGGACCTTTATTTTATTCTAGCCCAATAATTAAATCGGGCTACTTAAATAAAATAAATTCCATTTAATTTAAGATCAATTCTTTAGCCCGTATTTAATTAGGACTCACGGTCTATACTGGGGACCAAAAGACACACCGCTTTGGCTACTAAAATGACCAAAATACCCTTGCCATAAAAATAGTTGTATTTTGCATTTTAAATATTTTCTAATATCACCATAAGGAAATATTAACCCCAAGGACAATGCTGCGTTAGCAAAGTCTCCGACCTACAGGTGAAATGACTAAAATACCCCTCTACACATCGCCGTACATTTAGAGAGGAAGAAGTGTATTAACACCCCTCGAAATGACATCTACCATCCTTAGGCTTCTAGTCTAATGATCCACGACTTCCTGGAGTGTTTCCGCTTTCCAAGGGAGCTACCCTAAAGCAAACATCCGGGTCATGTTTCCCAGGGCCATGGACATTTTAGACCATTCGGACAACCACAACGGGCAATATAGTGCAGAAACTATCTTGTACAAGTCTGTCTTAACTAACTAGTCATACATACCCAACATGCAAGTATATTGGCCCTACGATAGAACCTCAACTATAACAAATCAAAGTATATGCTTCCAGCTTCGCCAGACCACCAACTCATACTCAAGTCGTAGAGTACTAGTCCACCCTGTAGCGGTAGTAGTCTAGGTTTCTATCATATAGTACTTTTAGAAACCACTACTACAGGTCGTGTTCTATGTATTCGAAATACGCTTATGTCATGAAATGAGTGGACTACTCACTGGCTAAAGGTAAGCCATTCCCCATAACATAATAACCTAAACATGATGAGATTCTTAATCTCATCAATAGTTTAAGAACAAAAGTTTATGTGTTAAATAACCCGTGATCCATACCTTACTGTGAAAGACCACAATTCACATGGACCACTTATTTAAACATAATAGGTCTGTTCCAAACGAAAATTGTGCACAAACAAAAAGTAAATTCAAAAATAATTTTTGAAAATAAATTTTATTATTAAAATATTCGATTTTACATCAGAAATCTAGTCTAAGAGGGCATACAATCCAACATTCCCAATATCAAATCACAGTCATCAATAGTCAAGATTATTAAATCTCCCTCCAAGCTTTCTCTCCCCATTTCAATTTTACAATTTTGCACATACCGATCTGCTTGCACCATCTTTCCCAAAGGCGTGCTCACCAACAAAGTAAAAGGTAGTTCTACTTCATCCCAACCTAAATGATATGCACAGTTCTTGTTTAAATAGAAATGGGTAGATCCATGGTCTATCAATGCATTAACAAAATGACCTTGGATAGTAAACGTACCTTCCACCACTATTGCATTAGCTCTAACCTCCTCTCGGTTGAGAGCAAAAACTTTTGCTTTCACTTAAGGCTTCGGCACTCCACTCTCAGATGCTCCCGTGGCATTGGTTCAATTAGCTCCCGGGATCTGAGCCGATTTTCCTTGCCCGACTCAGTGAAGTGTAGGGCAGGCGTTTCGCAGGTGGTTCAGGTTACCGCGGTGGTAACATTTTCGCTTACCTCTTTTAGACCAACAATTTTTCTCTGTGTGGCCCCTTTTTTCACATTGCCGGCATAACGAAAGATTTTGCGTAGGACCAACCGGTGCTATTCAAGCTTGCTTTCCCCGATTCTGCCACTGTTGGTTGGCATGACATTTGTTGGATTGCTGCCTCTGAAAAGGTCTCGGTGGTTGTCGCAGCGGCTGAAAAGGTCTTGGCACCATTTTGCTACGGTCTTCATTTTTAGTTTGGGTGGCTGTGTCCATGGCCCCTGAGTAGGTCATTGGTGGAGAAGGTGCCAACGCCTTTCTCAACTCCTACATTAGCCCCTTGACAAACTGGCTTGTCTTGCTCTACTTAGTGTCCACCAGCCTCTTGCAGTACTTTGATAATTGGGTGAACCGTACCGCGTAATGAGTTACCATCATACCTCCCTATTTTAGATTTTGGAACTCATCTTCCCACTTCTCCACTATCCACTGAGGGATATACTCAGCTCTGAATGCTTCCATAAAATTAGTCCATGTCCAGTCTTGATCAATCATCTCCCAGTCGTCCTAAACCCGTTGCCACCATGCCCTAGCTGGGCCCCTCAATTGGAATGTAGCAAACTTCACCATTTGCTCCTCAATGTACTGAAGCATAGTGAAGATGTCTTCCATCTGCTCTATTGATTGTTCAGCTTTCTGAACCTACTCGGCTTCTCCCAAGAAGATGGGCACTTGGAATTTCAGAAACCGTACTAAAGCTTCGTCCTCTCCCTTTGGATTCCTCCGTTCAATCAAAGTCTGAAGAATCTCGGCCATCTTACTGAACTCTTGCCCCATTGTCACTTTAATAGGTTCTCCTAACCCCATTTCCAAATCTGGCTCACTCTTATTTCCCCAGTTGGGTGGCTGCATTTCAGTCGTCTCAACCTCCGATGTCACAGGTTCTGCCTCTGGAACTCTTCTGCCTAATGTGGCTACACGACGCTTGTGTGCCATTCTAAACCATACCCAATTGATGAGTTTATGCATTCAATGTTTAAAACATTTTTAGCATGCATTCACTGTCAGATTTAAGTAAAGGAAATCAGATGCAAGTTTTAAATAAAAAATTGCATTTAAATTTCTCTCAAACCTTAGAGTACTCCAGGTACTCTTATTTTCATAAATTTGAAATTAATGCAGTAAATAGGAATGAAATCTTTAACATAGAAGTTTATGGAAAGCAGTAAATAAAACATCCCAATCATTACAGTATTTAGCCTCCCTAATCCTCATCAGAGTCTTCAAAGTCGGCCTCATATAACTATCCCCCAGAATTCTTAGTAAAATCTATCACAACCCCACTAGCAAACCCATCCATTGGCTCTTTCCTAGGTCACCTAGAACTCTCCCCGGTCACAACCTGGTTGGGTGGAGGTATGAAGGAAGGTCGAGGTGGAGATTCATAATCTATCTCTCCTAGATCATCACTATCAGCTGACAAGTCAACTATAAGACTAGAAGGGTGGGGAACATATTCCATATCTATCTCCTCATCTTCACAGTCAGAAACCAAGTCTATCACAGGTACTAGGAGTGGCACTTTGATCGGGACCTCATCGTCACTGCTATCATCCAAGGGAATAATTGGCTGCGGTGCAGGCTGAGGTGCAAGCTGAGGCACTGGCAGGTCTTCCGGGTAGATAGGAATGGGAGGATGCCATTGCTGCCCTTTCTTTGCAGTTCTAAGCATTCTAACCATCCTACAGCATGAATAAGACAGGTCAGATAAAAGATTTGAACTTAATAAAACAAAACATATGCTATCAATATTTGTCTGAACCTAGTCTCTGATATCACTTGTAACACCCTACAACCTAGGCCCAACGGGCCAGGGATGTCACCCCGTCCAAAGGATAAAAGGTCTTTATAACTAAGTCACACAAACGAAAATAAAAAAATAATACTTTAAAATTAAACTTATTGCAACCCAAAAATTCAGGAACAAATTCAAAATAAAATGATTACTATCATCACTTAAAGCAACACAAAAAATAAATAACATAAAGTCTTCAAAGCAGGCAACAAATCTAGCTACTTATCTCCACAACATGATCGACTTGAAAACATAGCATAAAAGGTGATGAGATAAAAATTTCAGTACGCATGTGTATACTTTGAGTGTTTCAGGTAAAAAAGTTTATGTATGTAAGTAGTAAAAATTCTACAAGAGAAAGTGTTGACAAGCAATAAATAAGGTTAAAAATAAAGAGTGATGTTTTACTTTTCAAGCCATACATGTGCACAATAAATACAACCACTCAAATGGGTAGCCATGGGTTACCACACGTTGGGCCCCATAACCATATAACGGTCAGAATGCCACACTTTGGACAAACTAACAAAAGGTAGGTGATCGGCCTACCGGGTGAGATACTCCTCCTTCTCAACACCGAAACTGATCGGTTGTCCATTCCGAAAACACACAGTCCACATGACTGAAACTTGCTAGCTCAGACTGGCATGACCTACTGAACTGGCATCCTATCCAGGAAGGACTCACCCCTCAAAGGTGGCTACCTACTGAGAGACTTACCTTAACCTTTCAAAGACTGGTCCTAGTAGTCTACTCTTATTGAGTACTGAACGTTGATTGTTCCACTTGGGAGAAAACTGATAAAATATTGCTTTATTTGGAAATGACAATTAAGGGTTTCTAAAATTCGTGTCAGGGTTGGTTTTTAGAAAGAGTTTAGTGTTTGTGCAAAACTGCTTGTTTGATTTTCAAATGATTTGTTTAACTAAACAAGAAAGGAAATAGTCCTTAATTGCCTTTACAAAATGAGTATCCATACACTTTGCGTTTGGCTTGCCATAGTAACCTTTTGTCATCAATGAGTTTATGTAGAAGCTTACTTGATCCTTTGCTTGATCAAAATCAAGAATCTTCCAAAGCTGACCTAACCCCACTTGGGGTAAACACAAGTCATATGGTTACACTCAAGCAATATTCAATTCCACAAATAATCCTAGTTCAAATTATTACAATCATGACCCTAATGTCCTAAGCTTTAAGGCTAGATGATAAAGGCTTTTATAAAATAAGGCTCACTTGATAAGTTAAAATAACTAGAGGTTGTAAAATGATTACTAAGAAGTTATAGATTCAAATAATAAATCTTGAGTGTTGTTGTTAATAAATAAACTAGGGTTTCATTGATGAAGAATCCTAAGTTCTATGTGATATTAATAAATGGTCATTCTTAAATAATATTTTTAAAGTAAACATTAAATTACTACTAATCTCTTAATTAATAATTAATAGATAGAAAATAAGTAAAATTAATAATAAATAAATTTTATTAAATCTTGATTAGCAAATAAATATGATATTTATGAATATATGGCCTACAAGATTAATAGTTTACCTATTATTATTTATATAAAAGGTTTTATTTATTATTATTATTATCATATATAAATATTTAAATATTACAAAAGATATAATTTATTTAGCTAAAATATCACTAATTCATTTAATATTCCAATTCCAAAACTTCCTAAAGTTTCGAAATCTTTGGAGGAAAATATAGTATGAATTTTAATTATCGTAATAAAATTTGCTAATTAAAATAACTTAGGATCAACAAGGTCATGATCATAATTTTCCTATTGCTAACAAGAATCATGAACATATACCCCAACATCAATCAACAAACTATCCTATTCATGAATAAAGGCTTAAATCCATACCTACTATCACATGGCCAAATCTTTACTAAGCATAATCATACTCATGGCTGCAATGAAAATAAGAACATAATATCCTATTCACCAAAGGTGACATAATATCTAACACGCTTAAACATTCATACTCACTTAAGACAAGAAGAACATGCATCGATCCACAAGGAATTTCATAAAGCTTAACCATGGCCAAACATTCTCACGCTCCAATCTCAACTCCTTCATACATAAGCATATACTCAATCCCCAATCATATTCTATCCCTTTCTATCAACATCTAAGAGACATAACTTTAGAATTAAAGAGAAGGGTAAAGAGAAATACTTAGTTGATGACTATCTCGATGAAGATTTAAGGAGATCCACACGCTTAAGAGGCTTGAACCGTCCAAGAGAGGAGAAGGAAAGCAGCAACTATTTCGGCTGTGAGAGAGAGAGAGAGAGAGAGAGAGAGAGAGAGAGAGAGAGAGAGAGAGAGAGAGAGAGAGAGAGAATATTAGTATGAAATATTAAAGATTGAAGGGAAGAAGATGAACAAAACTTGTTCTTGGTTACCTTGATGATGTTCTTGAGACTTCAAGGAAAATTCTAGTTTTTGATCCGATTGCAAATTTTTGTTTTTGAGATTTGATGTTATAAAATCCAGAAATGGACTCTAGGGAGTATGTAGGCATGTTCTAGAGTATTTGGGAGGGATTGGAGGTTTTTAGAGTGGTCTTAGGCTTGAAGAAAGGTAGTGTGTGTTCTTGGTGTTCTTGGTGAAAATGGAGAGAATTGGAGAGAAGTGCTGAACGAAATTACTAAAGGGGTTGGCCGAATGATTTGAGGAGGTTCTGGGATTTTGATTTTTAGGTTAGAGGGAAGATTAAAATCTGGTTGTTTGAAATTCAAATGAAGAAATTTAAGGAGTGTTTTAAGGTAAAAGATTTGGTAATGGTGTTTAATTGATGGAGGTTCCCTGGAGCTACAATAGAGCAGGCTGGTTTGCTAAAATGAATGAGGGTTGAAGGAGATATAAGGATGGCCAAATTTTTTGAGTTCAATGGGGAAAGAATTTCTGGTTTTGAAGCTTAATGCAAGGGTGTTTTCAAGGAGCAATTGCTAGAACTTTTGAACTTCAAATGGAAGTTTGATTGGAGTAATTGAATGAGAAATTTGAGGAGTGGCTATGGAGTCTAATCGTGTAAGGTCAATGGAGGGGGTAATGGAGTTCATTCCATGGCTGAACAAAGGTTAACTCATAGAAGTTTGAGGTGATTTTCGGACAAGGCTTGCAGAGAGCAAGGCTGGAATTTTTCTGGTTGAGATTCGAATTGTTTGCTGGAATTTGCAGTGCAGTTTTTTTGCAATGTTCCAGACGATTTGTAGAGGGTTTGGAAAGGTATTTGAGGGTCCTTTAAGGCTAGTTTCCAGCCTTCTATATGCTTGAAAAGCATAGGTGACTTACTGGTTTGAAGGGTAAAAAAAACAGCTTTAATTTTGGCCTGCTATGCTTCGAAATTGTCCATAATTTTTTTCTGGTTTGCACAGCTTTGTGCAGTCCCGTTTTTGGCAAAGAATTTTAGTCTTTAAGCTGAATAAGTTTGCCATTTTTCTAGAAGCAATTGAGTTAGGAAGATGGCTAAGATTTTTGAAAGCTAGGCTGCCCAAGAATCTGGAAAATTTTCAGATTTCTTCCATGAAGAAGATGAACACTATGGAGTGGAATTTGAGGGTTCAACTATGGAGATTAATTTCTCTTGGCAACCTTCCTTGATTCCTTCCCTATTTTCAGCCAAATCTCCTACCTCTAAGAGTTATTTTCGAAATTCAAAGACCAATAGACCTTGCTGAATTTTCTGGAATTGAAACATGGATTTGGTTAAATTTTGAACAAGCTTAATTGATAAAGAGTTAAGGGTAAGCTAGGGAATAAAAGGCCATGAATCCCTCAAGAATTCTTTTTTGGAGATAAGAATAGGATTAGGACATTCCCTTCATAACTCTCCTAGAACAACACTCCTATTTATACTTATGGAATGCAATGGACGAAAAGTCCAACCTTAAATTAAAATAACCATGACAAAAACTTAAATGATGGGTTTTGAACTCAAGACCTTAGAGATTAATTCCAAGGCTCTAACCACTAATCCACAACAACTCTTGTTCTTATTTTCTCTCCCAAATATTCTTCCTATTTAATCCTCAAGCTATCTTTCTATTTTGACTTCAAGTAAAATTACCATTTTACCCTTCCTACTCAATAAGAATAACTAAGCCTTCTAGACTATAAATCATAGTTCTAAAGCACATAAAATCATTCAAAAATATATACATTCATGCAAAGTAATATGATATGCTTGCCGACCCCCTTACTCTAGGATTGGCTTTAGGTGGGGTTTCACAATGAAGATGGATTCGCTTTGGCTAATTTTTTGGGTGTGCCACCCGATAACGAACCTTTTATTCTTGGATCGCAAGCATCACAAGTTTTTATGTGGAAGATCCAGATGAAAGTGGATTGTGCATTGTTGTCACTACAAATCCTTGGGCTTTTTATAAAGTGCCAGAAATAGTTGACACTGAGATGTTTTTGCAAAGCGAGTTAAGGAATCGCCAAGCTCTTGACAAGGACGAGGAACACAATTGGGTCGAAATGGAAACTGAAGGAGTTGAAGTTGACAATCTAAATATTTGATATTTTCCGCTTATTAGTGAATTTCTAATATTTTTGAACACTTATTTCTGTAGTATTTCTCTCCTTTTACATATATATTTTTTTTAATGAAAACTAATGTTATAAAGCTACAAAATTGATGTTGTTCATTTTATTGGTATTTCTTTTTTTGATATTTTATTCTTTCAATTTGATATTTGATTTGATAAGTTTATGAATTTCCAATGTTCCATAAATGCTAATATTTTTTGTTCACTTATTTTGTAGGTATGGCTCCTAGAACTTGAGGAGGTATAGCTCCTAGAACTCGAGGAAGAAGATAAAAAAGAAATTACAACACAGGATTTGAGGTCTTTAATAATGAAAATAGAAATGTAGATGGGGTAAACAAATGGGCCAATCAAGAGGTAGATGAAGACATGCAACTAAACACTGATAATAGTAGTAGGCTTTGCATATTTATGTCTATGGTTCATGAATATGTTCAAAAATTTAGTGGTTCAAAAGTTCAATGTTGATGTATATGAATGGCAATAAATTTTGTTTACTTGCATACAGGTATAACTCCTACAATTCAAACAGGAAGAAGGCAAGAAGGGAATGACATGGCAAGAGATGTCTCTAATACTAAAAATCAAAATTTAGATGGGATAAATGAAGGGACTAGTCAAGAGGTGTAGGTGGAAATGCAACTTGACAATGACGATGGTAATAAGAATTTGCATTTCTATGTGTATGTTACTGTTTAGAACATCATGGTTAACTTTGCATAATTTGCTATAGATTTTAGATATTGAGTAGTGATTTTCTATTTTCAATGTGAGTTAGTTAAATGCTGGCATGCATTTGATTAGAATGGAAAATGCTCTCATTACTATCTGAGTTAAAGTGCTGGCCATAAAATTACTAAAACTATATATTGTTAGCCGTTTGAATATGGCCAAAATATACAAGTCTTTGAGGTGCCTAAGGTTGCAATATTTTGCAAGGATGATTTCAAAACTGGCTCCAACTCTTTAACATTTTATGCGCTTCAATTTTTTCTTATGTGCTCATTTGTGTGTCTCAAATATGAATAAGATAGTTCCACCATGTCCTGAATTGAAGGCAAATGCATTTACCCTTTAGCAATCCCAATAACGGTTATCTAGTAATCCGAACTTGGTTACCCTTTCGGATATCAAACTTAGTTACAAGGGCAGCATTTCCTATTTTATTTCTTGTTCCCTTAGCTCTTGTAATGCGAATAACTTGCTTCTCATGTCATATGGTTGGCCTATTCATTACTTAGTTACTCATGAAGAGACAATCGTAGTCCGAGAGGTTCTTTGTATTTAAGTTGTTGATTCATGGCTTCTCTTCATGAAAATGCATTTAAAAAGTGAGTGGGAAAATGTGTTAGGAGTTTTCAAACTTCTTGAAGTTTGGAATTCGTTGGGAATAATGATAAGGGCTCGTAGGAAGAAAAGGCCAGCATTTTTTCAATTTTTTTTATCTTGTTAGAAATGCTAGCATTTAAACACAACAAATATTTAGTCTTTTGATCCTGAGATTTTGAAGAAGAAATACTGGGAATGATTGTGGAGACTCTGAACTCCTAATGCTGAATTGACTAGGAACCTCTTTTCTTGGAATATGTGTGATCATCTTTTAAAGAGTCCTAACTAAATCTCAGTTTGTTTAGTGTTTGACTATCAGGTATTATTTCTAGCTTCTTAATTACACTTTCCCATGCATTTAAGCTTTTCCCAGATAGGGTAGAGCCTAAAAGTTGAAGAGCTAAAGGTAGGCCTCCACAGTGATTTAGAATATCTCAAAAAAGTTGTCTTTGTAAATGAAGTAACCCATTTTACTCGTGCTGCTATTTCTCTAATATTTGCAAGAAAGCTAATGCTTTCACATTTCTCTGACTTCTGAAAGTTTTTTAAGCTAGAGATGATATAGGAGTTTTTGAAACTTCTTTACAATGTTCAATCATTTGAAAATGAAGAAAGATAGTAGTATAAGTTCAGTCTTTAGGGAAACTAGCCACATGAAATTTATGAGGAAATTCCATCCATAGATAAGACTGTTTAATATGATGAACAAGACAATAAGATTTTACTCACTTCTTTTATTTAGATCTTTTATATTTTCCCTTAGACTAAGGCTTATTAGAGGTTTCTTATTAGGGAGGAGGATAGGAGAATAAAATAATTCTTATGCACTAGAAAATATTTAGAAATTACCTAGTAAACTAGTTTTGTAAAACCATCCCTGCCAAATCTGCAACTTCCCTGCAACTCCAAATCTCCTAGAACTGCTTGATTACTTTTTACAACTCCAAATTCATCTTTTCTCCTTTATTTATCTCTTCATCATCCCTAAATGTGTGAAGTCCTGCCTGCACTGAAGTTATATAAAGATGGTATGTGATGCAATCAGTAACCGTTTGTGTGTTTCATCCTTTTCTCTCTACCCCTCTCGTATGATACAATCTGTGTCTTGAACTTGATCTGAATAGTTATTTTGGGATAATGAATTCAATATAATATTAATGATGTGAATATCCTATTGGATACATTCTCATTACTTCTGGACTTAGAACCACAACATCTGGTACTAGTGTCAAGTGGGTATATGTTTAGTTCTTTGTCACTAGTTTTTCGTAATCTTGTTGTTGACCTATTTGGTTAGTTGAAGTTGTCTTTTAAATGTTGCATTTTAGTTGCCTCCTAATATATAACAATTATAGAAAATAATATTTAACCAGAGCCTCTAGCGAATTTAACAACAAACTTTTTCATGTAAGACTTCTCTAGCACATCAATTAAACTTTCATTCAATTTATCTTCTACTAAATAACTTTTATACCTTCATTCTGTTCCATATGGTACCTGTTAGCCCTAAGGGCTTTTTCTTATGTTTTGACTTATGACAAACATTGATGTAGACTAACTTGTGTGATCTATATGTGATAGGGCATGTTTGACTTCAGTTCTTCTAAGGCATTCAAATAAGATTGCTAAGCAACTCTTGAGTAATGGAATTCAAGAATGGGTGATTAAGATAAATTTCAAGCTTATGAGATTGCATACCAAGAAGTCCTTATGGAAGAACTTTAGACTAGGAATTGTTATTAAGGTATTTCTTGTTAATTCATATGTCTCTTTACCTTATAATTCAATTTATTTCTACCTTAAAGAACACAAAGAAAAAGATTTCAAAGTTTTAAATTTCAAAATTTTGGATTGAGTAGTTTGGATGATTCTGCATCTAAAAGATTCGTCCAAAATCTTGTAAATAGTGTCAAATCGTTTCTGCCCGAAAAAGTGTCATTTTGGACTTACCTTTTGGATGCATCGTTATCTGAAACATAAGTCTAAAGCACGGGTAAATTTGATAGTAAAATTATAGCCGTTGGTACTTTACTTTATGTCTCTATATAAAGCTTCTAAACTTTATTTGATATACAATTTTTGTGGTATCCTTCTAAGAAACACTCTTGCTATATAGAAAACAAAAATCTCTTTTATCAAAGTGCTTCAAAGTGAATTCAAATTGTGTCTAAAAGGTAAAAGTGTTTGTGCTTTTTCCTTGGTGCATAGCTGCTCAAACAAATAAGCTTTCACTGTTCTATTGATATTCAATCTCTTTTGTACAACAAGGTTATGGTGTAAAACCCATCTGGGGAGAACCGTAATTTGATTAGTTGATTAAGAGGTTTTGAAAAATCAATTGTGGTGATCCTCTCTTGTATTTGGTACAGATTGATTCCATTAAGTTGGGTAAATGAAATCTGGTTGAAAATCCTTAAGTGTGAGCTTAAGGTAGTAGATGTAGATCATGGTAGATTGAACCACTATACATTTTTTGTCTCATTTCTCTGCATATAACATTAATTACATTGTATTTCTTACCTTAGGCTGAATCTAGATATTTCTCAAAGTTTCCTTAGATAGCTTTCTCTGTTGCCATAAAGTTGGTCCAAGAAACTTGAAAAACATTAATATTATGTGTAATAGACTGCTTGAAAATTTTAATTTGCTAAAAAACCTTATTTACCCCTTCCCTCTCTATGGTTTTTATTTGGTATTAGAGCTTGGTCTACATATTCTTGGTTTAACAACCTTGTAGGAAAGATGTTCATGGAAAGCTCATCCTCCCTTCCATATGTTGAAGGATCTTCAACAAATTGACCTCCTTTATTCAATAGAAACAACTACACATTTTGGAAAAATAGAATGAAAATCTATGTGTGCTCAATCAACTTTGAGTTGTGGAATTTCATAGAGAAAGGTCCTTTTATTCCGTCAAAAGTTGTTGATGGTGTAAAAATGCCTAAACAAAATGATGAGTTTAATGTTGAAGACAATGCTAAGATGACATTGAATTTTTAGGTTATGAACATCTTATGCTATTCACTGGATGTGATTGAATACAATCGAGTTACTGGTTGTGATTCAGCCCATGATGTGGAAATTACTCGAGATCACCCATAAGGGGACAAACCAAGTTAAGGAATCCAAATTAGGGCTTCTAATTCATGATTATGAATTATTCACAACGAAGCCGAATGAAAGCATTACTGATATGTTCACTAGATTCACAAATATCACAAATGGTCTCAAAGTTATGGAAAGGTTTATTCCCTTGGGGAACAAAATCGAAAAAATCTAAATGCATTACCTAAAAGCTGGCAGCCTAAAACTCTTGCCGTGGAAGAATCTAAGGATTTAAAATCCTTGCCAACTGAAGAACTGATTGGCTCTCTTCTAACACATGAAATGAAACTTAAGTGATTTCAGGAATCCGATGATCATGATAAAGGTAAAAATGGAATAGCATTGAAAATTGAAAAAGAGGATGCAGAAACTAGTCAATCTGACAGTAGTGATGAAACGGAAGTAGACAATGATGATCTCGCAATGACAGAAAAGAATTTTAGAAGGATATTCAACAAAGGAAACTTCAAAAGAGGAAAGAAGTTCACAAAAAGGAAAGGACAATCCTCAGTGTTCAGGCCTTAATGTTATGAATGCAAAAGCACTGAACACTTCATTGTTGATTGTCTAGTTGCAAAAGGAAAGGAAGGCAAAATGCTTAAAAAGAAGAAGGAGTTGAAGGCAAAGAAAGGTAAAGGATTGATGGGGACTTGGGACCTAAATGGGACTGAGTCTGAAGAAGAAGATTTTGAGAATGAAACTGCCAACATATACTTCATGGCCATGGAAAACGAGATAAACTCTACTACCACTAATTTCATGTATAATTCGCTTATATCTATGACTGAAAAGCATAATGATCAAATGAGTTGTTAATTGATATGTTCCATGAATCAAAAAAACTGTCCCAAAAAAAATAAAGAAATGAAATTGACGATTAATTATTTCTTAAATATGAACGAAAAGTTGTTAAGTGAGAACAAAATGTTTATTGAGTCACACAAAAGTGCTATTATTGAAAAAGATGTGATCATAACTACTTTATAGTATGTATCTTTAGAAAATAGAAGTTTTTATGATAGAATTCAAACTCTTGAAAATATGGTTAGCATTTTTTATGACATGAAAAATAGAGTCAATGACCTTACCACATGTATTGAAAAATTCACAAATGGGAAAAGTAACCTAGAAAAATTACTTGAGACTCAACATCAAGCTGGAAATCGAAATGGCTTAGGATATAGACATGAGAATAAAGACAAAATTCACAAGCCTCAATTTGTTAAATCTGTCTCATGTTACACGACACACAAAGCATGCACATATTGTGAAAAATCGGGATAAATAACATCAAGATGTCTTATTAAAAGAAAAGTGGAATCTAGTGGAATAACATTTTGGAAAATCAAAGGAAATGCTACTAACCCTCATGGACCCAAGAAACTGTGGGTACCAAAAATCACTCATTCTTCTCATGTATAGGCACATTCTTTGGAGAAAATGAGCTTCACCAAGTGGTTCTTAGACAGTGGTTGTTCAAGACACATGACTGGAGACGCAGCCTTGTTAGAAGATGTATAGACCACAAATGAAGGATTCATTACTTTTGGAGACAAGAAGAAAGGAAAGATTCTTAGCATTGGTAAAGGTTCCTCAACCATTATAAAACTAGTATTACTAATAGATGGTTTGAAATATAATTTGCTTAGAATTAGCCAACTATGTGATAATGGCTGCAAAGTCATTTTTGAAATAATTCTTATTCTATCATAGATAGTTCAAATCTTGAAACAATCTTTGTTGCCAACCGTGTTGAAAATGTGTATGTATTCTATCTAAATAACCTTATAGCTCATGGTATTAGATGCCTCTCCGTACATGACAATGATGGTTATCTTTGGCATAGAAGATTAGGTCATGTATCTTTTGAATTGCTAAACAAACTATCCTCAAAAGAGCTTGTTAGGGGATTGCCTAAAATGAATGATAAAAGCAAAATTTGTGATGCATGCCAATTTGAAAAAAAAAATCAAAACTTCCTTTAAACCCAAGAAAATGATTTCAACCCTAAAACCTCATGAATTAATTCATATAGATTTGTTTGGACCAATGAGGACTGTTAGTCTCGGCGGTAAAAAGTATGCATATGTGCAAGTTGATGATTTCTCTAGATTTACCTGGACTTTATTTCTTGGACAAAAGGAAGAAGCCTTTTCTGAATTTTCAAAACTGATCAAACACGTCCAAAACTCTATTGGATGCAAACTGATTTTTATTAAAAGTGATAATTGTAAAGAATTTTGCAAAAATGAATTTACACACTTTTGTGATGAAAATGGAGTATTTCACAATTTTTCAACAGCCAAAACACCTCAACAAAATGGTGTTGTTGAGAGAAAAATTCAAATTTTCCAAGAAATGGCTAGATCCATACTTTGTGAAAATGCCCTTCCAAAATACTTTTGGGCTGAAACTATTAGTATAGCTTGGTATATAGTAATTCAAGTTATGCTGAGGCTATTTTTGAGAAAAACACCTGTTGAATTTATGTTTGACAAAACTCCATCAATCTCTTATTTTAAAGTGTTTGGTTGCAAATGCTTTGTCCTTAATACCAGAGACAATCTGGGGAAATTTGATAGCAAATCCGATGAGGCCATATTTCTTGGATACTCTTCCAATAAAAATGTATATATAGTGTACAATAAAAGAACTCTACGTGTGGAAGAATCCTTACATGTTGTGTTTGATGAATCTAACATTTATGCTCCAATGAAAGATGATGATGATGCATGAGGTTCAAATGAAGTAAGAAAAGACCAACTCAAAGCTCCACCGCTAGATATTCATGCAAAAGAATAAGAAATTGAAGAACAACAAGCCGAATAAGGAAAAGAACAAACTGAAGATTCTACGGATCAACAATTACCAAAGGATTGGAAATACAAAATAGGTCATCCCAAAGAACAAATCATTGGTGATCCAAGGTGTGGAGTTAAAACTAGACAGTATTTTATAGATAACTTTGCTCTTCTCTCAAATATAGAACCTAACTATATTGATGTAGCACTACATGATGAATTTTGGATTATTGCTATGTAAGAAGAATTAAAACAATTTGAAAGAAATCAAGTTTGGAAACTTTTTCCTAGACCACTTGATCGTTTGGTTATTGGTACCAAGTGGCTATTTAAAAATAAACTTGATGAAAATGGAGCTGTGATTAGAAATAAAGCTAGATTGGTCACTCAAGGATTCAATCAAGAAGAGGACATTGATTATGATGAGACATTTGCTCCCATTGCTAGATTAGAATCTATAAGAATGCTTCTTGCTTTTGTTTCCTTAAAAAATTTCATGTTCTATCAAATGGATGTTAAGAGTGCATTCCTAAATGGTTTTATTGAGAAGGAAGTATATATTGAATAACCTCTTGGTTTTATTCACGAACACTTTCCAAGTCATATTTTCAAACTTTCTAAGGCCCTTTATGGGTTAAAACAAGCTCCACGGGCTTAGTATGAGAGGCTTAGTGGATTCTTGATATCAAAAGATTTTTCAAGAGGCTTGATCGATACCATTTTGTTCATTAAATCTGATAAATATGGTGATCTACTTATTGTTTAAATTTATGTAGATGATATCATTTTTTGTGCTACTAATGACTCTTTGTGCAAGATGTTTGCTAAGACAATGTAATGAGAATTTGAAATGAGCATGATGAACTGAACTTCTTCCTCAGGCTACAAATTAAGCAAACCAAGGATGGAATCTTCATAAATCAAGCTAAGTGTGCTAAGGAGTTGCTCAAAAGGTTTGGTATGAATGAAGCCAAAAAAATATACACACCTATGAGTACTGCTATAAAACTTGACCAAGATGAAAAGGGTAAGAAGGTAGATGAACATAAGTATAGAGGTATGATTGGAAGCTTACTCTATCTTACTGCTTGGTGCTTAAGGTGACCAAAATGGGAGAAATTCTGGTGTTTTTCAGCTAAAACAAAGTCCTAATTGATTAAGGTTATTGTAATACCCCATCTAAAATCACCTTTATTAAATAGGGAAGGCCATGCATGGCATAACATTTTATACGACATTTGATAACTTGAACCATTTTCATGAGTATATGTGATCTATGAGTTTGTTATTTCATGAATTCATCTACTTTGATATAGTTATGTTAGTTGAGCTTTTGCTTTATTGAGTAGCATTTATTAGAAGGGAAATGGAGTAAGAAAATAGGAGTTAAGGGAATTTATTAGAGGAATTTTTAAACAAGAGTTATTGTAGAATAGTGGTTAGAGCTTGGTGTGTTTAGTGACTTGAGTTCGAATCCTGACTCTTATGAACCCTTTTCTTCACACCTTTGATTAAACTCTTTTTCCTTATTTTACCTTCCCTTGGCTAAATCCTAGGGACTACTGCCTTCTTATTTTCCAATTTCCTAAAATAGGGATTTGTTATTATTTTAGGTTTTATTGAAAAGAATTTAATATAAATTAAATTCCTAATATTCTATAATTTATATTTTATTTCAAACTTTTATAAAGTTTAATTATTTTATCATCTAGAATTTTCCAAGGATCTTACTCAAGGGTTTCATTATAAAAAGAAGATTATAGGAACATGTCTTTTGGAAACCATAATATAGCTACTACTTTGAAAAGAATGAAAGTTTCCCAAAGTTGTTCATTCTAAAAGAGTTTATGTGATAATACAAGTACTATCAATATAACAAAAAATCCTATTCAACATTGTAGGACAAAGCATAAAGAAGTTAAACATCATTTCACCCGTGATCATGTGCTTAAAGGCGACATGTGTGTTGAATATGTTTCAACTGATGAACAACATGCCGATATCTTTACAAAACCTCTGGTTGAAGAAAAGTTAAACAATTTGAGAAGTGGTTTGGGAATTACAAAAATAACATAACTAGCCTAGTTGCACAAGTTTTTGTTATTTTGCAGGTTTACTGAAGGTGATGTTTTTGGACATAGTGTTTGCATCCAAAATACATCAACAATGTTTTTGGATGTACTATTTAAGTCCAAAACCCATCTTCAAAACTCATTTATGAAAAAGTTCCATTTGGATGAATATTTCGGTTTGGATCGAAATCCAAAACAGAATTATTTTTTATACTTCATATTTCCTTTTTAAATAACTACTTCCATATTTCAATTTTTGAATTTCAAAAAAGGCCTGCACTTTTCTCAAGACAATTTCTCTAAATCTCTGAGTTTAAGTTATCTTTTCAATGTGCTTTCTATCACAACTTTCTAGACATTCAAAGGACCTTCGTTTCTTCTCTATTCTAATCTCTATAACTGACGACTATACACTCCATCTTCCAAAAAACTCTCTGAGTTCTTCCTCTCCAAACAACCGACTGTCAAAGTCCTAATCTTCTCAATGGAAAAAATAAAATCAACTACACCAAAACCCAAGAAGGTACAAAAAATATCTCCAAAGACAAAGAAGAAGGGTTCAGCATTCAACAAAGCAAAGAAGTTCCACCAGAACTAGACTTCTCTGCATCACATTATGATTCTTCAAAATCTTCACCTTAACAAATGAGTTTCGGAAATCAGGTACTCTAATTTATTTATTCTAAGAGTGAGTCTGATTACAATGACTAGGTCTTATGAAATAGAACTATTGTTTCTGGTTATCATTTTAATCTATCGTCTTTTCTGAATCTCTCAAATGTGTTGGATATGTTTGAGTCTATTGGTTGGGGTAGTTTACTGTCTATTGATGAAAAATTATTTACCCCACTCGTTTGGGTATTTTATGCCAATCTGTGGAAAGGTCGTCTTGAGGAAACTAGGGGAAGATTTATCATTTGTTGGTACATTTCTAGAGTTAGAGGTAAGAGTATTGAGTTTGATCATCGTTTCCTGAATAGAATCTATGAATTAAGAGACGGAAGGGTTCAATATTTTGAATTAAATAAATTTCAAAGGGAAGTGACATGTTTGAGTTAAAGAAATTTGAAGAAATATTTGTTAAAGGAAAGAGTTTTGAGAATTCATGTAACAGAAATACTAAATGGTTGAATGGAGTAAGGAGGATCTTACACCATATGGTTTTTACCATGGTGGTGCCGAGTTTTGGTCATAAGACCTCCATCAATATTTTGCAGATGGTAATCATGTTAGCCTTGGCTGAAGGAATGCAAATTAATTTTGGTTTTTTAGTTGCCAAGTTAATGCTACAAACAAGAAATACCACTAGCAAAGCCTTGCCATTTGGAAATTTGTTAACAAAGGTCTTCAGATTTTTTTTTATGTTGATTTAAATTCAGTCCCCTATGCCCCATCCAAAATGAATATTTACAGCTTTGAATCCTTTGAGCATATGGGCTATGGGAAGATAGGCAATGCTTGGAAGTTGCTCTGTGATATTAAAGGTGAGGAAAATGAAAGACTATTGAAGGTAAAAGCAGAAGGAAAAAATGCCCCTTCTATTGAAGCAAAAAGGAAAGTTAAGGAAGATCCTTAATAAGAATCCTCTGCCAAAGGAAAAGAAAAGGATTAGGACAAGGGACTATTTGAAAACATTTTGGATGCGATTAACTCTTTGGCTATTAAAATGGATGGCCTCAGTTCAGAACTTCAAAATCTTGGCAATAAACTAACTGCAATAGAGAAGAAAGCAAAAACAAATGACCCAATGTCTGCTCCTGCAGTATCTACTCCAGCAAAAGCAACAGAAAAGGAACTAGTCATTGAGGAAGAAACTAAACAAGAACAGCCTGCAGTGGATGAAGTGACTGTTACTATGCAACCAAGGAAAAGTCCCCGCTTCAGGAAGTTGTAGCACCCTCTGCCTTCTTTAAACCACATGTCTCATCTGGGAATCAAGTTGTGGTTAAGAGGAAAGCAAGTAGAGTTGCTGGTCAACACTCTCGAAAGGGTGTAGGATCAAGAACTAAAATAATTCACATATCCTAATAGACTAGATTGGCAGAATGCTCTTTAGTTGACCTCTAATCCAACTGCCCTTAATTCGCTTTGCTATCATGAACAAATCTAACTTTCTATTTTTGCAGTTGAACAATTTAATTTTCTGTCTTTACTTATGCACAAGCCTATTTGCTTAAATTTTGAATACTTCATATCTATATATATTCCTTTTTCTTCTACTTTTTTTTTTTTGTTATTTCTCTTTTTGATTGATGGTAAAGGAGGAGAAAACATAAAACTGACTGGATATGACTAGATAGTTTTCTACTGGGAAATGTTGGGACAGTTTCTGCATAAGATTCTGCTTATAACTGTGAATGTTACAATTGGCTCCATTAACTGGGCTGTGATCATTCTACTGATTTATTTGATAATCTATCTATGTGATAGTATGATATGCTCTTTGTTCCTAATTGTTAATAATGCATAACTGATTGACAATCTTCCTAACAGTCCTTGAGTTGTAAATTTACTTGAGAGAAACTTTGTGCTTTAATTTGATATTTTGCACTAGCATATTGCCTCTGAATATAGTTAATGCTCTTTAATTCTTTTTATGAAATTCATAATAAGTTTTGGATGAAGTTCTTGATATGAATATTGATCATGTGTGATCTCAGTTTGTTGATATCTAAAATTGGACACCGGTTTGGTATCCTGAATTTCGTCCAAACGTACTCTTTTCGTAATAAAGGTATCTTTGAAACTAAATTGATAAGATGTTTTTAAGTGATTCTGTGACAATTTCATTGATAAAAATTTCAGTCAAATGGATTGCTTCCTTTATGATCAGACTCTTTCAGAAAATAATGACAGATTAAAATTCTAAAAATCCATTATCTAGTGCATTATGTTAGAGGGAGTTTTGGACTTATATTTCCTTGATCAAAAAATCTTGTCCAAAAAGGTTTTCTTTCAAAAAAAAAAGATTACCAATTTGGACACAGACCTTTTGGACATCCAAAACTCACATTTAAATATGTTTTATACTCGCTTTCACCAATATTTTGGATGTACGTTTTAGACGTACAAAATAGACTTCAGTTTTTCCCTCATTTACAAATATTCATATATGTAAATATTAAGGGGGAGCATCTCATCATGTATCTTGTCTTCTATATCTATTTTATAAAAATCATTGTATCGGTTATTTCTTTGTGGAATAATCGTTTGATAGAAGGATGGAGGATATAGAGGTAGGTCAAGCCATGCTTATGAAGCTTATATATATTTTCTATCTTAATCTGGTAAGCACTCTTTAAGTTCTATAATGAGAGATTGTATTTAAATAAAAAATATTCTTATTTCTCTTAGTCTAACATGTTTATGCAGTTTTTATTTCACAATCTCATCAAGTTTTGTCATCACTCAAAAAGGGAGAAATTGTTAGCCCTAAGGTCTTTCTCCTATGTTTTGACTTATGACAAATATTGATGTGGACTAACTTGTGTGATCTATATGTGATAGGACATGTTTGACTTCAATTCTTCTAAGGAATTCAAATAAGATTGCTAAGCAACTCTTGAGTAATGGAATTCAAGAATGGGTGATTAAGATAAATTTCAAGCTTATGAGATTGCATACCAAGAAGTTCTTATGGAAGAACTTTAGACTAGGAATTGTTATTAAGGTATTTCATGATAATTCCTATGTCTCTTTACCTTATGATTCAATTTATTTCTACCTTGAAGCACATAAAGAAAAAGATTTCAAAGTTTTAAATCTTAGAATTTTAGATTGAGTAGTTTGGATGATTCTGCATCCAAAAGATTCGTCCAAAATTCTGTAAACAATGTCAAATCGTTTATGCCTGAAAAAGCGCCATTTTGGACTTTCCTTTTGGATGCATCGTCATCCAAAATATGAGTCCAAAACACGGGTAAATTTGACAGTAAAATTATAGCCGTTTTATAGCCATTGGTACTTCACTTTATATCTCTATATAAACCCTCTAAACTTGATTTGACATAAGATTTTTGTGGTATCCTTCTAAGAAACACTCTTACTCTATAGAAAATAAAATCTCATTTATCAAAGTGCTTCAAAGTGAATTCAAATTGTGTCTAAAAGGTAAAAGTGTTTGTGCTTTTTCCTTAGTGCACATCTGCTCAAACAAGTGAGCTTTCACTGTTCCATTGATATTCAATCTCTTTTGTACAACAAGATTATGGTGTAAAACCCATCTGGTGTGAACCTTGATTTGATTAGTTGATTGAAAGGTTTTGGAATACCAAGTGTGGTGATCATTTCTTGTATTTGGGGCAGATTGATTCCATTAAGTTGGGTAAATGAAATTTGGTTTCAGAATCCTTATGTGTGAGTTTAAGGTAGTAGATGTAAATCTTGGTACATCGAACCATTATACATTCAATGTCTCATTTCTCTGCATATAACATTAACTGCATTGTGTTTCTTACCTTAGTCTAAATCTGGATATTTCTCAAAGTTTCCTTGGATAGCTTTCCCTGTTGCCATGAAGTTGGTCCAAGAAACTTGAAAAACATTAATATTCTATATAACAGACAACTTGAAATTTTTAGTTTGCCAAAAATATTATTCACCCCCTCTCCCCCTAAGGTTTTTCAGTAACCTTTTTCCAACTTTCGACTTCTTTGATTCTAAGTCTTGCAAGGAAGGCTTTGAGTTCCAACTCATTACTAAGCACTAGAAAGGCCAACTTTATTATGTGTGAAAATTTTGTTCTTTTGGTTTGATCTAGAATACTCCTCCAAAACAATCCTTATTGTTTTCTCCAATAACTTAAAGAATCAATTTCTTTTCATATTCTTCAAGAAGTATTACTGAATCCACTCCATGAGGTGGATGATCAACAGTAGGATTTGCTAATACCTGTGCTTAATAGCTAGTTGTGCTTAATAGCTGATAGTTCCACTTCACTATTCTATTCTTTTTATGGGATTAGGTTGTGGTCAATATGTAAAGGTGGTGTAGAAATAAATACCTTATAGTACTATTAGTGGTAGAAAAATGATAGACTATGTAGCTTAGTGATAGGGGCTAAATTAGTCATGTTTTTTCAAGTTATTTGAGGTTCTTTTGTGATATATTTTGTTCAATAACTAGTCATATTCCTTTATATTTGAGATTTTACCCTTCGAAAGGTGTTTTGTTCATTATTTCGGATTTTTAAGGTAAAACAAAACAAAAACGTCGCAGAACAGAGGAGAGGGGGCACCGGCTAGGGCTCTAGAACTGGCGCTAACCATGCACTGGAATACACGAACTTCAAAGCGATGAAAACTGTCAAAGCAAAGCAAAATAGAGGGGAACCGGTGCTGGCTCCAAGAGTGAAGGCGGCACCGGCTGCATTCTGGTCTTCATTATGCAAAATTCGGAGAAAAATCGGTGAATGAGTAGAGAAGCAGAACACAACCGGTGCCGGCTCCAAGAGTCAAGGCGGCGCCGACTGTGCCCTGAAGATAAGGCGGTGTTTGATTTTTTCTACGTGGTTTTTGGTAATATGCTTAGTTTTAGTATCGTCCAACTTCTACTTGGCTAAGAACTCTGTACCTACGAGTTTAGGTACTTTCTAAGCCTATAAATAGATGAAAAACACAAGAGAAAAGGGGAGAAATCATTAATCACGATAGAAAATTATTCAACCAATGGAGGAATTCTTCAATTCAAGAAGGGTTGTGCAAGAAGGTCTTCAAAGGAAGAAGAAGGAGGCTTGTCTATGAGTGCTTTCTTTTACTTTGTTTTCTTTTCCTTGAACAATGATATGTTAATTGATTCATTGTAATTTGACATTGTTTTCGACATTCGTGATTTTTAGAGTTATTTGATCTTTTGATTAATTGATTGTGCTTCTCGGTATTTAATTACTTAGGCGTATTACGAGATTAATTGGTTGATTCTTTTCATTAACTTGCTAGACCAAAGAGGTTGATTGTAGTTGCAATTGATTAACTTCATATTTATTGGCTGTTATCTTGCCAGACCAAAGAGGTTAATTGCTGAGGATTGAGTAATTAAAGGTTAATTGATGTTTTCCAGACCAAGAATTCATTGATTAATTCCATCTTTTAAATTTGCCAGACTAAGGAAATTTAATCAAGGATTGTGTTTAATGCATCTTGTGGATGAATTAGTTGAGACAGACCAAGTGACGCTAATTTATCTAGAGGGTAGTAATTAGTTGAGATAGACCAAGTGATACTAATTTACCTTTATCCTTCATAGTGCCAAGAGAATGAGTAGCTATGATAATGGTTAGGTACTTTAAGATCATGTTTATCTAAACAATAGTTTAAGTTACATACTTCTCCATCCTTGACATGTATATACTTTTATTTTTATTTTTATTTTATTTTTCTTTTTGTTTCGTTTTCACTTTATCGAGTCGGTTAAACAATGAAAGAAATGTGATAAATGTCTACTTGTTCCTGGAGGATCGACACTCGTTTGAACCCTATGCTCGGTTAATGATGAGTACGCTTGTTCATATGTGTGATTTGGGTTGAACGTTTTAATTTAAACTTGATTGGGAATGTTCATAGTTTTTGTATGATTTTTACACCCAAGTCCGGACACATCAAGTTTTTGGCACCATTGCTAGGGAACAATAACATGAAAGCTTGGATTTTGTTGATTTAACCATGTAAATATGTAAGATATGTATAATTGTTCTTTTCGCAAAAAGGTGCTATCTTTTGTATTTCATATATTCTTGTATAACCTTGCAACCTTACTTACTAACTTTAACTATGCTCTTTTAACTAACTTTGTAACCTTTTAATTTTATTTTAATAATTAATTCTGTTATCTAACTTGCTTCTCGTTTGCCTAGGGATTATCCTTGGTACATGACCTGAAAATTCGAAGGCGAGATAGTCGATTTGGACCTTAAAATCGAAAGGACATTATCAAAAATTTGCCAGACAATTCAAAGGAACTTGATCGTCGAGATGGCTAGTGCTCAATAGAACAATGCTGGGAATGATAGGAGGGTTATGGACGACTTTGTGAAACCGGCAATCTCGGGCACTGGCTCGAGTATCACTAAACCTAGGATCGATGCAAACAAATTCGAAATAAAGCCCAGCATTATCCAAATGGTTCCAAAACTATAGTTCAATTTGATGGGTTACCTGAAGAAAATCCAAATGCTCACTTAGCTAGTTTTCTTTAGATTTATGATACTTTCAAGATGAATAGTATTTCTGAGGATGCCATTAAGTTAAGACTTTTTCCTTTTTCCTTGAGAGATAGAGCTAAATCTTGGTTAAAGTCTTTACCTACAGGTTCCATCACTACTTGGAATGCCCTAGTTGAAAAATTTTTGGCCAAATATTTTCCCCCAGCTAGGACAGCCAAACTTAGGAATGAAATCTTCGCCTTCCAACAATTAGATTCTGAGCCCTTATATGAAAGTTGGGAGAGATTTAAAGAGATGTTAAGAAAATGCCCACACCACAGATTTGAGCTAAGAATGCAAATGCTTATCTTCTTGAATGGCCTCACATTTGCAACACGGCAAGTGGTGGACTCTTCTGCAGGGGGTTCCATCAATCATAAGACCTTGGAACAGATATTTGAGCTTATTAAAAATTTGTCTTCTAATAACTATTCTTGGGGGAGTGCAAGGTGAAGAGCTTATGTGCAAAGAGTGCACAAAGTGGATGCTATGGCAGCATTAGAAGCTAAGGTGAATGCCTTAACTCAAAAGATGGAACAGATGGTGATACCTCAAGGCCAGGTACTAAACGTAAGTTGTGATTTCTGTGGAGAAGGACACGCCAACCATGAATGGCAAAATATGGGGTCACTCCAAGAAACGTCAGAACAAGCAGCCTTCGCAGGTAATGTCCAGCCAAGTAACAACCCTTATAACTCTACCTATAATCCTGGTTGGCAAAATCACCCTAATTTCTCTTAGAGTAATGGGAATCAACCTAGGCAAGGGTCTTTCAATTTTGGAAGTAATCAAAGGAACTAAAATCCTATGAACAATGCAGTATCTTCAAAGCCACCATTGGAAGAGTTGATTGACTAATTCGTAAGTACCACGAAGACTAAGTTCCAAGGAGTCGATGCAACAACAAGGAACTTAGAAGCTTCCATGCGCAATTTGGAGAACCAAATTGGTCAAATAGCCAAACTCTTAAGAGACCATCAAGCAGGGACATTACCAGGGAATATTGAGGAAAATCCACAGGATCACAGCCATAGGAAACATTGAAGCAGTTTTACTTTTCTTTACTTTCAATTTTTGTGATTGAGACAATTTTTATTTCTGTCGTTTTGAATGATTAATTAGAGTGCATTATTCAGCATATTGTATGTTTCGTATTTTTTATTTAAAAAGGGGGGGGAGACCCTGAACAGAACCAAGCCGGCGCCGGTTCTTGTCGGGTAAAGCACAATTTAAGGGCCATTTTGGCCACTTTTTCTTCAAATTCTTTAATCTTTCTCTCAAATTCTCTCAAGCCCGCGCCGGCTTCATATCTCTCACTTCCCAAAAATTTGATTTTGCAACTCCTAAACACTTCTATAACATCTATTGGCTTCTCTTTTGATGATCCTACAGATCAAAATCCTTAAAATCTTCAATTTTTCATAACATCACATTCAATCCACGTGCAAGGAGCTTATATGTCTACAAAAAGCTTGCATCTTTTGCTTGCCCATACATATAAGAGCACAAAAGTATTTTTTTTATTCAATTCCTACGGTTACAACGGTGTAGATGATTTTTTTTTCTAATTTTGGGAACAGTTTTGGTCGAAAATTAGGACTATGCATGCCTTTTTGACTTATGCATTACTCCTGGAGCTTCATGAATTGGACTAAATTAGGAGTTATTGATCCTTCACTACTTGATTCATGCTTATGATCATTAGAGACTTCATATAGCTAAGGCTAGAATTGTGGCTATTTGTGATACTTGAATATATGGACCGTGCATTGTTTATCACATAATACTATAATGATACTTTCATTAACATGATCATGTCTACTTGCTTGCATTGAGGATATTCAACACGTTTATGCTTTACTGTGAACTTTACATATATTGTGTAGGGTGTTGAATTGATTGGAGGTGATAGATTGAATTGGTTGTTGAAGGTGATATCTTGAAGGAGTTTGGGTGTTGTGGATTGTGAGACTGGTTGAGAGTTGCCTGAGATTTGAGGAATATCTTTGAAAGGGTAGTGGCCCTGTTTTAAGGTCTTGGAGCTCAATTGTTCTCTCTTCCTCTTTCCCCCGTTCCTTCCTTAACCATGTCTAGAGCAAGGGGTCAGTCTTCTAAAAGGGCAAGAACTTCCTCTTCCTCAGCCCCGTCATCTGTTGATCCTTTATCCCTTAGACCTACTGCGTTTATTGATGCCTATTGTGAGGAATGGTATAGTAGGAGAACATATAATAAGATTATTGCCAAGCGTGCTTTCTCACCCACCTTAGACCGTAAACTCAAATTGGGCATGATGTTTAGAAGGCTAGGATGGGGGTCGATAGTACAATTGAAAGCGAAGTATTGTCCCGTGCTTATTAACGAATTCTATGCTAATATGACAGATAAGGGCAATAAACATCTTCCACATATTGAAACAAGAGTGAAAGGAGTTCCCATTATCATCATTGAAAACCAATTAGCTAATCTCCTCCAGGTTTTTGACGATGATACTTGGCAAGGGATTGATGTGAATAATCAAAAGATTTTATCTGACCCGAATTAGGATGCTAGCGGGACTAGAGCCACCTTAGGATTATATAAGCATAATGCCTTCCGAACTAATAGTTTCTATTCCAACAATGATTTAGCAGCCAACTTTAGAACTCTAGTCTACATGTTTTAGTTCAATGTTGTACCCTGTGCTAGTGGTTTCAATGAGACTAGACTTATTGACACTTATATTTTGTATTGGAAGATGAACACATTACCTATCCCTCTTGAACCCTTGATCATCCAATCTATTAGGGAGGTTATTCATCACCGGCTCTCCATAAAAGCCTTCATTTTTCCCTTGATTATAATGAAAATTCTGAAAGACTTTGGTGTGAGTTTTGAGGAAGAACTCATGGAGGCTACCACTAAGCATGATATGGTCGCTAAGCAAACTCTTATGAGTTGAGAGTACAAGTACAGCCATGAGTTGAAGAAGTTGCTAACTCCCTTCGAGGTCAAACATCCTGAGTAGGTTAGGCCACCCATAGTAGAGGAAGAGCACCCACCGCTACCGGCACGTGCTAGAGCTAGCAGTTCTCAGTCCCACTCCCGGACCGACTTTGAGACTACCGTGCTGGAACGACTCGATCAGCAAATGGCGATGCTCCTACGCTTGCAGGATACAATGGATGACATAGCGAGATGGCAAGCTACTATGGAGCAACAGTTGGCTGAGTTGAGGTAACATTCTTTTAGGCCATATGGTGGTGCAGGCACCTCTACACCAGCTGATGATGATGAGGATGATGATGATGCGGAGGACTAATGATGTTTGTCTATATTCTCTCGATGACTCTTGTTTTTCCTTTCTCTTTTGATGTTTTTTTTAGTTAGGGTGTTTTCTTGTGTACTATGTTCTTTCTTTTGTTTTTGCTTTATTTTCTTTTCTAGTTTTTATGCTTTGGTGTGTTTTCTTTTATATTTTTCTTTCTAGGTACCTTGCCAATGCCTCATTCTTCCAGCATTCAAATCTTGTACAGCACAATACCAAACGAATAGAAGTTTGTTTTTCTTATCTCTTCTCCTTTATATTTTTGGTCCCATGGTATTGTTGGTCTTGTTATATTTATTTGGCCATTGAGAACAATGTCCAATTTAAGTGTGGGGGAGTAATTTGATTGACAAGTCTTCTATACATATACTTTTACCTTCTTAAGAGCAAATTTTGAGCAAATTTTTCAAAAATTTTCTAATTTTCTGGAGATTTCAAGCTATATTTTTAATTCATGTCTTTATGATGGATTATAGAGCATATGTTCTAGATCATTTATGGCTTATGCATGACTTTTTGCACGCACATGCACGAAGTAGTTCTTGATCAAATGCTTTGTATTGTTCTTAAACCTGTTTTTCTACTAAAATTCATGGAGCATTCTAGAACTTACTTGAATATCTCTCGAGGCGAAACAAGAAAGACAGTTATGATTTAACTTAGGGATGACGGTAATAAGCCTTCTTTGGATAGTTTGAGCTTTTCAAGCCTACCTATTGTCATATTATCTCTAGTGCCGATTTTGAGCCTAAATTGTTGATTTCTTTCATTAAAACCCATCACAATATTTTATCCATTACTTATTGTTGAGAGTTTGAATGATTTTCCAATTTTTTAAGCTCTTGATGGATGAAAGTATATGTAAGAAAATGTTGAGAAAGAATGTTGGGATAAAGATCATAACTTGTAACTTTCAATCATGGATCAATAACAAGTTGAGTTGGAAAGGAAAAGAAAAGGAAAGAAAGAGAAAGAAGAAAAAAACTTATTGAAAGAAGAAAGAAAAGATCACAAAAGGAATGGTGATTAAGCTGTAAAAGTTAAGTTCATATTAAATTACTTGACACCATTGCTGGAAAATTTGAGTAATCTTGTGAAATGAATAAAGAAGAGTGGAGAAAGAAAAAGAAAGAGAAAAAATGCAGGATTTGCTTGAGTAGAGCTGTAATTACTGAATAAGGTTATGGTTTGATTGATTCTTGGAATAGAAGAGTAAGAAGAGTTTGAAATTATTGATACATTTTGTTTATCTTTTTCTTGCTAACTCTCAGTTTCTTTGGCATTTGATTCTCCTATATCCTTCGTTTGATAAGCTACATTACAAGCCTTTAGCCTTACATTACAAGCTTAAAAGTCCTACTTGATCTAAGTAGAATCATGATATGTCTCAGATTAATGGAAAGAGTGTATGGAGAGTAAGCCTATGGAATGCATATTCTTTTTGAACTAAATTCTTTCCAATGGTTTGAGAATATTGTTAAGGATTGAGATGGCTCTACTGAGTCATTTATCACTTATATAAGTTTTGCATTGGTTGTGAAAGATGTAGTATCATGTGTTTTATGTTCCTGAATGAAGAAAGCATTGAAGATATGGTTTGGAAATTGATTGAGTGATTGATTTAACCTTGCGTTTTCCTACTTGTTCTTGATACTTTGCTTGAGGACAAGCAAAGAGCTAAGTGTGGGGGAATATAATAGGGGCTCAATTAGTCATGTTTTCCCAAGTTATTTGAGGTTCTTTTGTGATATATTTTGTTCAATAACTAGTCATATTCCTTCATATTTGAGATTTTACCCTTGGAAAGGTGTTTTATTCATTATTTCAGATTTTTAGGGTAAAACAAAACAAAAAACATCGCAGAACAGAGGAGAGGCAGCGCCAGCTAGGGCTCTATAATCGGTGCCGACTGTAACATCCCACAACCTAAGCCCAACAGGGCCGGGGATGTCGCCTCGTCCAAAGGACAAGTGGTCTTTATAACTAGGTCACATAATCAAAATAATAGAATAAAAATAATACTTTAAACTTAAAATTTATTACAATCCAAGATTTCAAATAAATCCATAAATAAAATTATCCACTCTCATATTCTCAAAGCAATACATAAAAATAAATGACAAAATTCTCTTCCAAGGCAGACAACACTAGCTACTCATCCCCACAGTAGGATCGACCTAAAATCATGGTAAAAAGAGTGATGTGATAAAAATCTCAATAAGTCCGTGTGTGCTTTGAGTGTCCAGTGAAAATAGTTCTTGAATGCAAAGTATAAATCTTTATAAGAGAAAAACTGGCAAGCAATAAACATTAGTCAAAATCAAGAGTGGTGTTTTGGCTTTTCCAACTATACATAATTAATAAAATCAACCACTCAAAAGAAATGATCATGGGTTACCACACGTTGGGCCAATAACTGGTCAGAATGCCGACACTTTGTGCAGACTAACAAAAGGTAGGTGATCGGCCTATCGGGCAAGATACTCCTCCTTCTCTATACCCAAACAACAACCGGGTGTCCATTCCGGCAACATACAGTCACTTGACTGAAAAATAACTACTAGCTCGAACCGACACGACCTACTGGATTGGCATCTTATCAGGGAAGGACTCACCCCACAGAGGTGGCCACCTAATGAGACACTTACCCTAACCCCTCAAAGACTAGCCCTAGCAGTCCACCCCTATTGAGTACTCAATGTAACTTATCCCACTTGGGAAGAAATGAACAAAACACAGTTCCACTTGAAAATGGCAATTAAGGATTTCCAAAGTCTCTATCAAAATCAGTTTTAGAAAGAGTTTTGAGTTTGAGTAAATCTGCTTATTAATTTTCAAATAATTTGTTTGATTGAAATAAGAAAGGAGTCAATCTTCAATTGCCTATACAAAAATGAGTGTCCATACACTTTACATTTGGCTTGCCATAATAAACATTTTACATCAATCAGGTTTTATGCAGGAGCTTACCTGATCCTTAGCTCGAGATAAAATAAAGATCTTCAATCGCTGACCCAACCCCGCTTGGGGTAAATATAAACCACAATCAAACTCAAGCCAAAATCCACTTTCACAAATAAAACTAGCTCACTCACTACTACCATGATCCTAGTGTCTCAAGCTTTAAGGCCAAATAATAAATAAAAAGGTTTATAAGCTAAGTCTAATTTGATATTTAAAATAATTAGTGTTTTGGGAAATAGGTATAATAAGTTGAAGGTTTAATTCTTGCGAAGAATAATTTAGAGTCTATTTGATTAAGAGTCCTAGGTGGTATTAGGTAAAATAATGATTTATTAATAATTAATTGTTTGAAAATAATTGCTAACTAAAATAAATTTTAATGGGTCTTGGTTGAAAGGTAATAAATAAGTTTTAACAGGTTTTGATTAAAAGATAATAATTTTTAATGATATTTATGAATATAAGACTTACAAAATTAATATTTTTACTTATTATGATCATTTATATAAAAGGCTTTATTTGATATTATTATTATATATAATATCTATATATTTTATTTCGTTAATAAAAGCTATCATTTATTTGTCTAAAATATCCTTATATAATAATCCAAATCTACCTTCCTAGGGTTTTCGAATTTGCTAGCAAAAATTATAATATTAAATATTTTATTGAAGAAATAAAATTAGCGTAAGGACAACTAGATCATGATCATATTTCTATTGCTATCTACAATCATGAATATATACTCCCTCCAATTCATCAAATCATCCAAATCATGAATAAAAGCATAGATCTCAATTTATCAAGGCATGATCCAACCTCTACTAGCATAAACATAATCACGGCTTCAATAATCATACATGAATATAAATCCTATTCATCATAGACAACATAATCTCTAGCATACTTGATCACAAATACTACCTATGACATGGAGACATGCATTAAACCCTAAAAACACCATACAATCAACCAAGATAATCAACTCATGCATAAATCCCATCTCCATCATAAACACACATTTATTCATGCTTCAATCTCTACTCATCACAACAATACATGCTCAAATCCTATTCACAATCCATCTTCTACCAATATCATCCTAGAGACATGAATCTAGAATTTAAAAGGAGGGTTGAAAAGGCTTACTTGATTGATGAGTACCTTGAAGGAGTTTCGAATGGATCTCAACTCCTAGATGACTAAATTCGTCCAAGGGAGATTAAGAAAGCATGGCCATTGGTGAAGAAGTCATTCGGCCTAGAGAGAGAGAGAGAGAGAGAGAAGAGAAGAGAAGAAGAGAGAAGAAAAAAGTCCATTAACATGTTTATTCATATATATATATTCATTAGAGATCAAAGATTAGTGAAGATGAAGTTGATTGAACAAACCTACCTTGAAGGTGTTCTTGAGCCTTCACAAAAATTCTGATTTTTGATCCAAAAGAGCAAGTTGGATTTTTGAGTTTGATGTTAAAAATGGTATGGATGGACTCACGGCAATGAGTAGATGAATTCTGGAATTTTTTTGAAGAAGATTGAAGTGGTTTGGAGAGGTATTAGGCGAGAGAAGGGAGTAGGTGTTCTTGGTGTTCTATGTGTACTTGAAGGTTGAAGAGAATGGAGGGATTTTGGATTGGAAGCTGCCGAAATTCTGTGTGTGTGCAATGGCCTAATTTCTTATGTAGTTTAGTTAGATGATTTTTCTGGTTTGAAAGGAAAAGGAAAGGCTGGTTGTTGAAATCCTAAAAGAATATTTTTGGGAATCAAATTTGAAAACAAAATATAGCAAGAATATCTTTGATCAATGGAGAGCTTTTTTGGAGCTGCAATGGCCGACTGATTGCTCTGTGATATGGTTAGATGAAAGCTGGTTGAAAAAGGTTAATGGTGGCCGAAAAGGAGTGTAATGGTGAAGGAAAGGTCTGGTTGTTTAAGGGTTATTTTATGGAAGGTTGCTAAATTAAGATTGCTGGAATTTTGGTATCCTATCAAGGCATGATTGCAGTAATTTGTTGGAGATATTTTAGGGCAGCCATGACTGATTTTCGTGCAGAAGGTTGGGGAAGACAATGGAGTTCTGTTCATGGCTATTCAAGGGAGGTTTGTGCAGAAAAATGATGAAGTTTCGGCCAGGGCTGGAATAGGAAACAAAGCTGGAAAATTCCTGCACAGAATTTCGCCATTGCTGGAATTTTTCTAGGCAGCTTTTGCTGCCATTTTCCAGCCAGATTGTAGAGAGTTTGAAGGGGCATTCAGAGGTCTTTCAAGGCTGGTTTCCAGCCTTCTCCATGGAGGAAAAACGTGGCTAAGGAGCTAGGAGAAAACTGGAAGAAAACAGCTTGGTTGAAGACCACCAAAGCTGCGATTTTAACCAAAAAATTTTTTGGTTTTGCACAGCATTTTTGCAGCCCGAGTTTGGCCAAAAAATTCTAGGTTTCAAGCTGATCAAGAGGGTCATTTTCTGGCAGCATTTGGAAGGGAATAATGGCTGAGAATTTCGACACTTTGCATGCACAAGAAGCTGGAAAAATTTCAGATCATTACATGAAGGAAAATGAACCTAGCTAGAGTGAAGATTTGAAGGTTCACTAGGGGAATTAATTCTCTTGGAACCTTCCCCATCTCTTCCATATTTTCAGTCCATAAGATGTCTTTCACTAAAACATTTTGAACCTTCAAAGCCACAGCACTTTACTGAATTTTCTCGGAATGAAATTAGCTAGAACAAATTGACCTGCCTAATGAATTGAGAAGTAGGAAGAATTAAGAATCAAGAAGGATATGAATTCCCTTAGGAATTTTTGTAGGGCACAAGAATAGGATTAGGATACTCATTTCATGTCTCCCCTAAGACAACACCTCTACTCTACTCTAAAGCACTTAAGGCCGAAAATACCACCTACCCAAGCAAAAATAAAATTTAATCATGCTAAAGCTCCAATGATGGAATTTGAACCCAAGACCTCGAGAATTAATTCCAAAGCTCTAACCACTAAATCACAACAACTCTTGTTCTTATTTTCTCTCAAAAATATTTTTCCTATTTAATCCTCAAGCTATCTCCCTATTTTTCACCTCAAGCAAAAATTATCATTTTGCCCTTCTTACTCAATAAACATAATCAAGCCCTCGAGACTATAACACACAAATCCAAAGCACATAAAATCATATAAAAATATATTTAAACATGCAATAAAATATGATATGCATCCCAACCCCCTTACTCTAAAATTGGTTTCGATTGGGGTTTCACACCGGCCATGCACTGGATTACACGAACTTCGAAGTGATGAAAAACTGTCAAAGCAGAGCGAAACAGAAGGGAATCGGCGCCGGCTCCAAGAGTTAAGGCAACACCGGCTGCATTCTGGTCTTCATTGCACAAAATTCGGAGAAAATCGGCGAACTAGTAGAGAAGCAGAACACAACCAGCACCGGTTATGCCCTGAAGATAAGGCGGTGCTTGATTTTTTCTACGCGGTTTTTTATAATCTGCGGAGTTTTAGAATCTTCCAACTTCTACCTGGCCAAGAACTCTGTACTTACGAGTTTAGGCACTTCCTAAGCCTATAAATAGATGCAAAACACAAGGGAAAAAGGGAGAAATCATTAATCGTCATAGAAAATTATTCAACTAAGGGAGGAATTCTTCAATTCAAGGAGGGTTGTGCAAGGTCTTCAAAGGAAAAAGAATGAGGCTTGTCTATGAGTGCTTTATTTTACTTTGTTTTCTTTTTCTTGAACAATGATATGCTAATTGTTTAATTGTAATTTGACATTGTTTTAGACATTCGTGATTTTTAGAGTTATTTGACCTTTTGATTAATTGATTGTGCTTCGCAGTATTTAATTACTTAGGCGTATTACGAGATTAATTGGTTGATTCTTTTCATTAACTTGCTAGACCAAAGAGGTTGATTGTAGTTGCAATTGATTAATTTCATATTTATTGGTTGTTATCTTACCGGACCAAAAAGGTTAATTGTCTGAGGATTGAGTAATTAAAAGTTAATTGATATTTTCCGGACCAAGGATTCATTGATTAATTCCATGTTTTAAATTTTTCAGACTAAGAAAATTTAATCAATGATTGTTTTTAATGTATCTTGTGGATGAATTAGTTGAGACAGACCAAGTGACGCTAATTTACCTTTATCCTTCATGGTGCCAAGAGAATGATTAGTTATGATAATGGTTAGGTACTTTAAAATCGTGTTTGTCTAAACAATGGTTTGAGTTACATACTTCTCCATTCTTGACATGTATATACTTTTATTTTTATTTTATTTTATTTTTCTTTTTGTTTCTTTTTCACTTTATCGAGTCAGTTAAATAATGAACAAAAGGTGATTAATGTCTACTTGTTCCTAGAGGATCGACACTCGTCTGAACCCTATGCTCGGTTAATGATGAGTACGCTTGCTTATATGTGTGATTTGGGTTGAACGTTTTAATTTAAACTTGATTGGAAATGTGCTTAGTTTGTATATGATTTTTACACCCAAGTCTGGACATATCACTTAGTAGGCAGGTGATATATCCTGAACATTTTTTTTAAGTATCTAAGTATGCATGTCTATTGGCGTTAAGATGTAAAGAGATATATTAATTAGTCAATTTATTTTTCTGATAGCAGTGAATTGAAACTGGCAGCATTGAAGCTTTGGAAGTGATTAGTTAGAAAGGCTTTAAAATATCATTTTAAGCTACTTCTCTTATCAGGTTTCACAATGTTGGTGATTTGAACCTATTGATTAAGTTATTTTTTTTTTTAGTGAGCCATTTATCCTCGGATCCTCTAATAGGAACAAACGTCATTGAAGTTTGCATAGCTAAGAGTAGGGATGTAACACCTCACTACCTATGCCCCCATTAAGGCTGGGGATGTCGCCCCATCCATAAGACAAGGAGTCTTTATAACTAGGACATACAAAATAAATAAAAGAAATAAATTAAAATTAAAGTTATTACAACCCAAGCAATACATGAACAAGATTAAAAATAAATGTCTGCTACTGTCTCTCAAAAGAAATACATAGGAAAAATAACAACGAGTCTTCAAAACATAGGCAATTCTCTAGCTAATAACCTTCACAATAGGATCGACTTGAAAACATGGTATAAAAGGTGGTGAGATAAAAATCTCAGTAAGCCCATGTGTGCTTTGAGTGTCTCAGGTAAAACAGTTCATATATGCAAGTTGTAAAAGTTTTATAAAAGAAAGTGTTGGCAAGCTTTAAATAAATTTCACAAATAAAGAGTGGTGCTTTGCTTTCCAAAACATACATGTGCACAATAAATACAATCACTCAAAAGAGGTAGCCATGGCACCACACTTTGTGCACCATGACAATATAGAGATTAGAATGCCACACGTTGAGCATACTGACACAAGGCAGGTGTACGACCTACCGAGTGAGATACTCCTTCAGTTCTACACCTAAACTTACCAGTTGTCCACTCTAGAAACACACAGTCCACTTGACTGAACTTACTAGCTCGGATTGGTATGACTTACAGGACTGGCATCCTACCCGGGAAGGACTCACCCCTCAGAGGTGGCCACCTACTGAGAGACTTACCCTAACCCTTCAAAGACTAGTCCTAGTAGTCTACCCTTATTGAGTACTCAACATTGTTTGTCCCACTTGGGAGGAAAAAGATCATACGATGATTCACTTGAAAATAGCAATTATGGTTTCTAAAATTCTTCTTGCCAATGTTGAGTTTTTAGGAAAAGTTTAGTGTTTGGTGTGAAATTGTTTGCTTAGTTTTAAATAGTTTGCTTGAGTGAAAGAAAAGAAAAATTGTCCATAATTACTTTATAGTACAAATACTTATATACAATGAGTTCGACTTGCCACAATAACTTTGGTCTTCAAATGGTTCCATGCAGAAACTTGCCTGATCTTTTGCTCTTCTTGGATTCAAAAATCTTCCAAGGTCAACCTAACCCCGTCTAGGGTAAACATAAGGTATAAGACAATATCCAGGCCATATCTGCCTTAAATAAATAACTCCGAGTTCAACTAGTCACAACCACAACTAACCATGACCATAATGTCCTAGGCTTTAATTCTAGTTGATAAAGTATTTTATAAAATAAATCTAGCTTGATAAGTTAAATAAATAGGGGTTATAAAATAAATAATAATAAGTTATAGTTTCAAATAGTAAATTATGAGTATTATTGCTAATAAATAAACTAGTGTTAAATATTGGATAATACTAAGTCCCAAATAATATTGGTAAATGGTAATAATTAAATAGTATTATTATAAATAATAAATTACACTTAATTTTTAATTATTAATTAATAGATAATAAATAACCAATAAAATTAATAATAAATGAATTATACTTAATTTTTTATTATTAAGTAATAAATAAATTTTAATATAAATAATATTTATGGATATAGGTAAAAGTTTTAGTAAGGCTAATTAATATGGTCTACAAGGTCATTTGATATTAATTAATTTCAATATTTTATTATTTATTATTTTCTAATACAATATTTTATTTATTTAACTAATAAAATATCAATATTTTAATTAATACTCTATTTCAAACCTTCCTAATGTTCTCAAATTTTATAGATTAAATTGAATAATAATCCTAATTAAATTAATAACAAAAATGCTAATAAAAATAATTTTAGAATTAACAAAGAAAATAGTTTTTACCATAATTTCCTATTGTTAGAAAAGAGCTATGAACATATTCCCATATAATAAATAATATGCTAGTCCATCCATGAACATGTACTTGAATGAATATATACTAACACATGGCTAATCTCCTACTAGGCATAATCATCACTATGGCTTTATTGAAAAATAAGAACATAAAAGCCTAATCACCAATGGTGTCATAATATCTATCATGCATCAAAACATCCATAAATCTCTTTAATCATGATGAGCATATATTGATTCAAAAGAAAAATCCATAAGGCCTAATCATACATTCCAACTCTTATGTCCTGCTCTATCCCCTTCACTCACATACATATACTCAACCCCTACTTTATTCAATCATCTTATCAACATCTAGGAGTCATGATTCCAAAAATTAAAAAGGAAGATTTAAGGAAAAATACTTTATGGATGATCTCTTGATGAAGGTTTCCTTGGTTAGTGAATATCCTCACGAGTTTGATGGCCTTTAGTGGTCTGGGAATAGCCATGGTTGATTATCACCATTTTGGCCAAGAGAAAGAGAGTGTGCGAGAGAGAGACAAATGAGACTAGAAAGGAATATTAGAAATTGAGTAGAAGAGGAAGAACAAGAAGGTTTTTCTTATTTTACCTTTTCGTGTTATGTTTATTGAGTAGAAATTGTATTTATTGTTAGAGATATGCCCTAGAGTCAATTTGTGCTAATACTATTGTCGTTATATTTTATATAATAATATGAGGTTTTCCTTTCTATGAATAGTGCATTTTGTTTTGTGGTTATCAAGTACGTGACTTGATAGTAAAACCCAACAATAAATATAATGACTATTCAAAAACAGTCCCTGATCGATTATTATTATTGGAACAATAATAAATTAAGATTAGTATGTTTGTGACTAGATGTCTATGTTTTACTGGTCAGGGATATTTGTGATATCAAGTCAAAATATAAATAAATGTTAGAGAACATTGTATTGGACATAACCCACTGTGAGAGTACTTCATGGAACATGTCATAAGTACTTTCTAGCCATAATGTTAAAAGTCTTTCAACCTAAATTCATTATAATTTCCTACTTGATAAATTCTATATTTTGACGTTGTCTAAAGTTATCTTTAACCAGATAATAAATTAGACTGCTGTTGGATATAGAATAAATTAAGGAGAGAAATATGATTGATAGTGAATGAATTTATCCCTCTCAATTATGAGAGAGATATCCACGGGCCCCTTGATAAGCTAGACTGTTAAAATGCATGGTCGTGCTCAAATATATCAATATAAGATATTGATATCATTGGTTTGAACAGTCTACTATGAAATCAAGAAATAATTGATTAAGCTTAATAATGATGACATGTTCCGTGCCTTATGCTTAATCTGGATATCGTGTGACAAAAGGACTAAATATAAAATTATGGTTTGGTTCAAAGAGATCACCAATCTTCATTTAATCTGGATAGTTATAATGTTTTGTTAGAAACCACTTATAAGTTATGGGCCATTTAAATATGATTTAGGCGCACTGCCAGTATTAAATGAACCTATAGGGTCACACAATAAGCAAACTTGTTAGGTTATTTTTTTGGTAACTAGATTCGATGAATCTAGAAATATGTCTAAGTTAATCGAACCTAGAAAATTTATCGGATACAGTAAATCTGGAAATATGTCCACATTCGATGTATTTAGATGATGTCCAGATTATATACATCTGACTCGGTAAATTAATTAGTTAAATTACCATGATAATGGCAGAATCTTATCATATCAGTTTTTAATTTAATTTGAATTTAAATTAAAATATGATAAGATATTATCATATTTGGACTCTAAGAGATTTGGGGGTTTTTAAGAAAACCCTAGCCGTCTTCTCAACAGTCCTGTTCTGTTGAAAATTTTCGTGCTTCTATTCACCAGAAAAAAAACTCCCAAACCCTAGGTGCTAGCACTCTCGGGGTAACGAATCAGTTTGTCTGTGTATCTATAGAGAACGTTTGCACACTGCAGCGTCTAGTGATCGTTTGGGTTGCACGTACGACAGCACAATCAGAATCGAAAGATCTCAATTACGCCGAAGAAAGGTAATTTTGTAAACCTTAGATCTTCTTAATTGTTTACTTGGATCCTCTGAAGGGATTCATGGATGTTTTTGGCATTTAGGAGTCCACGAATTCTAACAGTGGTATCAGAGCAATTTGCTAAATGATTAGGTTGATTCATCTGTGTTAATCATATTATTGAATATATATATATATATATATATATATATATGATATATATATATTTGTGTGTGTGTGTGTGTGTGTGTGTGTGTGTGTGAATTTAAACGGTGTATATCAGCATGTTCACACGGTTATGATTTTAGAATACTTAGCATGTAGACTACCTAAATTAGGTTTAATTTGTGCATCTTAGTTGTCTAATCAGACCAGATTATTTGCAGATTGTCTATAAATTGGTCTGTTTTAATATGATATGGTATCATAAACATGCTATCCGTGGTTCTATATTTGCGAACTGTTTGTTTTAATCGGCCATGATAATATGTTATCTGTACGAATATGGTTAAAAGGGAACACAGATTGTCTGTAATATAAAAATTTCATGGCGATGGTTATTAAGTGGTCTGAACGTTAATTTGATTAATATTTAGAAATCGGAAGGCGAAATCTCATTCAATAAGAGAAGAAAAAATCGTTTTTCCTCCTGGGGGCGCTGCCCCCTTGACCCTTGCCCGCTAACCGGCTAGAGAGACCTCTGCCAGGGGCGCTGCCCCTTAGAACCCTGACTAACATTTCGTTGTGTGTTATTCATTTGTGTTTTTTATTGTAGTTGTGGATTATTTTGAATAGTGCATAGCATGGCCCGTTTATCCCAATGTGATTAGCAGGTTACATTCTAGTTGTTTTATATTGTAATTTTTAAATACGGCCTGCATGTCATTTTTCATTGTTGTAAAATTGTACTACTTTTCTAGAATATGAATTATTTTAATTTTACTATCCAATGTAAGGAAGACGGCAGCCTATATTTACAACCAAGGAGGAGTATGCTCAAGGCATTAGAGAATGCTTAAGGAGTTCATATACTTAGATTGACCACCTTGATCTTCACTTTACGAGTGATAATCAACATAGGTTATGGGCCATGCTATGTCACTTTTATTTATGTCTTGCATGCATATTTGATATGTTTATTTCATGCTTACTATAATCAAAATTTAAAAAAAAAATTAAGTGTTAAATGCCTTCCAAAATCAAACACTTGTTATTACTTGGATCATCATATGGTCATTCCTGCCAAAGTAGGATGCTTTTGATTATCTAAGTGAGACAAGATGGAAAATGGTTTTCCATATGTTTGATATGGTTTGACTTAACTGGGCTATCAAAATGGTTTTGGGCCTAGGGCATTATATGAGATATTTTTAAGTCGGGACATTTGATGTCTATCTCATTTAATATTTGAGTTTTATTTAATTATAAGATTAAAGCTAAAGCTTACTTATGATTAAAATAAAATATTTTTGAATTTTTTTTTTTTACCCACTACGAAACATCAAAATGTTGAAGTTTCAAAAGTTTAAATGCTTTTACTGGGAGTTTTCATTAAAGCCTCAAAATTAATTACTTTGCATATTTTGTATGCGAGATAATGGCAAAAAACAGATTGGAATAACTCATTACGATCTGTTCTCGAGAAAAACAAGTTTAGTGGGACTAACTTTCTTGATTGGGCATGAAACGTAAGAATCGTTCTTAAGCAAGAAAAAAAGCTCTATGTTCTTGAAAATCCTATTCCCCCTGCTCCAGCAAATAACGCCTCAAAAGCTGAAAAAGATGCTTATAGTAAGCATAAAGATGAGTCCAACGATGTTACTTGCCTCATGCTAGCAACCATGAACTCTGAACTTCAAAAATAGTTTGAAGAAGCAGAGGCATATGACATGTTTGTGCATCTCAAGGAAATGTTTCAAGAGCAAGTACAACAAGAGAGATTTGGAACTCACAAGGCATTAAATGCATGTAAGATGGTTTTTGGCACCTCGGTAAATGCTCATGTCGTTAAAATGAAGGGCTATATTAATCATCTTGATAAGCTTGGTGCTCTTGTTAATCATGACATGCCACAGATTTGATCTTGGGCTCATTACCTCCTGAGTAAGATCAGTTTGTCATGAATTTTAACATGCATAATATGGAGAAATCTATTACTGAATTGCATGGGATGCTAAAACAAGATGAACTGAACATTAAGAAGAATATTCCTAGTGTTCTAATGGTTCAAAAAGGGAAGGGGAAAAAGAACAACCAAAAGGGCAAAGTCATGGTTAGTAAGGGCAAGGACAAGGCAAAGTCCAAGTTCAAGCCCAAACTAAAGGCCAAGACACCAAAGGAGGGAGTTTGCCACCATTGTGGGAATAAGGACATTGGTTAAGAAATTGCAAGCTTTATTTAGAAGCAAAGAAAAAGAAGGACAGTGAGACTGCCGTTTCAGGTATTTATGTTATAGAATTTAATTTATCTGCTTCTGATTCATGGGTATTAGATACCGGTTGTGGATCTCACATTTGTGTAAATGTGCAGGGTCTAAAAGGGAGTAGAGTTTTGGCAAAAGGCGAGGTGGACCTACTAGTTGTGAATGGAGCAAAAGTTGCTGCAATAACTATAGGAACTTTTGAATTAATTTTGGCCACTGGGCTTGTTTTAGAATTGAATGATTGTTTTTATGTTCCTGCTATATGTAGGAATATTATTTCAGTTTCTTGTTTGGATTTAGAAGGTTTTGAATTTGTTATTAGGAATAACATTTGCTCCATTAATAAAAACAGTATTTTTTATGGAGATGCCTCATTATCAACTGGGCTCTATATTCTCAATCTTCGTGGATATTCAAACAAGTCTATCTATAATATTAATACTAAGAGATTAAAATCCAATGATTTAAATCAGACTTACTTCTGGCATTGTCGTTTAGGCCATATAAATGAGAAACGCATAACAAGGCTTCATAATGATGGGCTTCTAAATTCGTTTGATTTAGAATCTTACAAAACATGTAATTCTTGTTTATTAGGCAAAATGACTAAAGCGCCTTTTAAGAGACAAAATGAAAGGGCAACTGATTTATTGGGCCTAATACATACTGATGTATGTGGACCAATGAATTCACATGCTAAAGAAGGATTTCAGTACTTCATTACATTTACGGATGATTTCAGCAAACATGGCTACCTATATTTGATGAAACACAAATATGAATTATTCCAGAAATTCAAAGAATTTCAAAATGAAGTACAAAATCAGCTTGGTAAAAGTATCAAAACACTTAGATCAGATCGAGGTGGTGAATACTTAAGTTACGAGTTTAACGAGCATCTTAAAAATTATGGAATTATCTCCCAATTAACTTCACCTGGAACACCTCAATGGAATGGTGTATCTGAAAGGAGAAATCGGACTTTATTAGATATAGTTCAATCAATGATGAGTCAAACTGATCTTCCAATCTCTTTTGGGGGTTATGCCCTAGAGACTGTTGTATTCATACTAAATCGAGTTCCATCTAAATCAGTTCAGAAAATGCCATATGAGATAGGGACTGGGAGACAACCTAGTTTGTCATTTCTCAAGATTTTGGGTTGTGAAGTTTATGTAAAACATTTATTATCTTATAAACTTGTACCTAAATCGGATAAATGCATATTTGTGGGGTATCCTAAAGAAACTAAAGGATATTAATTTTATCTCCCAAAAGAAAATAGATTAATTGTTGCTCGAAATGGATTCTTTCTTGAAAAGGAATTTATTTCAAAAAGAATTAGTGGGAGTAGAATAAATCTTGATGAGATTCAAGAGCCACAATTAGTACCTAAACTAAATAATGAACTTCGATTAGATTGTTCACACGGCCAAAATAAGCCTACTTCTATAGAACAAGGACCTCGAAGATCTGATAGGATTCATCAACAACCTGAGAGATATGGATTGCTCATCACTGATGATCACAATATGGAGCGTATGGTTAATGATAAGCCCACTTCCTATCTAGAAGCCATTAAGAGTTCTGACTCTGGAAAATGGTTAGAGGCTATGAAGTCTGAGATACAATCCATGTATGATAACCAAGTCTAGACTTTGGTTAATCCACCTAAAGGTTCAAAAATCATTGGGTGTAAATGGGTTTTCAAAAAGAAAACAGACATGGAGGGAAATGTGCATACTTACAAAGCACGACTGGTAGCAAAAAGTTATATATAAACTCATGGTATAGACTATGATGAAACCTTTTCACCAGTTGTAATGCTTAAATCTATCAGAATTCTTCTTGCCATAGCAGCATATTATGACTATGAAATTTGGCAAATGGATGTCAAAACCGCATTTCTTAATGGAAACTTACTCGAAGATGTGTACATGACACAACCTAAGGGTTTTGATGATCCTTTGAATTCTAATAAAGTGTGCAAGCTTCAAAGATCCATTTATGGATTGAAGCAAGCATCTCGAAGTTGGAATCTTTGTTTTGATGAAGCAATTAAAGAATTTAACTTTATCAAAAATGAAGATGAGCCTTATGTCTATGAGAAAACAAGTAGGAATGCAATAGTCTTTTTGGTACTTTATGTTGATGACATCTTACTCATTAGAAACGACATCCCAACTCTACAAAGTGTAAAGACATGGTTGGGAAATTGTTTCTCAATGAAAGACTTAGGTGAAGCTGCCTATATTCTAGGTATAAGGATCTATAGAGATAGATCTAGAAAGCTAATTGGACTAAGTCAAAGTGCATACGTTGACAAGATACTAAAATGGTTCAGTATGCAAGACTTTAAGAGAGAATTCTTGCTAATGTCACATGGCATTAAGCTCAGCAAAACTCAGAGTCCTTCTACGAAGGATGAAGAAGAGCGCATGAACAAGATACCATACACTTTCACTATAGGGTCTATCATGTATGCCATGTTATGTACTCGACCCAATGTATCATATGCATTGAGCATGACGAGTAAGTTCCAGTTAAATCCTAGAGAGGCACACTGGACTGCTGTCAAGAACATACTAAAGTACTTAAGAAGAACTAAAGATATATTCTTAGTTTATAGAGGAGAAGAAGGCGAGCTAGTTGTAAATGGTTACACTGATGCTAATTTTCAGTCCGACATAGATGATTACAGATCGCAATCAGGTTTTCTATTTTGTTTGAATGGAGATGCTATAAGCTGGAAAAGTTTAAAGCAAGATATCGTGGCCGATTCTACTACAGAAGCTGAGTACGTAGCTGCCTCAAATGCAGCTAAAGAAGTAGTTTGGATTAAAAAGTTCATTACAGAACTAGATGTAGTTCCTAGTATTGTGAACCTAGTGGATCTCTATTATGACAACAATAGAGCCATTGCACAAGCTAAGGATCCAAGATCACATTAGCAATCCAAACATATACTTAGACGTTTTCCTCTCATTCGAGAAATTGTTGATAGAGGAGATGTCAAAGTATACAACGTATCAACTGATGACAATGTTGCAGATCCACTGACAAAGCCTCTCCCATCATCTAAACATGATAGTCATACTAGATCGATGGGGTTATGGCTTATGCCAAATTGGTCGTAGTGTAAGCGGGAGACTATTAGGGATATACCCTAGAGTCAATTTGTACTTATACTATTGTCGTTATATTTTTTATAATAATATGAGGTTTTCCTTTCTATGAATAGTGCATTTTGTTTTGTGGTCATCAAGTACGTGACTTTATAGTAAAATCCAACAATAAATACAATGACTATTCTAAAACAATCTCGATCGATTATTATTATTGGAACAATAATAAATTAAGATTAGTATGTTTGTGACTAGATGGATATGTTTTACTGGTGGTGGATATTTGTGATATTAAGTCAAAATATAAATAAATGTTAGACAACATTGTATTGGACATAACCCACTGTGAGAGTACTTCATGGAACACGTCATAAGTACTTTCTAGCCATAATGATATTAAAATTCCTCCGACCTTAATTCATTATAGTTTCCTACTTGATAAATTATATTTTTTGACGTTGTCTTTAATCAGATAATAAATTAGACTACTGTTGGGTATAGAATAAATCAAGGAGAGGAATATGATTGATAGTGAAGGAATTTATCCCTCTCAATTATGAGAGAGATATCCATGGGCCCCTTGATAAGTTAGACTGTTAAAATGCATGGTCGTGCTCAAATATATCAATCTAAGATATTGATATCATTTATTTGAATAGTCTACTATGAAATTAAGAAATAATTGATTAAGCTTAATAAGGATGACATGTTCCATGCCTTATGCTTAATCTGGATATCGTGTGACAAAAGGACTAAATATAAAATTGTGGTTTGGTTCAAAGAGATCACCAATCTTCATTTAATCTGGATAGTTATAATGTTTTGTTAGAAACCACTTATAAGTTATGGGCCATTTAAATATGATTTAGGCGCACTGCCAGTATTAAATGAACCTATAGGGTCACACAATAAGCAAACTTGTTAGGTTATTTTTTTGGTAACTAGATTCGATGAATCTAGAAATATGTCTAAGTTAATCGAACCTAGAAAATTTATCGGATACAGTAAATCTGGAAATATGTCCACATTCGATGTATTTAGATGATGTCCAGATTATATACATCTGACTCGGTAAATTAATTAGTTAAATTACCATGATAATGGCAGAATCTTATCATATCAGTTTTTAATTTAATTTGAATTTAAATTAAAATATGATAAGATATTATCATATTTGGACTCTACGAGATTAAGGGATTTTTAAGAAAACCCTAGTCGTCTTCTCAACAGTCCTGTTCTGTTGAAAAATTTCATGCCTCTATTCACCAGGAAAAAAAAACTCTCAAACCCTAGGCGCTAGTAGTCTCGGGGTAACGAGTCAGTTCACCGTGTGTACCTATAGAGGACGTTCGCACACTGCAGTGTCTGGTAACAATCAAAATCGAAGGATATCGATTACGCCGAAGAGAGGTAATTCTGTAAATCTTAGATCTTCTTAATCATTTACTTGGATCCTCGGAAGGGATTTGTGGATGTTTTTCATGTTTAGGAGTCCACGAATTCTAACAATTCAATCATCCTATCAACATCTAAGAGTCATGATTCCAAAAATTAAAAAGGAAGATTTAAGGAAAAATACTTGATGGATGATCTCTTGATGAAGGTTTAATTGGTTAGTGAAGATCCTCATGAGTTTGATGGCCTTTAGTGGTCTGGGAATAGCCATGATTGATCATCACCATTTTGGCCAAGAGAAAGAGAGTGTGTGAGACAAAGACAAATGAGACAAGAAAGGAATATTAGAAATTGAGTAGAAGAGGAAGAACAAGAAGGTTGTTCTTATTTTACCTTTTAGTGTTCTTGGAACTTTCAACAAAAAAGTTGGTTTTGATCCGTTTGAAAATTCCATTTTGCGTGATTTGGTGTTATAAAGTCCAGAAATGAAGATTATAGGTTGAATATGGATAACTTAGAGTGTTTGGGAGTGATTGGAGGTGTTTAGGATTGGTTTTGGCTTGCAGATAAGAAGTGTGTGTTCTTGGTGTTCTTGAGAGAGTTTGAGAGAGAACTAATTTCGAGGGTTGCTGGAATTGTGATGGCCAAATGGCCTAGTGTAGAAGGGAGTTTCGGCTATCAAGACTGAGAGAGAAGATTTTCAAATTTTTTTTGCAATTCAAATGGAGAAAAAGGTGGAGTTTTTTAGGTATAAAATTAGTTAATTGAGTTTGTTCATGGAAGGTCTCTTGCTCTTCAATGGTGTATAGCTGAACTAGCTAGGCTTTATTCAAAGAATGAGGGGTTCTTTAGTACATAAGGCTGGCCGAAAATGGTTTATAATGGTAGAGGATTTTCTGGTTTGATCACTTGCTATAGGAGTGTTTTAATGGAACAAAAATCTATAATTTAGTTTGAAGGTTGAATAAGTTTTGGGTAGAGTAATCTTAGGAGCTTTTTGAGGTATGATCATGGAGTCCAAACATTCAAGGTTGGTGTGGAGGCCAAGATGTTAAGTCCATGGCTGAACAAGGTCCAAATTACAATTGTTTTGAGTGAAGAATTTCGGCCTTTGCCTTGAGGAGACAAGCTTAAAAATTTCTGGAATTTAATGCTACAAGAATACTTGGAATTGAGATGTTTTTTGTGCAGAATTTTCTGCTCTCTTTAGCACAATTTTGTAGCTGGTTCTTAAGGGTGTTTGAATGTCTTTTAATCGTGGTTTTCTAGCCTTCCTCTTGAAGAAAAATAGAGGTAGTTCCAGTTGTTCTTATGTTCTAATGGTGGCTACAAATTCAAGGTTTAATGTAGCTAAATTACTGAAACAAAATTCTGGTTTTGGGATGGTAGGGTAGTCCAAAAATTCACTGAATTTCGAGCCTTCAACCTTATATAAAATGTCGGTTTTCCTTGCAGAAATTGGATAGGAAAGTTGGCTAAAACTTTCAAAACCAGCCCTGCAAGAAATCTGAAAAATTTTCCAGATTTTCCTTTACCAAAACATGAACAAGATGAAGATGGAGTTTGAAGGAATAGCTATGGTGTTTTCTTTTCCTTGGAATCCCTACCTAATTCTCCTCCCTTTTTTCGGCCATCCCTATCCCACAAGAGCTGATTTTCAAATTCTAATGCTAAGGATTTATCACAGAATTTTTAGGATTAAAAATAGATTAATGAATTAAGGATAGTATAAATTTCAAAGATGTTAGGACAAGATTAGCAAAATTAAAGGGGACAAGAATTCCTCTAGAATTCTTTTTAGGACAAGACCTCATGGTCAAGACATTACCATCATGTCTTCCTAAAGACAACATTCCTATCCTTAAGGAATGTAAGAAAATCGAAAATTCAAATATGGTTAAAATAATAATAAATAAAACGTAAGTGATGGGATTTTAACTCAAGACCTTAGAGATTAATTCACAAAGCTCTAACCACTTAACCACACTAACTCGTGTTGTTATTTTCTCACCCAAATATTTTTCTTATCTAAACCTCAAGCCATCTTCCTATTTTGACCTCAACCAAAATTATCTTTTTACCTTTTCTACCCAATAAGTATAAATAAGCCATTTAACCTATAAACCACATTCTAAGGCCCATAAAATCATTCAAAAAGTATATTTTTATGCATAATGACATGATATGCGTTCCATCCCCCTTACTCTAAGGTTAGCTTTAGGTGGGGTTTCACATCCTCCCCTCCTTAGAAGAATTTTGTCCCGAAATTCAGGCATACCTTTATCTCAGGTCGAGATACTTCCGCTTTACCCACTCTTCCGTTTCCCATGTGGCATCTTACATGCCATGTTGCTCCCATTACTCCTTCACCATAGGAATTTGCTTATCTCGGAGAGTCTTGATACTTCGGTCTAAAATTTTCACGGGTTTCTCCGCATAGCACAAGTCGGGTGCAATACCAATGGTTCATCATTCAAAACATGTCCGGGATCGGCATTGTACTTCTCCAATCGAGACACATGGAATGCATCGTGTATTCCCGTCAACCCATCCGGCAAATCCAGTTCTTTCTTTTATTGAGAACAGTCCTAAATACCTTGGATTCAGCTTCCTACCGTTCGGATACTTCAAAATTCTCCTATTCGATGTCAACCTCAAGAACACGTTGTCTCCCACTTGAAATTCCAACTCCCTTTATCTACTATCTGCATAACTCTTTTGTCGGCTCTGGGCCGCTTTCAATCTTTCTCTAATTAGTTTTACCTTACCTAACATTTCTTGAACGCAGACTTCTCCAGACTTGCTTATGTGGCCGTCTTCCAACCAACTCCATTATAGAGGTACTTGACACTTACGTCCACATAATGCTTCATATGGGGCCATTCCAATTAAAGACTGATAGCTATTATTGTAAGCCAATTCCGCATACGGTACACATTCAATCCACTTATCCCCGAAATTCAATACGCAAGCTCTTAACATGTCTTCCAATATCTGAATAACCCTTTCTGACTGATCGTCAGTTTGCGGATGTGCGGTTGTACTAAACTTTAGACTAGAACCCATTAATTCCTAAAACTTGCCCGAAAATCGGGATGTAAATCTCAGGTCTCAGTTGGACACAATACTCGAAGGCACTCCAATGAACTAATTTATCCTTTTGCAAACAATTTAATGAAGAGCAACTCAACCCATGGCTCTTTAATCAAATTTTCAGACATATCCAATTTCTGATTGGGCAGCTGAATTCTTTCATATTTTTCGAGAAGGAAATCAGTTGCTGAATTACTTGGCGAAGGATGCAGTGACCGAATCTTCTCTGTCAAAATTTAGGCTTTATCGTCAGTTTTTTTATTTGCGTCTAGGGATGGAAATTTCTCTGTTTAAATCGAAGACCCGAGATTCCCTGATTTAAGTGAAAACAGGTCAGGGTGGGCTTTATTCCTCGGCCTGCCAACTGGAGGAAGGCCACCCACTCCACATACATTTTTATTTTATATGTGTTATATATATATTGCATTAGATTATATATGTATATATACGTAGATTATATATATATATATATATATATATATATGCACACACATTTATAGCAGTCAATTATATACGTATTATATATGTATACATACTATATAGATTATATATATGTATACATACTTTCTGTATATAGACATACTATATAAATTATAAGTAAATTATATATGATTATATATGATTATATATGGATATAGAATAAAATAAAAGAAGAAAAGAGGAAAAAGAAAAAAGAAAATGAAGAATTATTAATTATCAGTTTTACTCTTACAATTTAGTAATATGATTAATACATAAACTATTGAAAACCAACTTCATCATAAAACTACCGTCAAATATAAAAGCATAAACTCACAACTATAAAAATTGAAAGTTCACAGGTTCTCAATTTAAGATTCGGCCTACTTCTTTCTTGGTATTCTATTTTAAATACTTGCACTCTGTCCAACTATTAGCCGCAATCGACAATGGCCTTAAAATCTCTATGAAAACAAAAATAAAAACATATATTCAATAAGATCAATCTTGTCAACTTAAGAATGTCTAAACTATTTCTTGGTTTCATTTCAACTCCTACATAACTAACAAAGCAGCTCAACTCGAATCACTTATAGAAAGCTTAAAAATAAAACTATAAATCTTATTATACTTATTCAAACTAAAATTAAAATAATAAATAAAACATTCATACAATATAATAGAATATGAAACATTCAATAATATGCTCCGTTTGTTTTAAAAAAAATACAATATTCTTAACAATAATTCAATGTAAAACCATCATCATCATCATAAAGGAAGAAGCCCACCATCATTATCATCGTAAAGGAAGAGGTCATAGTTTCTGAAGGATTGAATGCCACAAAAACAG